>JBAMJV010002628.1:0-232500 GCA_037951105.1 Echinarachnius parma | reverse complement strand
ATTTGTTCAAAGAACAATTGAAAACTCACCTCTTTCAATAACTTGAACTTGAACAGCGCTTTTGAACATTCGACATGGAAAAAGCGCTATATAAATGCATTATTATTATTATTATTAGTAGTAGTAGTAGTATTAGTAGTAGTAGTACTACTAGTATTAGATGATGTTTTAGTGGCAGAAGCAGCACATCACAAACAGCAGTTAATGGTAGTAATTGCGGTAGTTATGTCATTAATAGTAGTAGTTGTAGTAGTAGTAGTGGTAGTAGTAGTAGTAGTAGTAGTAGTAGTAGTAGTAGTAGTTGTAGTAGTATTATTATTATTATTATTATTATTAGTAGTAGTAGTAGTAGTAGTAGTAGTAGTAGTAGTAGTAGTAGTAGTTGTAATAGTAGTAGTAGTAGTAGTAGTAGTAGTAGTAGTAGTAGTAGTAGTAGTAGTAGTAGTTGTAATAGTAGTAGTAGTAGTAGTAGTAGTAGTAGTAGTAGTAGTAGTAGTAGTAGTAGTAGTAGTAGTTGTTGTAGTAGTAGTAGTAGTAGTAGTAGTAGTAGTAGTAGTAGTAGTAATAGTAGTAGTAGTAGTAGTAGTAGTAGTAGTAACTGTTGTTGTTGTTGTTGTAGTAGTAGTAGTAGTAGTAGTAGTAGTAGTAGTAGTAGTAGTAGTAGTAGTAGTATTCGTAGTAGTAGTAGTAGTAGTAGTAGTCGTAATAGTAGTAGCAGCAGTAGAAGTAGTAGTAGTAGTAGTAGTAGTAGTAGTAGTAGTAGTAGTAGTAGTAGTAGTAACTGTTGTTGTTGTTGTTGTAGTAGTAGTAGTAGTAGTAGTAGTAGTAGTAGTAGTAGTAGTATTCGTAGTAGTCGTAATAGTAGTAGCAGCAGTAGAAGTAGTAGTAGTAGTAGTAGAAGTAGTAGTACTACTAGTAGTAGTAGTAGTAGTTGTAGTAGTAGTAGTAGTAGTATTAGCATTAGTAGTGACAATATGTATAAACTAGTATTAAAATTGGTACATTTTAACCAACGATATAGTAGTCTATCCATTAAAAAGGAAACAGTCTCGTATGTACTTGAATAAACGTTGTAGCAGAAGCAGTAGTAGCGTCCGTTATTTAAGTATAAATAATAGTAGTAGTAGTAGTAAGAGTTGATGCTGTAGAAGCAGTAGTAGTAGTAGTAGTAGTAGTAGTAGTAGTAGTAGTAGTAGTAGTAGTAACTGTTGTTGTTGTTGTAGTAGTAGTAGTAGTAGTAGTAGTAGTAGTAGTAGTAGTAGTAGTATTCGTAGTAGTCGTAATAGTAGTAGCAGCAGTAGAAGTAGTAGTAGTAGTAGTAGTAGTAGTAGTAGTAGTAGCAGTAGTAGTAGAAGTAGTAGTAGTAGTAGTAGTAGTAGTAGTAGTAGTAGTAGTAGTAGTAGTAGTAGTAGTAGCATTAGTAGTGACAATATGTATAAACTAGTATTAAAATTGGTACATTTTAACCAACGATATAGTAGTCTATCCATTAAATAAGTAAACAGTCTCGTATGTACTTAAATAAACGTTGTAGCAGAAGCAGTAGTAGCGTCCGTTATATAAGTATAAATAATAGTAGTAGTAGTAGTAGTAAGAGTTGATGCTGTAGAAGCAGTAGTAGTAGTAGTAGTAGTAGTAGTAGTAGTAGTAGTAGTAGTAGTAGTACTACTAGTAGTAGTAGTAGTAGTAATAGTAGTAGAAGGAGTAGGGGTAGGGGTATAGGAGTAGGAGTAGAAATTGTAGTTTTATTATTATTAGTCTAAGAATTAGTATTAATATTAGTATTAATATTGGATAAGTAGTAATAGTAGTATTAGTAGACTAGTAGTAGTAGTAGTAGTAGTAGTAGTAGTAGTAGTAGTTGTAGTAGTAGTAGTAGTAGTAGTAGTAGTAGTAGTTGTAGTAGTAGTAGTAGAAGTTGTAGTAGTAATAATAATAGTAATACTAATAGTAGTATTAGTAGCAGTCGTACTTCTACAAGTATTACATGTATTAGATGATGTTTTAGTGGCAGAAGCAGCACATGAGAAACAGCAGTCAATGGTAGTAATTGTGGTAGTTATGTCATTAATAGAAGTAGTTGTTTTGTTTTAGTATATAGCAGTAGCAGCATGAGCAGCAGCATCATCAGTCAATGGTAGTTATTATGGTGGTAATAGTCAAATGCTTACATTTACGACACGAACCGCCTCTCATACTCGTGGCCATTGCTCTTTGAATGCAACTGGAGATATGACTTATGTCACGCAATTCGTCCCCATTATCCTAGGGGAATATGGTTATTAATTAATCAGACTAATCATCTTCACGTCTAGCAACAATTAGGTCACAGTAATTGCCAGAAATAGGTCAAGCGCGGTAAATATAATCAGGTAATCTAACCGTTTATTACAATATATCGAAAAGTCATGATATTATAGTGATATGGACGGTTCAAGCGCCGCAATGATATATATTATCATTATGTTCCCTTTTATTTTTAACGAGCGTTTCATCAATCAGTTCGCAGTGACACAAATGGATAACAAATACATGCACGCACCACAAAGTTTGACGGTATCAATTTGTTCTTTTAGAACAAATGTTTCATCAATTATCGCACAGTGACATGAATGGATAAAAATACAGGTAAATATTTTGTTATAAACAGTTAAAATTGACCGTTAAATTAAATAAAAATGAGAATGGTTCAAGCACCGCACTGATAGCGGTTATCAACATTATGTTCTATATTTTGTTTATAACGAACGGTTCATCAATTATCGCACAGTGGCAGGAATTGATAAAAGTATGGGTAACTAGTTTGTTCTAAGTATTTGAAATTGACCGTTAAATAAAACATAATCGTGCGAACTGGTCAATAGCGAACCCTGCGTTCACGCGCATCTGCATATTATTATCTGATGCATTGTTGTAGGTCTCGAGCTCTGGCACCATTTCACAAAATGTTTGCAATGGTTGTAAATGTCTAGGTATTGTAACTTCTCTACCAAAAACCATTCGTTATCGAGCATTTTAGCGTTTGCTGTAGTAGTCAAAATAATAATGGACACTTGAATGAAACAACATCTCGAACAGTTTTATGAAACAAGGCCCATGTCTTGTTCTCGAGACAGTTTCAGACCCGTTTTTTTTTTGTTTGGGGGGGGGGGGAGGGGGGGGGGGGCTCTGTCTCAGATTCAGGTCTTGGTCTCGGTTCGAAAGGTATGATCTCGGTCTCGGATGTCATTGGCGTGGTCTCGTCTCGGTCTCGAACAATGACGTGTTGGTCTCGGTCTTGTAACGAATGATCTCGGACTCGTCTTATTTTCAGAGATGGCAGGTCTTGGTTCTGGTCTCGGTCAATGAAGTCTCGGTCTCAAACAATGAGGTCTGTAACTACATTACCGATCTCAAACCCGCGTTTCAGCAGGTACTTCATGTGCTGATCTCCAGGCGTAACAAGCAATAGTGTTAATACATGGAATGTTGTGGCACGATCGGATGGACGCCCGATCATGCATGAGATCCCTAGTTTAAAACTGATCGATGCCCCGATCATTTAAATACATAATATTGCTGCTATCCATCCAAAAGTATTATATACCATAATTGGAAGGCGCGCGCTCTACCAATCTTGAAGTTAAAATAAACGTGCTACACTGTCAAAGGTTGCGATTTAAATTGGAATTGTACACGGATATAAGGTGAAATAAAATACATAAATTGAAACAAAATGTGTTAAAATATACACGTTACTTCATCTATGAATGCGATGCAATTTCCAACCGTATACCTGGGTCGGATATGACGTAAAACTAAATACATCTAGATATAACGAAAAGGGATTTTAAAAACGTGTTTTTATCAAAGGATGCGATAGAAAGTTAATGAATGCGATGAATAGAAGGCGAAATAAAACGCCAAGACAGTATTCAGCACATGACTAACCATATTTTCTTTTGGTAAGGTCCTCCTCTTATAAAAGAGCGGATGTAACTATACAATTATTGCCAAACGGGGGCGGGCCGGGGGTAATGGATATAATACTGGCAGGGTACCCACTTACGCTTTAAAGGGTTCTAGTACAGTAACTTTGTTGACAAGTGCAAAAATGATGAATGGATGATAAAATGTGTATTGTTGTGATCTGATATGTAAGAATATGTAATAATGTAATGACTTTCCAGTGGATAATTAAACATTCGAATACAATCTTAAATACCTTTCTAACAAAAAGGGAAATTCGAAAACCGGAACCCATTCCATGCTTCTACGTATTGGTAATACAAATACAACAAGGTATAGGAGAACCGCTAGAGGTGTAAGTAAAATTTGTGGATTTGGACAATGTTACTAGATCCCTTCAAAGGTAGTTCGTATTTGTAAATGTTTGCATTTGTAGAAATATCCACGATCTATCAACATGGCGCATCCACGTCAGCAGCACGCAAAATTGATTTCAATCCAATTATTATGATTCAAGCCCTTGACCATATTCGCGAAGTCTGAAAGTAAATTTGGCAGTTATGTTAGCTATAATTTGGCCTTTAATCAATTCATTGTTTGCGGTATAATTATATCAAGGTGAATTGCTTTTGATTATTTACTCTTGTCTTCAGTGGTTTTGCTGGCCCGATACAGGAAGGCTGCGGTACTACGATACAGTAATATGCAAACACACATCCCCAGAATAACGTGAGTAGTCAGGGTTTTAACCTGTTCCCTGCTAAATTTTGCAGTCCCGATAGAGCATGTAGAGTCGATACAGGACCCGACAGGTTCCCGTAGGCAATGGATTAATAATTCGTTCTTTCAAATTAATATTTGAAGGAAAATATTTGAGCGAAAAAGTCAATATTGTATCCCTCTTAAAACAAATATCAATCTAATTTGAAGACTCATATAAACTCGTTATGTTTTACCCTTCAAAACACAATTGCAAGGAAAACGCATTTCTGTGGTAAAGTTCAAGAGTTTGTTTTTTATTTAAAACAAACACGAATCTTTGCGCAGCATGAAATTAACGAATCAACACAAATTATATTATTAATTGTATTTCTTTCAATATTTGCCTACGAACATAAGTATCGCCGTGTCAGATTGTATGACAAACAGTTTCATGAAATAAAACTTGTCTAACTATTCTGTTAATATTTGGTTGTTTAGTTTACGTATATATAAGCCCACGTAGTGTTATTTATGTTAGTAATGACTATTTTGTCCACTGTGACGTAAACAAATTAGTAATTTTGGTCGAAATAATCAAGAGTTAATAAATATTCGTTGCTTAAAAGTTCAGGTTTTATTCTTACATGTACCGTACACGACGGAACAATCGTATACGTTATTTTCCCAAAGAGCAAATGGCTGAGGAAGTAGCCATAATGGCGACCAATGACGTCACACACGTCTTGGTCCTAATAAAAGGCTGCCCTTTTGTCACAATAACAATACAAAACAAACTCATTTTAAATACAAAAATGAACGTCAATCACAGACGATCAGTCAAATCGGTTGTTTCATAAAGAAGTGACTTTACACTGAATATTAAATGATTAATATACCAAATGACGTCACATTTTTTACTAAACTATACAAATCTCGATTGTTACACTGTATTTACAAATTGATTGTTAGCTGTCCTTTCGATAAGACATGTCAGAGTGATCTGTCATGACGCGTTTAATAGTGATTTATGCGCTCTGCACGCGAATCCACGCATCGGCCTGAATGGCCATGGGAAGTCTATTATATATGCGGGCGATGCGGTCAGCGACCGAAAAGGTTCAGGGGAAGATTGATTTTAAAAAAAAGGACAATTGTTGGTATAACTAGGGCCCCGTTGCAGAAAGAGATACAATCGATTGTAAGTTGCGATTAATCGTAAATCAGATCACGTGTTCTAGATGCGCAAATCTGATTAGTTGAAACGCGTAAATTTTCTGACTTACGATCAATCGTAACTTACAATCGATTGTATCTCTTTCTGCAACGGGGCCCAGAATTAGTTAGCTCATAGAGGGGGTGCGATGCAAGGCTTTCCATTTAAAGGGACTTAGTAACATGTCCAAATCCTCAAAATAAAATTATAATTATAGCGGTTCCCTTATACCTTGTTGTATTCGTATTAACAATAAAATCACGGGACAGGTTTCGGTTTTTCAAATTTCCCTTTTGTTACAAAGATATGTATGATTGAAGTATTCAGATAAGAAAAACTCCGGGCGAGTTTTTCTTCTGTGTACAAAGTGAGTGCAGTGAGTTACTGAATATCACTTTGCATTTTCGCTCATTACTTGGCCATACAATGTCCATTTGACTTGAAATTTTCACACAATACCCTGTGGACATATGCGATAACAACAATATACATTGCATCAACCATTCATCACTTTTTGCACATGTCAACAAAGTTACATTTTCGCTCATTACTCGGCCATTTAAGCAACCATTTAACTTTTCAATTTTCAATTTAAATTTCCACACAATACCCAGTGGGCATATCAGATAACAACAATGTACATTGTATAAAGTATCAACCATTCATCAATTTTTGCACATGTCAACAAAGTTAATAATTTCCCTTTAACATGTTCCGTACTATAGTTTGCAATACCAAATATAGTTAATACAGGACACACCAGGTTCCCGTAGGCAGTGGGTTAAAGGGCATTTCCCCCCCCCCCCCCCTGTATATAACTAATCAGGGCAATTTAAACAAAAAATCACTCGGAGTGATTAGTGGGCGTAAGCGTGTTTCATTGGTAAGTTCGTGTGAGTGTGATCTTGTGTATGATGCGATGCTGTTGAATTAATAGCTTTAATGTTTTTGGCGTGGCTATGCGACCAAGTGCGATCTATGTGTTTGGCGCTCGCTTGCTTGCGCTGGCCTGTATCTATAAGTTTGACGGATGATCTGTTGTTTGTTTGTCTTTGTACACATCACAGTATACCCGATTCTGTACTTGCTCTAAGTTAAGTGTGTATGTCGTTGATACTTTCCAGTGTCTTTGGGAATTGATATTAATCTTGAGCGGCGTATTATACGTAGTGACCTATAATAAACATAGTTGTTGTTCCAATATCTGCAGATTGGCCATCACTCTTTATTTGTACGGGTATATATGCATATTAACGTGTTCCCTACTAGACTTTGCCATCCCTATAGAGTTGATACAACACCCTCCAGGTTCCCGTAGGCAAGGGGTTACTTATATATTAGCCTATATTTGACTTCATAGATGGACATCAAATTAATATTAAGTACATTAAGTAAAGCATATACAAAACTGTTTGGACGGCTTAACAAATGGATGACACAAAGGGAGAACAGATCAAAAGGAAAAATTGTCAAATCTGATATCATTATGCTACTGCAAAATGTCGGTCATCCACAAGCCTACCAAAATGTCGCTAAACCGGATTCCCTGTATGAGATGCTGATTTTTATTTAAAATTGCAATGAAATTCTTTCATCATAAAACCTTGAAAACGTTTTAAATCTCGCATCATTATACCCCGAACTGGTTTCTAAACAGCAATGAACTTTAAAACAAATACATTTGGGCACTATTATGAGGCGCTTATAATGATGTACGTATGCTCCATATAGTAAATTATTTATTTTGGTTTGACGTTTGAATTCTCGCATGATTTTACCTTGAACTGGTTTCTAAAAAGAAATGAACTACTAAACATCAGTTGGTTTGTCCACAGAACGCTCATAATATTATGTTTTCATACTAATTTTTTCACATTGGTTCTTAAATCAAAAGAAGTAAAATTAAATTACAATAATGTTATTAAGTATAAAAGAAAATCATTATACAAATAGCGTTTGTACAAAACATAATAAATAATTTTGTAAAAAGCAGTACAATTTGAAACACCAAATACGACACTGTAATTAAAAATCACTATACTTTAACGACTAGTGCATATAAGTAGCCTCGCAGCATCGTGATCATTGGCAAAATA
Source organism: Echinarachnius parma (assembly GCA_037951105.1). NCBI lineage: Eukaryota > Metazoa > Echinodermata > Echinoidea > Clypeasteroida > Echinarachniidae > Echinarachnius > Echinarachnius parma. Next base: position 224,541 of record JBAMJV010002628.1, on the reverse strand, counting down.
GCCACCTCATTTTCCGTGGTGGCCTACAATATAGACTTAGCTTTACAGAGTAAAATACAGATGTTGTATTTCAGACATTGCTTCTCTTTCACATCAACGTTATACATTATTCTTTTCTTGTCAGATTCAGCAAGGTCAGACGCGACTTTCCCCGACGGTTCCATTTGGGACTTCATCAATATCATCGTCAGTTCGCTCACGTATCCAATCGGTCGTGTTTAACACGTGCTGAACGCGCGTAGCCTTGCGAAACAAAATCTTCAGCGCGTGACGAAATTCGGGGTTCCGCGCCGTGTAGATGAACGGGTTCGCGCACGAGTTCAAGTACGCGAGAAGCAGAAAAGCGGTGTACAGAGGGCTGTGGAGGAAATCCTCATCTAAAACACCGAGGCTGTAGAACAGATAGCACAACTGGTCCGGAGTCCAGCAAATTATAAACGTCACCACTACGACGAAGAGCATTTGGAGCACGCGTTCGCGCGCCATGAGCAGGTTGAGCTGTAAGTTCGACGATTCGACGCGTATCTCCCTCAGACAGCGCGCTTCCGCGTGCAACTCGCGTATAGTCCTCATATGCGCGAAGAGCATGAGCCCAATCGGGATGACGTACTCAAACACGAAGAGAATCACTCCTTGGAGCTTCTTCCCGAACGCGTCGGAGAACTTGACCACGCACTTACACGTCTCCCCGTCGACGGAGTTGACGACGAAACTACCGACGTTGACGACTAACGCCAGTGCCCAGATCGGAATAAAAACGTACTTAATTGTCGAAGGCGTGATCTTGGCGCGGTAAACGAACGGGTAGACGATTGCGAAGAAGCGTTCTAGCGAGATCATGCAGAGCGTGTACATGGACGCGATGAACGTGATCCAGACGAAGACATTGGAGTAGATGAATTTGCAGTAGATATCCCCGAGCCAGTTATGCGAGAGTCTTGAAGCCATTGGTACTGGCGTCAGGAATATCGAACAGAGCAGGTCGGCAACCGCTAGTCCACAGATGAGGCGGTCGGTCCCGCGCATGTTTTGCGACTTGCTGTGAATGATCACCACGAGCGAGTTTCCAAGGATACCCGCGAGCGTTAGGCTCAGGCGCAGTATAACGTACCAGTCCCACACGACGGGGCTCCATGACCAGCGCTCGCCGAAAGCCGGACACGAAAAGTTCGCGATCGGGTGTCCGTAAATGACCGAATTGTTTGACGTCGTACTGACGTCGTAGATTAGGACCCCGGAACCCTGGTTCGTACCAGTAGCGAGACTAACGTCGACTATTCTTTGCGTTGTATTCATACTGAACGAATGAACGCCTCCTTCTGATTGATAAAGCGCCATCTTGGAATGAGATAATATCCCGGATGAAGACGGATTTGGCTACCTTAGCTTTACCACGATCTACTTCCTTTAACCACCTTCCTCCTGAACTTTGAATATCACGTATAATCAGAACGTAGTTTACTAGGTTCCAGTAAGCAGTCGATTGACTAACCACGAATACAAATACAATCCCACGTTCGATTGTAGTACAAATATTTTCACAAATCTTCACAAATTATTATTCACTCGTAATTCAATTGTAGTTGTTCCTACTCATCTTCCTTCATTTGGGGAATATTTTATTTGCAGTCTCCTCGACACGAATCCTTGTTGGGACGATACAATAACGATTTCTATTTTCTAGTTTTTGCTTGGTCATGCCATCCTCGAATCAATAGAAACTAATGAAGCACACAAGAAGAATGTTTAGAATCGTGATCTGGACGGCGATGATCAGTTTGGGTCTCCTCTTCGCTGAGAACGAATGCCACGTCATTTTGGATCGAATGATTGCAATAATCTTGTCCTCAAAAAAATGCAAGATCAAATAAATTAATACAAGTATTTCAATTCCAATTCAAAAGTTGAATTCAGGCGTATGGTCAAAACATTAAAACCGGTAACGTTCTCACTACTCTGAACTCGGAGAAATCGCGTAAGGACTGAATGCCTTGCTGGCCGTCACGTGTGCTTTTGACCGCTATATCGATCTTGTATTCCGAAATAATTCCAGCCACGCTAAGGTACTGATTAATGGATTTCCCCTTCCACGTCATTTACATTGCTGCGTGTGACGTGCGTTTTTTACCGCTACCTTCACCTTGCCTTGCTTGACGTCTATGTCTGTCTTGATGGTAACTGTCAGTGAGATTTGTTTCTGTTAGAACGACCGTTTGAGTGTGGGGTGTTCAAAATCCAAACACGTTAGACCGCAGGCTGCGACAGCGTGTCAGAAGGCGGTTTTGTAACGGTTAACACTGGAAAAGGGCGGTTATTTCCACGACTAACCACAAATCGCTTGGAATGGCGGTTTTTCTCGCCACAAGCATTTATAAGAGCAAACAGTATATTTTAGAAATCAATGAAGAGGTATCGTGCCCTTGTCATGTCTTGACGACAGCTTCGCGTATCTAATCCTTTCGCTGATATTTTTGTTCAATCTTAAAACTGTTCTTCATTCCTTCCCAGGTGAACGTAAAAACATCAATACCCTTGTATTCCAGTCGTAGAATGCTGCTTGATTTGTGTCTGTTATTCGTTTTTATATCAGAGTTGGTCTGGAGATCAAGCCCTCCAGTGATACGGTTCACGTTCGCAGATGTCGTCGTAAAATATGCAAAGGTCCTCCGTCCGTGACATTGTTTTTTGCCGGCACGTTCAGTCAGAGGTGCAAAGATCCCACGGCTATCGTCTTTATCTGAAAGGAGACAAAACAGGGGGAAAAAAATGATTATAGAGGAAATGAATATAGCTTTACGCTTTACGATAATCGTTCCGATTTGTGAATTATATCTGTCATCTTTATCGGCAGATTGAATTCATTATCAAATATTTGATGACCCCTGTCCCTAACAATCATGTGTTTCAGTTTGTCATTTTCAGTCAAGGATTCGTAGTCTATCGTTTATTAATCGTCTTTATCTGAATTGAGATAACACAGACAAAAAAGAAGAAAATACTAAAAGATTAATGAGGAAATAAATTAGGTACAGTATATAACCTAAATAGACAATCGTTACTCTTTGTAAATTGTAGTTATTATTATCTGTCGTCATGCAGATGTCAGATATTGAATGATATGGTTGTTTTCTGTCGCTTTCAGCTGTGGTGCACATATCTTCTAGCTATCGCACTTTAATAATATCCATCCAAATGGATCCAAAAAGCTTGAAAAAGATAGAAATTAAGAAAAGAAAACGTTTAAGACTTTAACAAGATGGATCAATATAAATCATATAGATAATAAGATAATCATTACGATGTGAAAATATATTCATGATCCATACTACCAAAATAATGTGATCAAATATTTAAAAGCCCCTGTCTGTGATATTGCATTACATAATTAATGCACACGGATCCTTCAGCTATCGCCTCCAAACCTTTTTTTTAATGGAAGAATATACATGTAGAAGAAAAAAAAAAGAGAACAAAATGACGCACTAATCTACAGAATGTTTATGAATAGAGAATGGATCACATTCATATTTCGATACTCGTTAGAGTGTGATATGATATCTGGGTGCCCTCTCATTTGGCAAATGTCGTCACCAAACATTCGATCGTCCCTGTCGGACAGGTGGTATTAATATGCTCTTTGTCACGTTAATGTAAAGAAGCATAGGCGTAGGAGGCGGGGACTGAAGGAGAGGGGGGGGGGGGGGGGGGGCTGCAGCCCCCTGGAGTTTTGAAAACGTCCATATTCGGGGAAAAAACACCTGAAAAGCGGGCAAATCAGTCATATTCGGGGGGAAATCATGTTACATTCGGGCAGTGTCATGTTATTTTGGGGCAAAACCATCTCATTTTCCGGGCAAAATCGCTTCATTTTGGACTAAACAATTGAAAACATGTCATTTTTGGGCAACAAAAAGGCGAGGACCCTTTTCTTTGCTTGTCAGGTAACAATTCGAACAAATTTGGGCAAAAGACCTCGGCCCCCTTCTGAGAGGAACGTTCTCCTATGCCCATGTATAGAGCCTTCGTTTATCGCCTCTAAAAAGTATTACAAGGTTACTAGACCCCTTTAAACAAATCACGTGGACATTATATGTAGTGAAGATCAGTAGCGTATTATAACCAATCATGAAAACCAAGGAGGCGGGGGTGGGGGGGGGGGGGGGGGTAACGAGGAAGAGTGGGAGGTGGAGGGATGTGTGTGACATATTTACTATTAGGTGGGGCAAGCTGAAAAGCTGAAATATCCATAAATATAACCATTTGTAATTTTATTATGGGGTTCCACAATAATTCAATAATTTTCAACCAGCCGTTGGAAAAAAAAAAGATTTCTTACGCTTTTCAAAATTGTTCAAAAGATGTGTTTAAATAGTTGTTTTTATTTTAAAGCGCCCTCTTGTGTATTAATGGCTTCTTTTGAATGATCAAAGGCTTTATACTCAGTCGTTTGTTTTTTGTTAAACCTTTCGAGCATGGTAGATTTATAACTATTCGTTAGTAATGTTTTGCTGCAGGTTTGGGTTACAAAAATTCAGTTTGACCGAAACTATAATCTCTATACCAAAACTCAACTTTCCCTTTAATTTTGCCATCGACATGATCGAGGTTGTTACGGAAACAATACGTCTACCTTAGGCGTCAGGTTTTGGCGTAATGTCGAGGGCGATAAGATTATACATGGACACCCATTATACTTTTATTTTAGAACACAAGATTTATGGTACAATTTGTCTCACTAAAGTAATTTGCATAATTATCAACTTGAATCAAGATTTATGGTACAATTTGTCTCACTAAAGTAATTTGCATATCAACTTGAATCATAATATGTTTTCAGGCGGTAAGATCGAAAATGGGCGTACGGCCACTCAAGGGATGTGTGTGTGTATATGTGTGTGAGGAGGGGGGGGGGGGCAGCTGCATTCTCCCCATCTCTTACGCCTATGAGATCGAACGTCATTTACCCCCTTTTCAAATTTATTGCCAGCAAATAATGCGCTGTTTATGTTGTTTTTGTAACTTGTTGAAGTCCGATCAACATGATATTATGTTTGATAGATATATTATCATATCAGAATCAAATCTTCTTCATCGACTTAATGTTGCAGCCAAACAGCGAGTGATCGAGCATGGATACATGTAACACGACTGACACCAGTCTCATGTTACTTAAAAACCTAGAGTAAGCTGAAATCAAATTAAAGGACACGGATGACGTCATTAATGCATTAGGGTAAATAGTCTTCTTACTGTCTGAGCGTTGTCGTATTTAACTCATTTCCGTTCCAAAGTAGCGATTCCAAAGTAGTTAATGCAGTACACCAAGTTTATGTGTAGTCAGTGGGTTAACTACTCATCATGAACGTGCCATTCACTTGACCCCCTTCCACGATTCAAAGCACTTAAAACACAAACACTTCTTTATTAAAGTTTAAAGCGAACATAGCGAAAGGGAACGGGTAATAATGGGTGGGGGTAATTGCCCCGCTTGTTAATGTTCGGGCCTAACTAATCTTCGGTGTAGGCCATACATTTATACATTTATCAATCGATACATCCATCGATCAATCAATCAATCAATCAATCAATCAATCAATCCATCAATCCATCAATCCATCAATCCATCAATCCATCAATCCATCAATCAATCAATCAATCAATCAATCAATCAATCAATCAATTAATCAAACACACAACAAAACAAACAAACAGACAAACAAACAAACAAACAAACAATCTTTAATATCACTCACTCACTCCCCCACTCTCCTATCCGCTCTCTCACGTGCTCAATTAATTACAAGACGTAGTACATAATTGAAACATTGCCTGAATAGATACATTATATTACTACAATAAATAACTACTGCTCTTCTTTGTCTCCTTTTAGAAGGGATCATGTCTACACCCCTCCTCTTAAATCGCGAAAGCTTACCGCTGTCTCTTGAAGGTCACTAACACGACTCTCATGCTAATGTTCAAGTGGCTTTACGTCTTTCAAGAGATCTAGAAACCATGGTAACTATCCAACTTTGTCTGTATCTGCAAAGGTCCGAATACTTGCAACTCTAAAGGTTCTCCCACGAATGCATCGATTTGTTTTTGTCTTACCGATATCAGTGTGAAAACAGCTTTGGTTTTCAAATTTCAACTTCGTGATTGAGATACTTACGAATATAACAAAGATGAGGGTTTAATTCACCTGTGTACATTATATTATGGCAAAGGGTCAGCTCATATAGCACTTTGCAGTTACGTGGTCATTACGTGGTCATAATTGTGACATTCAGCTATCATATAACTTGTATTCATCATTGAGTGGATTAAGTGTTGTTAACGGAAACATATTAACTGTATTACAAAAATTAAATTAAATCGTATACAAATGGCGGACAATTAGATGCGGCTCGAACATTGTGTGATTTTGCAAGAATATTTGCGTTTTCTAAAAAGTTGGTAGAGGAGGATAGATGAGAACTGCATCCAACTACCCCCCCCCCCCCCGCCCCCCCCCCCCCCCAAAAAAAAATCGTACGCCTATGGTAGCTTATGGTTCAGGCTACGCCACTGATTTCTCATATCATGTTATTAAAATGAAGAAGGAGCGATAGATCACTCCACGACTCTTTTGTTTTCGTAAAATTATCCCGCTTTTCCTCAGTCATCAATTCCGAAATGGAAACGAATACTTTGATAGCGGCTCGCTATTTATAGGTTGTCCTCTATCACTATCGGTTAAAGGAATAGTTGAGTTTTGGAATAGAGGCCGCTACACGAAATAATTTTTTTGTGAGATAATGTAAAGCTGAGTGTCGTATTCGAAAGAGCATACAATTTGAATGGCAGAATAAACTTTATTTGATCAAAATCGGTTCAGAAATGGCTGAAATATCCATAAACATAAACCATTTATAATAAATGTGGGGCCCCACAATTATTAGATAATTTTGAACCAGCCCGTAAATTTATTTTTTAATGCTTCATCTTCACAAAAATGTACAAGAGGTTTTAAAATAGTTGATGATTATCTCTTTATCTAATCACTATTTCAACAAAACATCATATGCACCCAATACTATTTTATTTAAAATGGTTGAAACCGATGAGGTTTTAAAGAGCGCTCTCTTGATTTTAACGAGCTCTATTTTTTAATGATAACATGCGTTTAACTTAGTCATTGTAATTTGTATTCCTTTCGAGCATGTTGGAGTTATAACTATTAGTTTGTAATGTAATGGTGCAGGTTTTGGTTACTAAAATTCAGTTTGACCAAAACTGTACTCTCTTACCAGAACTCCAACTATCACTTTAATACTTAGAAAACAATATAGCCTAGATGAAGTTTCTCCGAAATCGAAAAGTAGGGTTTTTCTAAAAGTGTGCGATGTAGCATCGATCAACCTCTAAGAGACAAGCTGCACATAATTTGAGCTTGTTATCTTATATAAGACCAAAGCTTAGCAAGGGCGTTAACAGCTTCTAAAAAAATGTGTGTGTGTGGGATGTGTGTGCGCGTGTGTGTATAATGTGTCATGCGTGTGCGTGTGCTGAGTGCGTGTGTGTGTGTGTGTGTGGGGGGGGGGGGGGGGGGGGGTGGGGGATGTCCCCTCTAGATCCCTTTAGTAAAGTTCCACGGCTAGTACATTTTTAGACATTTCAACGTATTCTTCTAGAATTCTAGAGTGTTCAATTATCTGAAACAATATAATAATAACATTTGTACGAAATATAAAACTGATTATAGACGATGCATCACATATTATATCCCACTAATGACATTATGTCACATATATTGTAATATGATATTCAAATTGAAAGTCTTTATATTGCATTCAAACTTAATAACGTATATCCATTAACACAACTGTTGCTAAATTTGTATGAAATAATTACATTTCCCAACACAATCTTCTATAATGTTCTATAATGACGTTACACAGTCCGCATGTCCTTTTTACAAACTAGGACGATCAATACATTAAAGTAATTAAAGTTTCATGAAATTTAATTTGTATGATGATAATGATATACACGTCACGTATATATTTCCAATTGAAATGTAACATATACCAGAATACAACATTGACTATCCTATCATGGTATAGCGAAAGGAAATAGTTATATACTTTGCGGGTAAATATATATATGCCATCTTGTGATCATTATGCAGCTGTCTGACGTAAGTGAATATAATATTCCAGGCACTGTATGATGAATGGCAATCGAGAGTATGAAATATAATGCAACCCATAGTATATTGTTTCATGAAACTAAATACAAAAATGGAATACAATTTTAAATCAATTAATTGATTATCTAAACGAAATCATTGACTGAAATAAGTAAAACAAATTTTGTACAGTACTTTTATATTATAAAGGGCATTTTTTTGCACGACATCGTAGCAAGCCAAATGAACGACTTTATGAAGGAAAGATAAAGTGAACGCGACAATCGCACAGAGAAAGCAATCTTGCGCACAAACATTATTTTCAACATAAGTAGTGTAAACGCGCTTTACGATGTCTTGACGCACGTTAAAGTAGTCCATTAACTTTATATTTTCCCCAAAAGTGATATGTGAGATTTCAATCATATATTAATATCATTGGCAGATTCTTGAGAATAATATGTGGGAGCTTCATAGAAAAGGAATAATGTTTACCTAGTGAAAAAAAAAGTAAACGATGTCTGATTTTATCCCGATCGTTAGCGTGAAGTATCCGGATTCGGATACTATGGAGGATTCAGTCTCCGAATTCGGATACTCTTGACTACGGTCGAAAGCGTCTACAGACGCTTTAAAATTCAGTCTTAAATATCTCCATAACTAGGGACACATTTGAAGAAGAAAAAAACACATGTCATTTTTCTGTTACCATAAGCCGAACAACAAGGTACAAGAGAAGTGTGAAAGCTCCAAGTGATTTTGGTTGAATTTTCACAAAGTTAATGGATCACTTTAAAGGGATCTAGTAACTTTGCTGACAAGTGCACAAAGTGATGAATGATTTATACAATATGTATTGGTGTGATCTGATATGTCCACTGGGTGTCGTGTAAAAATTTCAAGTTAAATGGACGTTAAATGGCCAGGTAATGAGCAAAAATGCAAAGTGATATTTACTAACTCATTGCACTCACTTTGTACATGGTTTCGACGATCCAGTGGATACTTTAACATCTTAACACTTCAATCGTAAATATCTTTTTAACGAAAGAAAAATTTGAAAAACCGAAACCTGTCCCAAGCTTTTATTGTTAATACGAATACAACAAGGTATGAGGGAACCGCTAGAATTCCAAGTGGATTTTGAGGATTTTGACAATGTTATAGTCCCTTTAAAGATAACGTGACACTATCCAAAGCCTCGAGTTAAATATCCCGAGAGTCGATCCCAGATTCCATGATGTCAATAATTCAGTGAGATATGATATTATGGATTCAAAAGCTTATCTCAGACTCTCACCAAAAACGGAGTAGCAACTAAGAGGTGGTTACGATATGTGGCACAGTTTTCTATAAGGGTTATGGTGTACCCAACAATAGTATTGAATGATGTTAGAATAATACTAATTTTCTTTATATACATGTATATCATAAACATCGTGAATTACGATGGCCTAATTTAAAGGAACGATTTTGATATACAAATCGTCGTATGATAAGCGAGGACAATTATACGACCCAGGATAGTGTTAACGTGACTCTATCCTGGGTTCAATAGCAACTGGGTTCAATGGCAACTGGGTTCAATGTCAACTGAGTTCAATGGCAACTGAGTTCAATGGCAACTGGGTTCAATGGCAACTGGGTTCAATGGCAACTGGGTTCAATGGCAACTGGGTTCAATAACAACTGGGTTCACTATCCTGAGCCGATAGCCTGAATGAAAGTCAATCTAAGATCCCTTGGTGTCAATACGCAATGATCAGTATCGTATTGATCCAACTTAAAGCTTATCTCTCAAACAAATAACGGCGTAGCGAGAGTAATCTCAGAGAGGGTATACGTGCATGGTGGAGGGGTAAGGGAGGGGGAAATGGGGTGGTAATGGACGTGTGGGGGGGGGGGGGGGGCGTGCACAAATGTATTATGTTTTTCTTTAAACAAGTTTTCGAACATTTTGTGTGTGTGTGTGTGTGTGTGTGCGTGTGTGCGTGTGTGCGTGTGTGCGTGTGTGCGTGTGTGTGTGTGTGTGTGTGCGTGTGTGCGTGTGTGTGTGTGTGTGTGTGTGTGTGTGTGACAAACTTATGTCTAATTAATTTTGAGGTTAATTCAAATTCTCATGTATGCTTAAAGGGTGACTAAATCTAAAAATAAAAACGCTTTGGTTGATCTATGATAATGAATACATCACATATCTGTTGACTATTTCATGTACATTTCTGTCATATTTGTTATATTATTTTTTCTATTATTTTTATTCTACCTGCTAAGATCCACCCCTAAAAAACCCCTACACAATTGACTTCTCTGACATCACAATACCATTCAACCACCGATCAGCTAGATAAACATTTACAAAAGATATGTTCTCACCCACTGAGTACCGTATTTCATTGAAACCTTCTTTTCATGGTGAGTGGGCATTGTATAAAGCTTACAATACTATTGTAAACAGCTTAAAACTGGTGGTCAATTGACATACCAATGTCTTTTGTTCATCTAGCTGACTGATGGAATGGTATTATGAGGTCAGAGAAGTCAAGACAATAGCTTCTGGCAGGGTTTTTCAGGGGTGAAGCTGAGCAGGTAGAAAACATAAATAGAAAAATAAATATTAAAAATATGACAAAAATGTACATCAAATAGTCAACAGATATGTGATGTATTCATTATCATAGATCAACCAAAGCGTTTTTTAATTTTTTTATTTAGTCACCCTTTAATAAAAGGCTCCCGTGGGCCTAAGACTGGAAATCCAAATATAACTAATCTATCTTTAGCTTGTAAAAAAAATGAAAGAATTTCAATAATAAGAAAATATTATATTTGTTATGAGGTGCGAGAAATAAGAGCAAATATTATATAGTTAAAAGAGAAACGGAGTAACGAAAGTAGTCCATAAATATACAGGCTGACATAAGGTTATATTAATCTAAATTAAGCAAAAGTAACCACTCGGCAAATTGTTATAAATGCTGACCAGACACAAAATGAAAGGAGTAACTGCTTGTAAAATAAATGCTTACAAAACACAATAATTACAAAATCCAAAATAGTTTTTTTAATAATAGGGGGGATACATAAAGGCAAATTTGTAGCATATTAGTTTTAAGAGTAACAAAAATAGCCCATAGATATGAGAGCTGGTTTAGCTTAATGTATTAACATTAATATGCACATGTTTAATACCTGGCAAGCGAACATAAATGCTCACGGCATGCTACATTGATAATAGAAAGTGTTTGAATGTGAAAAACTCATTATAATTATGTTGATAAAACGCAATGATACCTGAATGTAAATCGAAAATGTGTGTTTTGTTTTTTTTGGACAGTTGCGAGAAATAAAAGCAAGTATGTACAAGTACAATTACCTAGTAAAGAAAATGGTCTATCAGTTATGAAATCTGCTGGTATAATATAAGATTGTTTTAACCTTGATAATGTACAAGTTCATGCGAAAATAATTGCTCCCAGTGAGCAAAGTGTATTTTTTCTTTTACAGTGTTTGCAATGTCAATTAAGACAAAACAGTACATGCTTACAAACACGTAATGATACATGAATGTATATCGAGAATGTTGGTTTTTATAACAGGTGCAAGAAATAAACCCAAGTATGCAGCACAATAATTGTATACAAATATAATTGCATTAACCTTAATATGCACAGGTTAATACCCGGCAAGCGAACATAAATGCTCACGGCATACAACATTGCTGAAGGAAATGCGAATGAGAAGAAAACAAAACCGCAACGTTACATTAATGTAAATCGAAACCGTTTTCATCACGTGTGAGAAATAAAAGCAAACATTTTATACAATACAATAACATTATTGGTAAAGCAAATTGTCTATCAATTATGATAGCTGATATAGAATAACATTGTATTAAACTTAATATGCGCAGTTTAATGCGAAAGTAAACATTCGAAGAGGATGGAATGTGCATTAGAACAACAATAATGCTCGCAAAACACATTGGTACATGCATTTAAATCAATCAATACCAGGTGGAATAAATAAAAGCAAGTATGTAGCACAAGAATATTAAACGATTAGCGAAAATGGCATATACATATGAGACCTGGACAATAGTTGATTGACGTACAGTATGCACAAATCACCACCGGCAAGCGATCATAAGTGCCCGTGAGACGCAAAAGTGAAAGTAGGCAACGTTCGGACTACGGGTGTGAGATATACACGCTTACAAAACACAATGAAATGCTATATAGTAGAAAATGTGTTTAAACAGGTCAATACTAGTCACACAATACATAATTTCGTTGACCTATTATGACAGCTAAAAACGCAATCAAAAATGTGTAAGCATGCAATTAAACCACTATGTTATCATCTACCTGAGATAACACATCGGGCATGGTGGCTCTTTGGCTCTTATTATTATTATTAATATATATCTATCATTATCATGATCAATATTAACATTATTATTTTTATTATTATGATTTATTTGTTTTTATTATCATCATCGTCGTCATCATTATCATCATCATCATCATCATCATCATCATCATCATCATCATCATCATCATCATCAGTATCATCATCATCATCATCATCATCATCATCATCATCATCAGTATCATCATCATCATCATCATCATCATCATCATCATCATCATCATCAGTATCATCATCATCATCATCATCATCATCATCATCATCATCATCATCGTTTTGGCCCCCCGTCCCTCAAGGTTGATTCCGGCCATGCCCCTGCTTTTCCGGAAGAGTGAAACTTGTCTCATGTGTTCATTTGTATCGATATATCTTTACTTAACGCCTACACAACATTCATATAGTTGATGGATGGATATTACGCGACCAGAAAGGCGGAACGACAAACTGAAACAAAACATCCAAGAGTAGTATATTAAAGGGATCTAGTAACTATGCTGGCAAAAAGTGATAGGTGATTAATAAAATGTGTATTGGTGTGATCTGATATGTCCAGAAAGTTTCACGTTAATTGGATGTTTTATGGCTGTTATATGAGGAAAAATACAAAGTGATATTCACTAAGTCATTGTACTTACTTTGTACACGGCATGGAATTATCCCGTAGACAATTTCATATCTGAACACTTCAATCGTAAATATCTTTTGAACGAAATGGAAATTTGAAAAACAGAAACCTGTCCCATGCTTTTATTGATAATACGAATAAAACAAGGTATCAGGGAACCGCTAGAATTCCAATTGGATTTTGAGGATTCGGACAATGTCACGAAGTCCCTTTAAGGAGTACCAACAATTTTGTCTGATATGTGGAAGTGATTGGTTTTAAAATATCTATTCTACTACAAATTGAAAGCAACATTTTGTTTCCTGCATGTTTTCTCTTTGGTGAAAACATTTCATTTTGGCAAACGACAAGACAAGAATAAAAATACCCCTTAAAGTTAGTTCGGATTCGTAAATCAGACGCGCGGTGCCATCTTGCGTACGCATTGCGCACGGTGCGTAAATACACACTAGCTTAGCGTTATACAGTGCGCGCGCACACAAGCCTACTTCAAAATGGCGACCCGCGGTGTAGCAACCTAACGCATGGCAATCTTTAAAGGGGAGATTAGCATCTAAATACGCTGATAACGAGCAGATAGCTTATTGGTAGACGTGGAATCGTGGTAATGCGTCTGACCTTCATCATACTTTCATGTGGTGGTATTTTATTCAACATTATTCAAATAAAAAACAAACGAATGAATTATAAATGAAACATGTCTAGCCAGGTTCTTGGAATTAGGTGGGCAGTTCAACCGTTAAGTTCACACAATACATTAATTTTCAGATCTTAAATTATGCACTGTGTTAAAAGGACGCAGATGTGCATAGTGCACATGCAATAAATGCGTTCAGAGGCTCATAGCAATTTGCGTTCTATAAACATGATAAAATATCTATTATTATTATTATCATATAGACGAATCCGTCTTTAGGGCCATAACTGGGGTGCTTCCAACAGTACGAAAAGAGTGACCATTGTTCAGCATGCTAGACATGCCTGAAGCCCCCTAGATATGGCAGAGGTCATAGAGTTATATACTAAAGAGGTAGACTTGAAACCAGATTGGTCTACCTAAGGATGTAAAAATAATTGTCAAGATGCAAAACAAAGAGCTTAGATTGTGTAAGAAACCGAAACATACATATACGTATCGCGTGTTCTGGCCACTTGCTTAGTTTCCAATTTCGCTCATTCATGATGCACAATACATTATAATAACCAACGATTGATTAGTTTACGATTGAATATCACACTATTTTGCAAACATAATATAGACAATAAATATAATTTGCCAATCAGATCATCGATCACTTTTGCACAAAATAACTTTATGATTTATGCACTATGTGAAATGTGTAGTGCAAACAATTTAAATGATCCACTCGCTAGTATTGTTCAAAAGTTATATTTGAGACTTCAATTATACACAACCATCATTGCAAGGTTCGTCTGAATGATGTGTGATTGTTTCATACTAAGGAAATATGTTTATTTCACGAAATAATTGAAAATTGATCTCAATTGTATCACCTACTGCCCATCGATTTTCCGTCAATCGGCAAACGTTCCTGTGACGCTTTTCATTTAATTATAGATATCTCCACATTACTAGGGATACATTTTTACAATTGTGTAATTTGTCCTAAAATGTTGATTACTAGATAGCTACGTAGCTATTTAATGTACTGTTATCGTTAACTCAATTCTAATGGAAAGTGGATTTAGCGCCTTTTAGAACTAAGCTCTTCATTTGAACAATGAAAACCCATTCATTCATCTGCTACCATAAACCAAACAACAAGGTTAAGTAGAAATGTGAAAGCTCCAAGTAATTTGGGGTGAATTTGGCAAAGTTAATGGATCACTTTAATGTGCGATATCGGAAATGGAAAGGGTGAAGGACACAGTTTCTGTCACATTTCTAGAAGTCCATGAATACTCTCTACCTGGCAAATGACTACGTGCAACATTAGGAATATTTAGCAATGACCAAGGGTGGCGTAGCGTGGTCAGACTGATGGAGGGGGGGGGGGGGGGGCGGCATTCTCTACCAACACGTGCCTGCGACTACCAACCAGTGCCCAGACAGTCAGACTTGGCATGTACGACTTAAATAACCGATGTTCTATACAAATGGTAAGGTGCATCGGTTCTTTTTTAGTCATGCATGCCAAGTCGTGGGCACGTGTTGGTAGAGAATGTCGGGGGCCGGTGGGGGGGGGGGGGGGCGGACATACCTCATGTATTTGTTTTCACAAGTTTGCCCTTTCAATTTCTATTTTTTGGGGGTAAAATTGTTGAGTAAAACGTGCCCCCGTGCCCACCCCGTTGCTACGCCACTGCAGCCCACGAAACACGAGTGAAAGTAAAACGCAAGCGACGATAAGGAGGATGCGGGGCAAGGGGTTTCACTGCCCACCGGTCATTAAGTTAATCCATCTTTTCTCCCCTTGTTGGGAGTCATAAAGGAATACAACTGTTCGCACTATTTTGTTGTTGTTTTTGTTGAACGTTTGGGACTGGCTGTTCTCAAACATTGACATGGCGTAAGTATTCAATTTGACTGAACACTAAGATTTCAGAACAATAACAACATGGACAACGGTTGCATAAATATATATACTACCCCATAACCCCCCCCCCCCCCCCTAAAAAATAATAATAACTTAATAAAAACGAAAACTATAAAGACACGGGAGTAATGATAAACACTATCGATCAGTACGCGGGCGTTTGAATCACAGAGTGCGCCAAACTTAGAAATAGCCAAATAGTCGACGTGATCAATAATGCATTTAACGTCCTCCACGGATTTGACCGGGGCGCTTAAAGGCCCTGTCACATATCACTGGACGGATAGCGTAAACGGATACCCGACGGAGAGCAACATTTGCAATCCGTTTGTCTCCGTTCGTACGTTTCTTGTCCATTCCTTGTCAGGCGATGTACGTTGTTATATTCGGCAGAATGTTTTAGGCATGAAGCAATAGAGACGACTTCACCACCGGATAACTTGATTTCGCAAATGTTATATTCGTCGTGCATCCGTATACGCTATCCGGTGATATGTGACCGGGCCTTTACTATTAATACTTGTTTCCACCCGCCAATGACGCAGCTGTTTGCTCATGTGTACGTTCAAGTTGAAGTCTCGCGGGATTTTTCAAAAAAAGAGGAAAAAATCCGTGCCATGTCCAGGGGCATACTAAGGTTTGAAAGGCTCTCGTAACATTTTCCAACTCCACAAAATTTACTTGGATCTCTAGTAGTTATATCATACTTTATTGTATTTGTATTAAAAATACAAGGGAGATGGATTCAGTTTTCCAAATTTTCCTTTAGTTAAAAAGAATATCACTTTGCATTTTTGCTCATTACTCGGCCATTTATCATCAATTTAACATGAAATTTGCATACATTACTTTAGTGAACATATCAGATCACAACATCACTTTTTGCACATGTCAACTAAGTAATTATATCCCTTTAAACTAGTTTGGCTGGGTATAGGAGGGCAAGGTACCAATAAAGGGGGTGGGGGAGGGAGGGGGGGGGGACGGGGGTTGGCGGAATTGTCAGCCCCGCCCAAATAAAAAGAAAGGATGTTATGTTATTATTTCTATAACATTTTCTTCTAGAGGCACCGCGGTAGGGATGGGGGTGGGGTGAAACGCACATTTTCACCCCTCGACTAGACCACTGGCTTTGCCGTTGTTGTTGTCGTTTTTTGTGTGGAGAAGAGCCATGTTCAGGTATAATACTTGGAGCAGTATACTGTCCATGGGTAATATAACACAGTACCTGTTCAATAATTCGTTTCGCGGAAATAAGGCAAAATCACCCCTCTTCACAAGGCATCTTTAACAGGTGTTGAATCATCTGTCCATTAAAGTGCCAAGGAGTGCCACGGAGTAACAATGAGATAAAACTTCCAAGACAATGATGTTAGTCCCACTAGAGTTGTGGTTAACCCCCTTGACGAATTAATTTGGCTATGTCAGTGAGTTATTATTGCTAAAATGATTTAGTAAGCATGCGTTCATGCGGTCTGAATTGCGAAGACTAATGTGTGCAGAGCGAACGAATCGCCTGGGATTCGATTGTCTACAGATGTACGCGTGAATAGCATTGGCGCACTCGCAAATGTGTGGCCCGTATGGAACCAGGAAATAGTAGTGGTTCCGTAAGTGGTGGAAATTAATTGCTTTGTTTATGAATTACACAACCCTTTGCAAAATGTTGGGTATCTATTTGATATCACAAAACAGTACCAAAACATATATTAATGTGTAGTTCTTTGCCTGGTGGTCCCCTTTAAATCTGATTTTGGGGGTAAGTAACTAACATAACGACACATGACGTTGTTACCAAATCTTCAAACTCGTGATTTGTGCCCGTATTTGAGATGGTCTTTGCCAGACGATTATGTGTGTTTGTAAACCCTCGCGGGAGGTTTTTTTTTTTTTTTTTTTGGGGGGGGGGGGGGGGTGAGGGAGTAGGGGCTGCTGGCACAATCCCCACTGAGCATGCGTATGTCCAAATATACTTCCACCTTTCTGTGCTGCTACGTCAGTTTGTTCACGCCAAAAAGAAAGGCGGCAGACCACTCATGATGGCCATTCGTCACATATCGAATTACCCGCTCGATACATTTCAAATTGAGTAAAATATGGCGAAACCTTTTAGCGCCACGGAGGCAATTGAAATGGCCAATTGACCTTGTGCGATTACGTCTATGAGTGCGAGGCGCACATGACTATACGTTCCTTTGTTTTGATACTAAATAAATATGTTAAACAAGTGGTTTATTATGTCTATGTTCGGTTTAACTTTTGTTTTACTATGACTATGTGTGTGTCGATTTATTGTTCAAAGTAATGTATAAGGGATGTCCATATTTATTGCTTAAATTACTTGTGCCATTTATACGCAAGAGAGGCGCATCACTATACAAAGAATCATACAAATGTTTCCATATTCGGTAAAAGGATTAAAACCCAACATTTGTAATCATTTTGCTTTGTTGTATGTACGTTACAGATATGAGAGGATTGCGCGGTTGCTTATAACTTTGAACATTGTATTTACTTTTAATTTATAGTTCTACAACTGCAAAACAACAATGGAAATTAGTTTTGTTAACACAGTGGGAAAAGCATAATCTATTCTTTTAAAGATAATTTCCGATATTTGGTAACATTTCTTCAAAGACTTTTTAGATATTTGTTTTGTTTAGTTGCAATTTCCTTACATGAACATAACACTTTTATTAACCTTTAATTCCTAAAAAAAATATAGTTTAATCGATCAACTGCTAAGACGGACTGTTGTATATCCACCAATAACAAATGGATTTTGGAATGATGACGTGGGCGGTATAGTAGTGACGGTAAATACAATATGATAACATTAATCTTTAAAACGGTTTAGCAGGAATGACCATTATCCAACATAATGTACACATGCATATCAAATTATAACATAAGCCAAACAATGTCACCATCATTAAAGTTTCATCTTCATTTCAACATAAGATACATATCAAGTCACCATGTAATATAAATAATTCATTATTGGTCCTATGAATAATCGTTATCATATATATTTTAATTATAACATACTTATTTTGTATTCAGCTGTAAAGAGTAATTTGAGGATATCATGTCTTTGCGTAAGTCACATTCCACAGTGTCTTTTATGCGATTTGTTCATTATCAAACTCGCGATCATTTGTACAACTTCGGTCACATGCCCATGATTTGTGGATTATGGTTATTAAATATTCAAACAAAATTATATAACGTAATGTGTTTTGAGTAAAATTTGGATATCTGTTCAGTAAGCAACATAGCCCTCTACTGCTCTTAATTGGTTTGCTTATGATATTTGGACAGTGGATTTAATGACTTAGCGCCTTTTGGAATAAAAGATGACTGAATAAAGTGTTAGGGAGAGTTATGTAGTTTAAAGGGAGTGTCCGCATTTTACAAATCGTCTGATTTTTTTTTAGTAGTCTGATGAGGATGAATGCACAACCACGGGGGGCTCCCCGCAATGCGACGGCAGCTATCGTGAGCGAAATTTCGCACGGGCGATGACTCGTAATGCTTTATAAACGACGTTACGTCGCTTTTAATATTTTGAGGTCTATAACTCCACGAAAATGAAATTTCAAGCCCTAATTTTTTCAGGCAAGCTGTTAAATGACATTTTCTTTCATATAAGACAATAACCTCGCAACTTTTGAAATTTGGCTTGCCAAAGGCGGACACTTCCTTTAAGGGAGGGGTGATATGTGGGAGAGCGTAATTATCCCTTCTTTTTTGGTAGTGCACTTCTCTTCCCCTTATAGGGATAGAAACACCTTTTATTTAAATAAGTAACACAACTCCTTTTTTCATTATCTATTTCCATACAGGTTACCCACTCATATCATTCCTGCCATACTAGTTTATGATATGCAATGTGCGAGCGGAAGTACTATAGGTCACCGAGTTGATTCGGATTCGTAAATCAGATGCCCGCTGCCATATTGTGAACACCTTGCGCCCGATGCGAATAACACTTGCTTAATGTATATATTTTTGTTTATGTTTTTGTTTTCATTATTCATTCCCTGTACGTGTAATCAAGGGGGTTGTGCCACATTTTGGTATATATACGTATCAGACAAGTTTTCAGAGCCCCCACCCCCATTCCAGTTTTCTTCCCCCCCCCCCCCCCCCACACTCTACTGAGGCCTGTGGATGTACTTAGGAAATAGACATTAGGCCTATATTCGGAAATTAGTTTCGTTGAGTCAATGACCAACATCCTCCCATCGCTTCCTCATTTTCTTTTGCCGTGATTCAAACCCTAATGGATTAATATCGCGGGAGGGGTGAGAAAAGTTCTGTCCTTGAGCGGGAAAGGAGGTCACTGTAGGGTGCTACTATCTCTCTATTTGATTAAAGGGATAGTTGAGTTCTGGTAAGGAGAGTACAGTTTTAGTGAAACTGAATTTTAGTAACCAAAACCTGCATCATTACATTACAAACTAATAGTTATAACTAGAAAGGAACACAAAATTACAAATGACGTAGTAAAGATCATGTTATCATTCAAAAAGAGCCGTTAAACGTAAGAGGGCGCTCTCTAAACACTCATCGGTTTCAACCATTTTGAATAAAATATTGTGCATGTGATGCTTTGTTGAAATAGTGATTAGATAGAGAAATAACCAACAACTATTTAAATACCTATTTTGTAACTTTTTGAAAAGAGGAAGCATTTTTTTGAATTTTTAACGGCTGGTTCAAAATGCTCTAATAAACCCGGGGCCCCGGGTTTATTACAAATTGTTATATTTATGGATATTTCAGCCGTTTCTGAACCGATTTTGATCAAACAAAGATGATTTTATTGTTTAAATATTATGCTCTTTCAAATTTTACACTCAGTTTTTCATTACCTCACAAACCAATTAAGTAGTCTAGCGCCCTCTCTACCAAAACTCAACTTTCCCTTTAACAGGGACTTGTTTTACATACTTATGAAGAGCAAATGTTTGTTACATTAAAGGGCAATGAAACTATGGCTTTCGGTTATTATTATCGTTTAGAGGGTGAACAGACATTTGATTTGATACATAACTTGGCAATTTTGGCCTCTTGGATCCCATGAAATCCTTACGTGAACATACCTACATTTTACTAATTCTTACGGCGGCAAAAGTTGATGGGAGCGGCCATGTTCTTGTAATTACCCGACATGTTTTGCAAACTCTGACGTATGTGCTTAGGGCCGAACAAAAAGCTTTTCACTGATTTCAAAGCATCTACAAGTATTCAGACAATGGTTTGAATTGGTGCTATTGAAATGCATTAGTGCATATCATTGACCGTAGTCCGCACAAACCTAATAATGGCGGCCTCCAGTGTTCGCGTGAATAGTGGTATACCCGATAGAGTTTTCCCATATTTCTTCCAAAGCAGAAATCTGAGTCGGAGTAATGTTACATATAATAAACAGGCATATTATGATGTATAAAGTAGGATAAACTCTATTATTGAGTTGCATTGCCCTTTAAATGATGAATACGCGCAACAGCGTACTTTTCCCTTTGCACAGGACCACTAAATCCTCACCCCTTTCATTTCACGTTTCGGCTCTCTATATGTAATTTTTCCTGAAGAAAAAGAATTTGGCAGTCATTTCTCATGAAATCGATCAATTTTGGGGTAATTAGTAAATATTTAATTGTCCTGGGAACGCCCCTTTTAAATCACCAAAATGTGACGTCATCTAAAGTACGGACTAATGAACTAAATTATGTAGATGACGCGTCATGACGTAAGCCAATGAATTGTCGATTACATGTCAATCACGCTGCCGATTCTGGACCATAAATGTGGGTGGGGCGTAAATTGGCTGCTAAATGAGATTTGGCATCATAAAAGTAGTCTTAAATCACTACTGTGTTTATTTTCATGGATTTTTTTTCGGCAGACCTATTTTACAAGTCATCAACTATGGAATAAGTGCCAAAGTACGTTGTATTCTTTAGGTCCTTTAAACATGTAAGGCCGGTATCAATATTATTCAAGTACTCTTACTTACGACAGCGGTCTCGCGTGTTCTCCCATTTTCTTTTCTTTCCTTTATTAATTATCAATGCTGATTGTAAATTGCAATTTAAGTTATCTATATCGAGTATTATTTACGCGTTTGTTATATTATAAAACATAAAATAAAATCTGGAACTGAAACTGAAATTGAAACTAATTCGGAAAGCCTTTGTAAAATAAACCTACCTCTCTTTTAAGAAATGCTCGAGTATTTGTACGATTTTATCACAAGCCTATATATTTGCATTATGTAATTGAAATGGTCCATATTTTGTTTTGTATTTCGTAATGTCAAACTAATACGATGTATAGCTCGATACGGCGGCTATTGAATTTGTACCTTTATCTCAATATCTACGGAAATTCGCGCCTTTGGAATTAAACTCTTCAAATGCATTTAATTCCCATAACATTGATTTAAAAACACGGCACACGTATAGTACTAGCTTCTTTAAGGCAACGCGTTTGCTAAAATGAATTAGCGCGGACAATTTATGAGTAAAAAATCCCGCCCAATATCTGTACGTACTTTTTAAAGAAAAAACATTTTATTAGTGGAGAAACTAAAACAAAAAAAGGAGGGGGGGCACATTGGTCACGTGTGTCACGTGCCCCAGGTAACATCTTTATACAGAGTGTGCCCTCTTATTATTAATCTGCTCCTTTATCAGTTGCACACTATGCAAATTAACTTTTCAGTATTACATCGGTTTATTTTTAAAAATATATGTTATGCCCTCAATCTTCCCGTTCCTTTTAATCTATAGCTTGCTTGCTTTTTTCTAAACAGGGTTTGTAGCAATTTCGAATAGTTAGTTTTAATGATCAGTGGCTTATAGCGTGGTCCAATTAATTTGTCTGTTCGGGTGGCGGCGTGTGAATGAGTGGGAGCATACTTATATGTAGTTTCCCCATTCGTTTTTCTTTCTTGTACCCTAATGTCTAAAACAAAATTGTCAAATTATTGGGGGCACGTACTCCCAATGTTTATACGTTCTTGACTTGAACGGAAATGAAGGTATTTTTAGTTCTCTTTCTCTGATATTATTGATAAAGTATACGAGTGAACGATCTTTTGAATGATCAAAGGTGCAATTATCTGACAACTGTCGACTAAATATATCGAACACGAACGTTTGCAGGGGCCAGTATAAAATAAATACTAATGCTCGATCGCATTTGCTTCCACATACATGAGTTTTGATTTCCCCCGGGATTAATGGCGTAGCCACGGGGGGCGCGGGGGTAGCACGTGCCCCCAATTATTCAACGAAATAAAAGACAATAACAAACAAAAGAATGCCAACATGGTAGAGGTGTACATTTTTTCACCTCTCTAGGATTTCAAAATTAAAGTGAGGTTCTGAAATTGATTACCCAATAATGTCAATCATCGTGATCATTATTCTTCAATTATTTGTGGAACATATCCTTTTCCTTTTTGAAAATTCTGAACTGGTACATGATTGCCCGACTGCACCTACAAATACCGTGCCCCCACACCCCAATCACTACTAATAACCCACGCTACTTCACTGCAAATTATTAATTGTATTGGACATGTGGCAAGATTGGTAGGGTGCGTGTGTCTCTCAAGGTAAGATGTTCTTGGTTCAAAATCATCCCGTTTTCCTTGAACAAGATTTGAATGCACATTACTGTTGTTCATCCAGGTTAAAGGGATCTAGTAACTTTGTTGACATGTGCAAAAAGTGATGAAGAGTTGATGCAATGTATATTGTTGTTATCTCATATGTCAACAGGGTATTGTGTGCAAATTTCAAGTCAAATGGACATTGCATGGCCAAGTAATGAGCGAAAATGCAAAGTGATATTGGGTGATATTCACTAACTCACTGCATTCACTTTGTACAGGGATGAAAAACTCGCCCGGAGTTTTTCTTATCTGAATACTTCAATCGTACATATCTTTGTAACGAAAGGGAAATTTGAAAAATCGAAACCTGTCCCATGATTTTATTATTAATACGAATACAACAAGGTATGAAGGAACCGCTAGATCAACAATTTTATTTTGAGGATTTGGACAATGTTACTAAGTCCCTTTAATTATTAGGGACTCGGTATAAGGATGAACGAATACATTTTGCGTGAATAGTGAACTAGCCATCGTTATAACGGAATGTTCCATTGTGAGTGGATAGTTTGCACACATATTATGGTTTACAAATTATGTATTATATCATATAACAGGGGTAATATGCACTTAAAGATGATGTAAGTATAATTCATTTAAAGATTGTGAAAGTGTAATTCACTTAAGATATTGTTTTTAATGCGCTTAACAAATTGATTGAGCCCAAGTTTACACACGCTTTATTGTTTGATTAACAAATACAAACCAAACATTATTATAATTGGCAGGTACACATAGAAACTATAATTGGCAAGTGCGAACATACGTAGCTAAAGAGCTAATGCAATCAGAAGATACAAATGGATCCACTTTCTAATACATGTTTGCAGGGCCTAATATGCTACACGAGGTCTCAATAAATGTTTCCCTGTCTAAATAATGATGCATCAATGCAATTATAGAATTCAATTAATACATCTAAAACGAAAGGGGTCTTCTTTTCAAACGGGAAATTGATCATGATATCGTGTACTGTTAGGGGCAAAGTCAGCTAGAAAGGTTGTTAGTGTTCACCGTCCTTTTGTCAGTTTATTCATTTATGTCACGTTTTCCAATCTGAACTGATATCACTTAAAACGAAAGCCGGGACTAAAATTGAACATACATAATCATTCTCTCTATGTATCATGTCTCTAGCAAGCTATAGCAAACGCTCGTTCTTTATACAAAAGGGTCATGTGTATTCAAGTATGTTGATTATTTCCCGGTAACACTCCTACTATACAGAACATCAGCTCGAATACTGTCTCGCAAATGATGAAAATGTAGACGTTTGAGGCGTGATAAAGATGCTATTGTACGGGGTGTGACAAACGGCCCGAGACAATCATTATACAAAATGGTCTCTGTTTTTATAGAGATAATGTATAATAGCACGAATTCATTCAAACTAAAGAACTGAACGTGAATGTTCAGTAATTACATTCAGATTTTTTTCTGTCAAACATATATAATTATAGCGCTACAATTACTTGGGATGCGTTGTACATTTATCGGCGAGCGAGATGACGGTGACGGATAGATGTTATTACAAGTACATTACTAAAGTTAAGGTGATCCGTGTTGGTATGAACTGCAGATTGGTGTTTCAGACTTGAAGATAAAAACCTAAACATGACAGTATCACGATAAAGTGAATGTACTTTATTAAAACTAAAGGACAGATGATAACGTGTTGATTATTTCTGCGTATCAATATACGGAACTACAATTACTTGGAATAAAACATAGACATATATATAGGCGAAATGATGTTGAAACTTGAACACCTACAACCGAGGTGTTGGTAAAGTGAATGTACTTTCTTCGATCTATGTAAAAGACAGATGTCTGCATTCAATGCAACGTGTTGATCGTTTCCCGGGATATCTGTATAGAAGAACTAGACGCACGAACAATAAATTACTCGGGATGAAATTCAGATGTGTGAGCAGAATAAGGTGTGAGAGAGATGAGATGCATTTAAACAGAAATAAAGGTCATGAAGGTAGAACAAATAAACGAACACCACAGTTTAGTGTATACGATTTTGTTAAAGATCGTCATGCGCGGGGATGCTACACAGCGGGTCGCCATTTTAAACTTAAGACTAGTTCATGCGCAATGCATAAAAGCCACCCTGGCACTTGCACGAATTTTGTCCCCGCATTGCCACGCAATGCGTCGTGGCAAGGCGTGCCATTTCGGTGCTACATCGCGGAGCGTTTGCGACCTGTTCGCGCACTGTACACGCATAGTTACGCACTGTCTACGCAATGCGCGGCCAATAATGGGCCGCATTGGCACACTTTGGCACGCAATGGCACTACTTGTTCACACACAGGTTAAAGTATAGTTCGCGCATACGTACCGCATTGTCCCGCAGTGTCACGCACGCCACGCATAGTTCCCGCATGCGTGAAGTCGTCGGGGCAATTTTTGGTCACGCTTTGTCCCGCTTGGTGGCACGCTATAATGCATAGCCTGTCGTTTCACACCTAAAACCACCCTGACGCTACACGCCATGCCACGCATTGTTCACGAGCTGTTCACGTTGTGTTCGCGCAAGTTTGCGCCGCATTCACGCATGTACGCAGTGTTCGCGCCGAGTTCGCGAAGTGTTCACGCATGGTTTCCGCGAGTGCACGCACATGGTGCGAAAATTAATGCGTGCCAAATTTTTGAACATTTCGAAATTTTCTCTACGACATGGCACGCACCCCGCACTGCCCAGCACACTTCACACACTCTTCACGCTCGTTCACGAAGACTTTACTCATTGGCACGACGCATTGCGTGGCAGTGCGGGAACGAAATTCGTGCAAAGTGAGACCGGGCGAGACAGTGCGCACTACACTGCGCACCGCGCGCAAGACGTTCGCAAAATGGCGGCGCGCATCTGATTTACGAATCCGAACTACCTTAATAAAAGATACTGTTCTCTTCTTGCAGGCCTCTTCAAGCTCATTACAAACTTTCCATAAAACACAAGGAAACGACGTATATTCTAGTTTTGTAAAATGTGAAATTTCACAGTGACAAAGAATCCAGATAATTAAATAAAGACAATTTACTTTGGAGACTCTTACGCTTATCACACTTCTATTTGAAGCCATGTATCATGGATCGTTATTATTATAATGTTACCAAGTTCAAAGACTAATTATCATGTTACATCACAAACGCGACGAAGGGTATGCAGCTAGACTAATTCAAGGTTCGCAAGCATCTTCTATTATTTCTAGATCTTAATATTAATAAACTAACACAAAATACATTTTCAACCCATACTCTTCTTTGGCTAGCTTTTCAATGACACTTTCTTTCATAATTATATGACACACTTTTCGCAACTTTAGAGTGTTGGCTTGCAAAAAGAATATGGTTCTTTCTATGCGAATGCACTTTCTTTTAGTCAAAAAAGGGCAGATATGTGTGTATTCAGTATAACGTGTTGATTCATTCATTCGCGATGTGATGATGAAATGTAATATGTACGCGCCTGATGAAAGTGTGAGAGAAATGAAAATGAACATGGAACATTACACCGTATGTAATCACCGATCCGTACTATTCATTCCTCTTTTACAAGTGAAGTGAGAAATGTACTCAAACGCAGGGATGACATGATAGAAGGCGCCGTGGCATAGATGTGGGGAGGGGGGGGGGGGGGGGCGGGTCCGCCAAAGTGGTACTTAATGTATTTATGCATTTTCATATTGTAATTTGTGTTTATTTGAAATTATTTGCGAACGTCCCCCCGAATCTATGCACTTCTTTATTTGTATTTATTTGTAAATTAATTGTGGGAAAGTGCCCCGTGCCCCGTGCCCTTATATTTGCATCTTGGAATATATTTAGTTCGTATTGCTTTATAAACATAATTGAATCACATGTATTCCCTCCCCCCCCCCCCCCCCCTGGACCCCTTTATAAATATATGTATTTATTTATATATAAATGGTTATGCCAACCTATTGGGGTGCACCCTCTCCCGTAGCTACGCCACTTAGGAGACGAGCATATAGGATCCATGTCCAAACAAAACATTTCCGAAAGGGCGATTAACTCTAAAAGTGCCAGGGGAGCATGTTTGCATTGCAGATTACACATGATGTACATAAAGTGGGAATGATATTTCTGGTATTATAAGTGTTAAATAAGTAACGCGATACGTATGACATATTACTCCGCTCAATCTAGCATCTCTATACATATACAAGGTATGATTGATTATTCCTTTCTGTGGTGAGAGTACGTCCGGTTTGAGCACGACCGGACCAAAACGGTAGAGGTCACTTTGGTAGCCCAAGTACAGAAGCAAAGGTAAGGGGTGGGGGGGGGGGGGGGGCAAAACGAAAGAGCAGAAGCTGGTGAATTTAATACACCTCTACACCACGTTGTATACTTCATCGCGTTATATCAATTGTTCATAATAAGTATAATAACAAACTGCTTAGCTAACCATACATCAGCATTTTTAAGACAAATCACGCAATCGAAACATTGAATATGGAGCATTTCCATATTGTAGGCATGCATGTAAACGAGGCTAAACAAATATACTTGCATTTCTCTCCAAAGTTGAAAAGTGGATCAAGAGTAGTTTTTCCTCCAGCTTTTCAGTTTCAGGCTGCCCCCATCTCATAAACAAATGTGTGCTAATTTTGTGGTAACCTAGCAACCTCATAATAATGATTTCCCCCTCTTTGCTTCACTCCAGGGTTGATCCTCGATACACCACTCGTTTAATATTCTGACCAAATTCAGTGGTAGGATATCGCCTTGTTTTAGGTTGCCGAAGGACGATTGAAATCTGTCTTCACAGTCATGATCTATAGACATTCGGTTTTCAATTTCTTTTCTTTCGTTGTTTTACATAACACAGATACGGTTTCTGTTAGGGATGAAAGTACGTTCGGTGGCATAAAGGGCAGATAAAAAAAAATTAACAAATAACAACCCGAATTCCTGGATAAGACTAGTGATGCATTTCATACAACTGATTTGTCATCATAATATGATCTATTGATTTTCCTCGTTCATTTTGATCAATGTTTGTAAATTATTGATGTCTAATGTAGTACCCACCTATCTTTGTAATTAATATGTTAATTTTCCCCCTTTCTTTTAAATTCCTTGTTTGTAATGTATTATGTATTATTGTATTATTTATGGTTTATTTTGTTCACGGCTCTGCTGAAAAACAGCTTGTAGCTGAAAGCGGGCATTTTACCATTATATATACCGTGATTGAATAAAATAAACAACTTAACAATTTAATTTGACCTCTTTAGCGTATGGATTCGGTCCTAGTGAGCTAGTTACGCCTTAGGTACCCGCTAAGTTTACTCTAGTTAGCTACTAAAGGACGATGTTTAATACCTAGCCACATCATCAAAAATAGACTTAGTATGAGACTAAGCTAGCGGGCTTTTTATGAATATGGGCCCAGTACTCTATACTACCTTTAACATGATCAATTATTGCAATAAACATGATGATACGATACTATGCATCAAATAACACATTAATAATACATTAAACTCATTGCGGTAAAAGGGTACGCTAAACGAATGCCAATATGAAATGGACCCCGTGAATATATTTCTCTTTCAATCTATATTAATCATGTCGACCAATGTATACATAATTATATAAATATCTAATACCAAATGTAGGTATTATACGTTGCTCATACGTAGCTACGGGGGGGGGGGGGGGGGGCACATGCTCCAAATAGTCTGACCATATTCCTTACAACATAACAAAATACATAGAGTATGCATTAAACAATTCGCCAATCAGTCCGACCACACTACGCCATTGGGCGCAAACATGCCCTTTTGCAATTCGCTAAACATATCTCGAGGTTTAATCGTGTTGTCATTGCAGGAGGTTAGTTGTATCACAGATATTCAACATCTAATACGTTTATTTTTAGAGTTACGGAAAAAACGGACATATTATAAATTATATTTATAGTAGTGATTATTGATTCGGCACTGCCGTTGTAATAGGGCTGTTTTATTCTTGTATTTTACAGACAAAATGAATGAAAGCAATACTCGATGTTTATTCAAAACTATTCATAATTCAGTTCCTAAGCTTTGGTTGGCCGGGTTTAAGAATAGAAGTGGTATTCGAGTTACACAAGAGGGGCATTACTGACCCCGTATATGCACTAAAGGCTTATCAAGGGCCAACCCACACAGGGTGAACAAGGGTGCAGCTTTAACACTTTGTCTATATAATATGCACATACAGTTTAATAGGAAATCAGAATTAAGATATGTATAATTGTAGGGATTGAGATTGAGAAGAAAACAAATATATAGCGTTTATATATAGAGCGCCATGTATCTAAATGCCCTATTCAGAGGAGCATTATTACCCTTGGTCATCAGTTCAAACCCGCACAATTATCTTGTGCACCATCTCAGCTCACAGGGAAGCATACCAGTCCAAGCTGCCCTATGATGTAGAGCGCTACAGGAAGTTAACATCCGACCAAGTACCAATTTATACTCCTGGGTAGAGAGCAGCAATGTGGATTAATTGTCTTGCTGGAGGACATAAAATGC
The DNA here is from genome assembly GCA_037951105.1 of Echinarachnius parma. Lineage (NCBI taxonomy): Eukaryota > Metazoa > Echinodermata > Echinoidea > Clypeasteroida > Echinarachniidae > Echinarachnius > Echinarachnius parma. The sequence continues at coordinate 194,507 of JBAMJV010002628.1, read as the reverse complement.
CGGAGAATCGATTAGGTTCGAACTCGGGTCCCGAGATCGGAAGTCAAGCGCTTATCCGATCGTGCCTCCACGATCAGGGTTAGAGGTTAGGATAAGGGTTACGTTTAGTCACAGGCGTATATCATTACGTAATACCTATTGCTCGCGGATATGAGTGAATAGATATTACCCTGCATAATAAGTATAAAAGGTCTACTGGTTTTGGGTTATAGTTAGGATTACGGGTTGGGGTTAAGTCTAGAGTTTGGAAGAAGAAGGGTTTTCAGGCATCATGATAATATATAAGTGAAGATAGGTGGCGATCATGAATCCACCTAGACAGGGAGTAAATAGGTGGCAAAATTAATCATGAGAGTTTCAGCATTCGGTCAGAAGTGAAATAGCGTATGCTTGTTTGTTGTTTTATAATTCTCCGCAGAAAATGGAGGGGGGGGGGTTTGTGAGTAGTCGCAAGAACACATTTCTCCCTCGTGAACACTGAATTCATATTGAAAGTGAAATGCTTTCGTATTATATTTTTTTCGTTATTTTGGTAAAAATAATACAGAATCTGATAATGGCGTCAAATATGTAAAGGCGTTTTGCATTTTGTTATCTCTTTACAGCATATATCATTATGAGGGTGCATTAAAGGGACGAGAATGGTCCCCTTTTGTTCCCTTTATTATCTATCTACGCTACTGCTAAACACAATATACTGCGGGTATAACCAAATAACGCGAAAAGTAGTCGTTAAGAGTAGAGTTTATGAATAATGTATCACACGATTATGTGCCCTGCATTATGGCAGTACAATTATAGGAATTAAATTACAGTATTAAAGGCGTCTAACGTTGCAAAGGAACATGGATGATTCGAAAGCCTATAATGGTAGGGTTGATTATAATACATTCTACTATAAAAGGGCAATTTATTCCATATACATGTTTAATTCACACTCATACATGTATGAATAACATAACTATCATTGTTATAGGATAGACGTACAAACCGATCCCTGTAACATAATAGTGTGCACCGGCTCAACTTCCCAGGGAGTGTCTTAGCCACAGCTGCTGTGCATTGGAGCACCGTGATAATTTATTTAATTCAACAAATCACATACTTAAAAGGGTGGATCAGATTACTTGAAACAAGTACTCAAATGTATTTTTGGTAAATATATCTAGTGTGTCACTATCTATAAGCTATATACCCCCGTCCCGATTAGCTACCCATTATAACCCTTTGAAGATGTTATATCTTGATGAAGAGCATGAATTAGTACCGGTACATCGTTAGGTTTTGAATTCGGGACCTCTTGATTGAGAAGCATATGCCTAACTAAGCCTGTTACAACAACCTCTTCCATAGAGGCAAATAAAACAAATTTTATTTTTTAGGAAAATTATCTTTAAACAATCATCAACACCCCTTTCTTTTTATTTTAGTCAACAAATCATACACTTAAAAGGTTGGATCTGATTGCTTGAAATAAGTACACTAATGCAGTTTTGTAAAAATATATAGTGTTTTACTATCTAACAAAGATCGAAGACCCAGAACAATAATTATTTATTGCGATTAAGTTTACAATCGATTGATTCCATCATGCTTATGATATAGAGGACATGCAGATGAACACAAATTATTGTTAAAGGTGCATTCCTTTTTTGCAATAACTATCGTAACTTCAAGTTTCTATGTGTTAATATCTACTGAAGATAAACATGATAGCACGTTTACCTGGAAATAAGGACATATAGTGATCGTGTCACCACACTGTCGAGTTTTACAGATGAAATAACGTATTTCTAAAATAATATCTAAGAATATGGAGTAGTTGCCGAGTGGTGGTCACAGGAAGTAGGCTTTTGAGGATTCGCTTGCTTCCGGGGGGGGGGGGGGGGGGGGGGGCGTACTCCCTATACCTGGCACTATAGGTATGTGCCGCCCTCAAGACCCCCCTTTTCAGCTCTATTGGAACCAAGGGGCGGGATATACCTACCCCAAATTTGGTGAAGTGCCCCCCAACCCCCCCCCCCCCCCCCCTCCCGGGGGGCTCGCTTGTATATCCATCAAATGAGCAAAACGTACACATGAACTTGTATTTGTACAAAGTAAAGACACAATACTCAGGGATTTTGTCTGTACACACAATAATTGAAGAAAACACATGAAGGGTTTTTAATTCATGCACAATAATACAATATAAAATACTGACTTGGTATTCGTTGAAGCTAACATTTGTAAAACTGAAATTATTTCAGGAGCACTAAGATATTAACCATATATTCGTTCAGACTTACCGTTGTGTTATCTGCATATGGATGAACCGTTTTTCCGCATCAATGGGGACATCAGTACATCAATCAACATTGGAAGATTATCCGTATTCTAAATAATTCCACTTGCTCTGGTTAGTCGTAGACAACGGCGGTTAAGTGTCCAGGGAAATAACAGCAAGTGGTATCCACACTCAAACCTGCATCAATGAAAATTAAAGAAAAGCAAATAGACGAATTTAATGTAAATGCCATATTTTTCTTCGATTGGGACATCGATGTTGTAAGCCACAAGGAAGATTATAGTCGTTTTGTATTAATACAAATCCACTTATTCAAGGAAGTCAATGACAAAGGCCGTTACAAACCCAAATAAATAATTAGTCAGTGATATCCACAGTGAAACCTGCATCAATGACAGATAAGCAAAGGAATGTATCAAATGTCCACGACTTATACCTGCATATAATCTGCACAGTAAGACGTACATCATATCAGGGATGAACGACAAAGCAGGCTGATTAATTCAATAAATTAGTATCCTTTTTTTCTTTTTCGAATAGTGATACTTTCAACCTATGGTGAATAAATTAAGTTCTACAAGTAACTCAACTTATCAACTAGAGAAAAAAAAACACATGACTATAGTGACCCTAACACGTCAAAAGATTTATCAGCCAAATACATATACGTGCACTGATGCGATGATGAATAAAAGGTGAATAATATAGTTCTATTTAAATAACGATAAAGATCATCTGACCTTAATTTTGATTAAAGTATACCCAACTGAAATGATTGCGAATAACTTGCTCTTCGAAGTCAATTAGCAAAAGTTGTATTAATTGGTTTCTGCAAGTGGCGTGCGTCAATGGTATAATCATTAACAAAAAATAAAGTGACTTGATGCACGAGGTGTAAAGTTAATCATATACCTTCTGCTTCAAATTAAATGTCACAATGGCCCCATTCGTTGGATTAACTATTAACCCTTTTTGCAAAATAATTAGTTAATTTTCTATATGCATCCAACAATATGATATCAGTACTGATTAAATAGCTAACATGCACCAACATATAACTCCAATTTGAAAGGTGCACCCGTGAACGTGAGATGATGACACAGTTGTACCAAAAGAATTCACACATAATCATGATAATTAAATGGTAGTCCAGATAATCTGAACATTAATTTCAGATAAATCCAGATGTCCAAGTTAGTCAACATCAATGTCATTTTAATAATAGGCCTACTCGTCAGAAATAACACTTACACTATGCCAAGGACATCCGCATTGATACATGCATTAGTAAAACGGACGAACAGTATACAATCAAACAAATCGAACCTTTCACTCGGGCTTGACGAATATTATAGATAACATTTTTACAAAAGAACCCTCGTATCTTACTAACGCTGATTCTCTCATGTTTGACGAATATAAAAGACATGTACATTAGTTAAAATGAATCCACGGTATCCAAGTCAATTAACGAACGTGTCATTAATACGTCCAAAATAACTTGCGCCGCTAACATCCATGAATGGTGACATCTGCACCTGCGCTCGAAATGAAGCAAAAGCAAAGTGATGGAAACTTGACGCAAATACGATGTAAATTCTGATATATATAGCTCACATGGCTCATATTACTATCTCTGGGGCATCTTATAGGGTGACGTTGGCGATAAATGGGGAATACAAGAATACATTCAAATAAATCTAACAATTTCAGTGATTTGTGATATAGGAATAACTGAACTTATTCTGGTGGAATCAAAGAAGGAATTATTGCACTTACCGTACATAGTGATACCAATTCCACATTATAACAAAACACCGCGAAGCGATATAAACATGATAAACAGAAACAAACACGACCTACACATTCAAAATAGCGATAACGATCTTAAAACCTTCATATCATGAGGAAATGATAAATGATTGAACTTATTTTTGCAATCTTACAGGAGAAATACGCGGACTTACCCGTACAGTATGATATCAATTCCACAAGATTAATTGCATTCGTGAGATCCGCCTCTCATTGGTGGGAACAAATCTCATGAACGAAACATATTCTGAGATCTAAACGCCATTTAAGTGCATCCGCTACCAAGTCATAATACTATCTGCGAAGGGTTGATTAGTCCAAGGACGCAAAGACGCAGGTCCTATCAAATAAAGTGATCACAATTCAATGATTGCTGCGTAAAAAATAAAATCAGTGTTTCTTCCTCCAACGAAACCGTATTTGTGTCGTCTCTTGGCCTTGATAGGTGGCCGCGTGAATTAGATGATAACATCCCCTCTAATTCTATCTCCGTCCTTCCGGCGTCCTCAGCTCACCCAATAACACGAATCGACAACCTCATTTGAGTCGTGTAACTGTTACTAATCCGACGAGCCGCGGCGCCTCCGGGGTATATCTACACGACGATCTGCCTGCTTGATTAAGTCCCGCATACGTATCGTGACTGCTGAAGTGCATGGACAAATCTTAGGGTCGATACGCAAAGGATAAACACCTCGTTCAAGTTGTAGTGGCGTAGCTATAGTGTTATTAAATACGGGGGGGGGGGGGGGGGGCGGGGGAGGCGATGTTCAGGTGGAGGTAGTAAACATGGTGGCGCCCTCAAGATATCTTCAATGCACTCAGCCAGCTTGTGATTACGTCCCGCAGACTTAACGGGACTGTTCAAGTGTGAAATGTTGAGGGTCGATACAAACACCCCCTACAGCTTTTAGTGGCGTAGCTACGGTTATAAGAACGGGGCTGGGGTGGACTAGGGGATGTTTTCGAGGAGGTAATACAAATTGTGGCTTCCTTGTGGTATTTTCAATGTAATCTGCCTGCCTGATTAAGTCAAGTATACGTATCGTGATTGTTCGGGTGGAAAATGTTGAGGGTCGATATTAATCCCTTATAAACAACTCGTACAGGTGTTAGCGGCGTAGGTAGGCTTATTAAAGACGGCGTGATGGCGAACAATGTTGGGGAGGGGGTGGAACGGTAGTAAAGTGGTGGCTCCCATGTTATATTGAACATGTTTAATGTAATGTGCTTGCTTGATTATGTCTCGTATACGTATCGAGACTGTGGAAGTTCATGTGAAATGTTGAAGTCGACATCTCTTAAAGGCAAGTGCCAGTAGTGGGGAACGACCCACACACAAAAAATGAAATGTACGCTCTTATTACCAATCATGTGAAAGAATATATTTTTTACTAAAACGGGATTATACAAATCTTGCCTGGAAACCGCCTACTAATTGATATATTTGGAAAATTATAAAACTGATTCTCTGTAAATCGATATCGCCGACGATTATTATGTTCATATGCACCTTTGTGCGCTGCGTGCTAATCCAATGGCAAATGCGGCACATAGTTTCGCACGAGCGTATCGCACGAACGAGCGTATGTGGCCAGCGTAGACGGGCCAAACTTACGGTGAATTTAGGCTCAATGTCAGCGGCTTTCATAAACGTTTTAACTGATATTTCTGTATTTAACGATTATTATAATAAGGTTCGGATTTTTCCTCGCACGCCCCTTTTTATGCTATTTCAACAATAATAATCAATTAGTTTGGCCAATAAAGTTATTTTCGACAATTTTCCCATAACGAGCATTTGGCTTTAATGATAAACACCTCGTGCAAGTTTTAGTGCTAGGGTCCTTAAATACGGGGGAGGGGTAGAGGAGGGGGCGTGTGTGTGGGGGGGGGGGGGGGGGGGCAAATCTGATGGTGCCTCGAGGTATCCACAATATAATCTTCCTGCTCGATTAAATCTCGTTCGTGTTTTGTGACTTTTGATATTGATCAAGTTGGAGTCCATACGCATCAGTTCACGGGAATGAACCTCGCACAAGACACGATACGTACATGTATATGGCCACTGATAAACTGAGGGGGCGGGGTGAAGAGGGTAACATAATTTCAACGGGGCGGGGCAGACTACGCTTTATGCTAAACATACAAGGTATTATCACAATACATAACAAACGTGCATATTTTAACGATCGCGTGTACACACACATACACACCCCTAACCCTAGGTTTCGGGATATTAACTAGGCGTAGCTAATTGGGAGAGAGTGGGGTTTAAGTGAGTTATACCACTGTATATGTATCACCACCGTGAACCCAACCACTTGAATGAAGATAAGTATTAAAGAGATCAGTTTCATCGTTGGCACAACCTGTTCATGTAAATGTATTATCACACCCCCATGTTTGACCCCAGCTATAAAGGGGATCCATTACTACTTTATTTGTGTGACATATGGTAATTTAATCGTATACCAATATCGTTGTAAGATTCTTCTGAATGATGTACGAAAGTTAACATAGAAAATGTAAACTGTTTATCTATAGTGAAAACAAAAATACAAATTGACGTCACATTGGATCAGCTACTGCCAATTGATTTTTGTCTACGATCGTCAAAAGTTCTGGAACGCTTTTAACTTAATCATGAAGATCTCTATAATTAGGGATTGATTTAATCCAAACAAATGAAAACACATTTCATTCTCCAGTATGCATAAGCCACTCAACAAGGTACACGCTTGCAAGTGAATTGTTGTTTTTGTTTTGTACAACGTTGTAAAGGATCATTGTAAATTCACTGTGACTGTGAGACCCGTTCACTTGCGTGGATTGATCCGGTAATTCTTTAAATCAGAGGCAACATAGAGTGAACTCTCAAATTAAGTGGCACAACAAGATTATTGATGGGTGTTTCTTCAAGGCTAAGCCGTTTAGGCCTTGTCAAAATTTCTCGGGATTTAAATTTCGTCGTAATTTATTTGCACCACGTCAAGGAAAACGAAATGACAAAACAGAATATTAGCATAAATGGGTCTTGTCAAATTTCTCGGGATTTAAATTTCGTCGTAATTTATTTGCACCACGTAAACAGGTAAAGGAAAACGAAATGACAAAACAGAATATTAGCATAATTGGGTTCTTGGTCGTAATGCCCCATTCATCAACAGATTACATTATACATGTTATGAGCGATTTCCGTTTCATAATGTATTAAATTTTACCTTCAGGCTATATAATTCATTACACGCGCAATTTTACTGGACACGAAAGAGGGGATGACATTCATTTCATCTGGATCCTAATACATCGAAAATGTTCATTTTTAATGTTCACGGAGGTGATAAAAAACGATGACGTACTAGAAACACTTGCCATTAGTTTCCATCTGCCATGTCTGTTGCAAAGATTCATAATATACATTAGCTAAACAATATAAAACATAATTTGTGTCAACATTCATTATACATGTTCAATATTATCATCGGTAATTAAAGGGACTTAGTAACATTGTCTAAATCCTCAAAATAAAATTTTAATTCTAGTGGTTCCCTTATACCTTGTTGTATTCGTATTAACAATAAAATCATGGGACAGGTTTCGGTTTTCCAAATTTCCCTTTCGTTACAAAGATATGTATGATTGAAGTATTCAGATAAGAAAAACTCCGGGCGAGTTTTTCTTCCGTGTACAAAGTGAGTGCAGTGAGTTACTGAATATCACTTTGCATTTTCGCTCATTACTTGGCCATACAATGTCAATTTGACTTGAAATGTTCACACAATACCCTGTGGACATATAAGATAACAACAATATACATTGCATCAACCATTCATCACTTTTTGCACATGTCAACAAAGTTACTAGATCCCTTTAACATTCGTTTGATGTATGCTGTTGAATATTTATGTTAGTCGTACGGAAACGAAGATGGCATTACATCAATTGTCTTTTTACATCAATAAGATGTTGTTATCGACCCGCACGATTACACGCAAACATCGTGATACAAAGTTCAACAGTAGACTGAAGTAAATTGTTTACTTTTTATACATCTAAATCTCTTTTCAATGTGCGAGTTTCCATTACATTATTTGTCCATATCTCACTCTTCTGCGTTCAAAAAAGGGATTTAGTTGATGAATTTGACCCCTTAGATTCTCATTAATTTTAAATTTATAAATTTTACTCGTTTTATCGATGACGCGCTTGTGATTTTTTTACGATTTAAATTACTTATTTTTGCTGAAAATTCAGTTGATAGGCTTCTATGAACACGTATATATATCAGCGACATATCAAATGTACTCAATTAAGTAAGTACACTACGAGATGTGAGTTAATATTAAAGGTATCAAGTAATTTGTTCACATGCAAATACTGACAATAGGATGATAAAATTTGCATTTCTGTGCTGTGATCCCTTTAAACATTTATACATGTCGTCGATTTGGCAATATGATTAAAGAGCTACTGTCTCACAACACTTTTCGGCGCTTTGGATTTGTTTCTTGAGCACAAGCCCAGGGATACTTGCCAACCATTTTAGTTACGCTCAGCTCACGTGGGCCGTTGTGGTTGAAATAGAGGGCAAATTAATTACACGATGACTCACTAAGCCGAAATAATTAGAAATTATACACAAGAGAGGTTAAAATCATGTCAAACCATAAATAAAATGCTCTGTATATAATATTTTAGCATCTGCTTCTTTAAAAAATATGAAAGGAAATTAACATTTAATCCATGTAATAGTTGTTTTTACATACAAAATGACATAAAGGACATATAGCATCTTTATAAATGTATGGTCCTTCAACTACTAGATCAGTCTCATACTAATATTAAATAGCAATTGATTGTTAAACAAAACTTAATAGCGAATGTTGTGACGAATACTGTCCACATTAAATTTCGATCTCACCAACGACCGAGGAGAAATCTACCGTAGATCGGAACACATTATCTGTGTTTCAATTGATCCTCCTCTCTTTGCGACTATTACCCACTAATTCCCATTACTTAAGTGGCTTCTAATAAATTCATTATCAATACGTTAGTTGGTAATAAAGTTGGTTATTTGACTTTTACAGACGTGTTCAGACAATTATGAATAGTTGCAGCACGTCTAGGACCGCCCTTTATCGGCACTCCTCAAGAGACGCAGCCTGGGCTCGAACCTGGGCCCATTTGAGCCCTGACATCTACACCCAAACAACTCTTAACATATCGTGTTGTTGTTGTTGTTTTTGTTGTTGTTGTTGTTGTTGTTTATTGAAGGTTCGTTCAACTTTGAATAATTATGTTCAACAGAGGTTGCACTTGTTGTATTCCTTCTGCAAGGAACATGGAATTATACATGTCGGTGTCACAAATGTTCTATGAATTACTTTAATTTCTATTTCCACACGAATGTGTGAGAACACTGTCACAATATATTTTAATGGTTAGTAGGATTTAACAATTCAATAAGGTTTTACAGTTCAATCTGATGCATGATATTATAGTTTCAAATTTATGGTCTCAATTTAGGCGAAGGTATCACAATTTGCCTCAATATTTCATGACTACCAGTCTTCCACGCAACTCATTTCTATTTACACAAACATATATCCTTAAAACGTTCGATATGTAGCTGATGTACGTTACTGATGTAATGTTTCTTTAAAATGTTGTATAGTATTCAGATCTCAAGTCCAATTGCGTTCTTAAATTCAACAAACACATGTACTGATAATGTGCCTCAACTCTTGACGACGAAAATAAAACCGCTCTTTTCCATTAAAACAAAAACAAAAAAACAAAAACGTGTAAGAAATCAATGACAATTCCCACTGCATCGTACGGCGAAGGATAATGCCCGTTTGTTACCAACTCCGCTATAATAATAGCCCGACTTCAAGTCCCTTGGAGTTCTCGACTTCGCGGTGATGAGGACCCTAATGCGTCTAGACTTCAATTAAGGTGGGATTCGAGTTCTCGTAATTGAGTCTGACGATGAAGGGTTGTAATATATACACGCACGTGGGCTTGTGTTTCTCTCTACTTGGCATTATGGAAGGAGGGCGGAAGCATGTTGATGAATGTACAACCACGCATTGCTTAAGTGGCGTAGCAACGGGGGGGGGGGGGGGGGCAAGTGCCCCTAAAAGAACAACAAATACACAAATATTATTATTACAAATTTTAAACACAAAACGAAAGGGTAATTCATATAGTTACATATACGTGTAACCCCAAATCAGTTGAACTAGGACACTCCATTACAGTGTTTATTTAATTGTAGACCAGGAGGAGAAACGGAATTGGGTTATAAAGGGAATGTAGGGGGGGGGGGGGGGGGGGTTGGGGCAGCAGGGCCAAATTTGAAGCCATGTATTTTTATTCAGTATAAATACATATTTGGCATTTTCTATTCAGGTTTTTCGACACGTTCCTGGGGGCCGCAGGGCCTTGTTTGTAGCCATAATTCAGTAAATAAATATTTGGTATTGACCTACTTTTTGTTTTTCCCCCTTCATTTTCTATCATAATCGGACACTTAAGCCATATCACTGCTCTTTAGTGCTCTGCAGAATATCCTTGCAATTATAAAAAACAATCACATTTTACAAAGAAAAATATTAAATCGAATACATAAACAAGATTGAATGACCTTAATACGCGTTCATGTTACCAGACGATAAAAACCGAACTCACGGTTTGAGGATGATGAAGATGATGAGATCCTTGATTAGATTTTAATTATTGAATCGATAATGAAAGAAGTTGTTTTCTCATACTCAAAATACTCCTAAGTTTATTTTGGTGGTCGGAATCCTTCACGGACAATATAATTATCACACCCTGTGGTATTGACGTGTCTTTGTGGTTTTACACTCTCAGGTCATTACAAAATCACGTTTCTACTCAATAAAAACACTATTTAACAACACTTAATTTTCCATTTGATGAAAACCACTCGTTCCATGTTACCAAATGACGATTATCTTCCCTTTATTGAATTTATTAATTTACAGATTTGTCTCAAATTCGAAATATCTCCCATTTCATTTTAGTGGTCGAAAATCTCGGAACCCTTCACGGACTATATCAAACTTGTGGTATCGAAGTGTTTATGATTTCTTAAAATATTGAATTAGTTAGGAAAGTATTATCGAAAACGCCGAGATCATTCGACATCATGTAAAATTCAATAAATAAATAAATCTTTCCTATCGATAAATAAACAAGAGAGGAATGACGTTAACGCGTGTTCAAGTTACCAGACACTCGGTGACGGGAATCAATCCCGAAGGGACGATATATCACTTGTGGTACTGATAAATGCATTTAAGTGCAACTGAGATACATTCAAGGATTGAACGATATCAGTACATTAAAGGTGCACCTGTAAAGTGTCAGATTTTGCCCAAAATGACATTTGAGACTTTAATCCTGTACCAAAATCATTGTAAGATATGTCCGAATGATGTGTGAAAGTTTCATTGAAAAGGGACACTGCTTTCCTGGTTAAAAAAGCGAAAATATGCGTCAGCTTTTACAACGAATTACTGTATAACGTGTATGGGGTTTATGACAGTTCATTAACGCTCTTGATCTGAATGATATCGTCATACTAAAGGGGCATTTGAAAAAATCTAACCCTATTTTATTCTTCTCTTACCATAAGCTAAACAACACGGTAGAAGAGAAACGAGGACGCTCCAAGTAATTTTCGTGGAGTTAGACACTTTACAGGCATCACTTTAATAAGCTATCTACAAATCAACATTTAAAGACAGATCAAAATCAACATAATTATGGAGCGTTATATTTTCATATTCCCATAGAGATACGAACACAGTGGACAAATAAACTTGCTTTTCTTCAAAGTTTAAAAAGTGGATTTAGCGCCTTTTGGAATTAAGCGAGCTTCAACGATATGTCACTTGCGGTATTGATAATTGCATTTAAATGTTATTGAAATGTATTAACGGGTTTGTACTAAACGATTACATAAACAAGCTGGGATCATTCGAAGTCGTTGTATATTCATTATACACAAATTTTGTCCGATGAATGAACAAAGGAATGACGTTAATGCGTGTTCATGTTACCTACAAAACTCTCCAGGAATCAACCCTTCAGGGACGATATATCAATTGTGGTATTGATAACTGCCTTTTAAGTGTAGTCGAGATTCATTAAATGTATTACATTATTACGGAAGTATTGAAGAAAACTCTGGAATCTTTCGAAATCATATTATATTAATGAATACACAAGAGATGAATGACATTTGCTATGATCTATCCTTTTGGTCATTGATAACTTTTTTTTAAAAAAGTGTATTACATTATTTACGGAAATATCAAATAAACAAACTGGGATCATTCAAATTAATGCTTCAATTCATTCTAACAAATTATTTACAATATATATTATATATATTTCTTCTCCTATCAGATGAATATAACATGAGAAGAATGGCGTTAACTAGTGCCAATGTTACCATTATGTTTACATACGTTAAAGACAAAATGCCACATTCAAAACTTAATCGAGATTCCAAGGGACTTAGTAACATTGTCCAAATCCTCAAAATTCAATTGTAATTCTAGCGGTTTCCTCATACATTGTTGTATTCGTATTAACAATAAAATCATGGGACACGTTTCGGTTTTTCAAATTTCCCTTTCGTTAAAAAGATATTTATGATTGAAGTGTTCAGATGTTAAATTATCCACTGGACCACGAAAACTGTGTACAAAGTGAGTGCAATGAGTAAGTGAACATCACTTTGTATTTTTGCTCATAACTCGGCCATAATAACGTCCATTTTCACACAACACCCTTTGGACAAATCAGATAACAACAATATCAACCACTCATCACTTTTTGCACATGTCAACAAAGTTACTAGATCCATTTAAGAGATGGTATGGGTGCGACCAACGCCATATTAATTGGGAAGGGGGTAGGGGGTTTAGAAGAATATCCAAGTGCCCCCTCGTTACTCCCACTTCGTCTCGCCAATGACGATTACTAAAGTAAGTGAGAACAGACCAGGAATATCAAGTACTCTTTTCAAGGGCGAAGTCGGGAAGATGGAGATCGAATCTCTGGACCGCTTTGAAATCAATCCTCCTCACCGACTCTCGCCACACAATTGTTTGTCTCATCTTTACAAAAGTAAAACAGTTCTTCCATTTTAACAGAAGTTAAACGAGTTGAAAGAACTATAAGTATAGTTTATGAAATCACATATTTAAAGTTTACTTGAATATATTACGGCATGTGTTTGAGATCGTAAGCAATATTCACCACCGCAGCTGTATGATTGCAATGTAACTTGTTTTGGGGTTTTATGTACTTTGTTGCTTTAAAGGGATCTAGTAACTTTGTTGAGATGTGCAAAAACTGATGAATGGTTGATGCAATGTATATTGTTGTTATCTCATATGTCCACAGGGTATTGTGTGTAAATTTCAAGTCAAATGGACAATGTATGGCCAAGTAATGAGCGAAAATGCAAAGTGATATTGGGTGATATTCACCAACTCACTGCATTCACTTTGTACAGGGATGAAAATCTCGCCCGGAGATTTTCTTATCTGAATACTTCAATCATACATATCTTTGTAATGAAAGGGAAATTTGAAAAACCGAAAGCTGTCCCATGATTTTATTGTTAATACGAATACAACAAGGTATAAAGGAACCACTAGAATTAAAATTTTATTTTGAGGATTTGGACAATGTTACTAAGTCCCTTTAACTTGTTTTTGTTTTGTTGCACCATTTAAACTAACAGTTTTCAATTCGAATTGTAAAGTATAGGATAATATGATTTGAATATAATGCATGTTCTATAGATATTTATAAATGGTAGTAGCGAATAATTATATTATTAAACATTATGGCTCTTACTAGTTAACTGTCTAAATCGCAAAAAAAAAATCTATTATATCAGTATCCTCGGCTAGTATATCATTAAAATTTACTAACATATCGACAGGTAATCACAGTTTGTGACCCCACAGAAGAGCATCTGGATGTATTCTTTTGTAGTGTCCTCCACTAACCCCCTTTGACGATAATATTACAACAAATACAACAGAACAATATAAACGCCTAACCGATTCTTGAGTCTCAGGGCTAAGCAAAACATTCAAGCGCGAGATGCAGAGTAAAACGATGAATCGACGACGTAAACAAATAAATATTTTATTTATTGGTCTAATCCTCCCTAATACGCGTCAAATTATCCTTATTTCAAATACTATTACGCAAAATCGCGATAAATATATAAGGCAACCAAATCGCCTTGGGCGCGACAATAGTGTAACAGTTGTACAACACGCCACGTTACATTAAACAATTATGTCTTTTGCTCAAACAGATGCCATAAATTTTGTTTTTGCAACCCATTTTCTTTTCGCCGAAAGAATGTTTTTGTTTTCTTTCTTGCTGATTTGATCGCATGCTGTCGCCCTAGACAGAAAAATAAACTAAACCTACCAGGAGATGACATTTTATCCGGGAATGATTTGTAAAGCGGAAAATAGCTCTTCCCTAATTTGTTTTGAAAATGCCACGTGAATTTCAAATAAAAGCAATTTGAAGTAAAAACAACACTACTTTTCACTATTGTAGAAAACACATCCTTTCTTTTTATAGAAAACACATCATTTCTTTTATAGGAAAGCGCTGACAATCATTCGGGCATTTTCCTCACGAATGTTTACCACTTTTTGGCAGATCAAACAATATTTTGGTTGATGTTATCCAAAGCTGTGACGTAAATTGAAGACGTTTTCAAAACTGAATATTTCATGAGAAGGGTCGTCAAGAGTTGGGACGGGGCTTCAGTCCAGGTATTGTGTCCCCTGGACAGATCTAAAATATACATTTGTCTAAAAAGCAACATTATCTAAACAAAATTATAGTTTAGGAAACTCTCCGAGAATTTCCGATTCTTGATTAGTGTCTAAGATAAATTATAGCTAATTCCCTTCGGTGAACATAGTTAAGTACAGACAAAGTAATGAGACTTGTGCTCAATACGATCTTCTTCCAACTTTGAAAGAGGTTGATCATCATCTATGACACATTCAATTCGGAAAACAAAGACATGGGCCTAGAAGTTAGACTACAAAGTAGTCGGATTTTCATGCATTATTTGAATCGTGTCTTAATACTGCATGTGAACTTTCAGAGTTCACCTACCATGCCTAGTTGATGTATATAGTATCCTCATGGTTCATGAAATGTTTTAATACTGCAAACGAAATACGCTTTATTTAGGCAGTCAGGGAGCAACTTGCGTGGGGCAGCTTCCTGGTACTCATATGATATTCATAAACACCAAACGGTGCGCACATTTTGCAAATTTAGTGGGCTCACTTTTAACGCCGATATCTTGCCTCATCCTTGATCAATATTAGAGGTTGGGGTTTTATTTTAAAGAATATACTTTACATTTTCATATTCTTGTAATGTCATTAGTTCATTACATGAGCAAATTAGAAAAATAATCGATTCAAAATCATCAACAAATTACGTATAATACTTGTTTTAAAATGCTCCCAAAAGAGATCTAAATCCTATTGCCTACTTGACATTTTTCTATCATTATAAAGAGTATTATGTGTTATGCCGTTTTGGGGCACTTCCAGATAATATTCAGTTTTAATCGAGTCAAGCTCCACAATTAAGACCATCTAGTACACTTACCAGTTTGCCAAAATTGGAAATACCATGATTTCTTCGAAAATCGCGTTACCTGATTGGTTGGTTACGAAATCATGAAAGGTCACGCAAACTTTCGATCGAGCGATCGTCGGAGAAGCCGGTTACGTAGTCATGAAAGTTTGCCTGACCTATCATGATTCCATAACCAACCAATCAGGATACGCGATTTTCGGATAATGTTGGTCACTTTTGTCGTAAATCGAAATTTATCCCATTTTACGGTCATTCAAATACCATCTGAAAATGTGTGGCTACAATCGATTTTGATATCAGTTTGACGCTCATTGTCGGAACTTCATAACCATTCGAAAGAAAATTAGATTTGATATTTAATCGGGTCAAGTTCCAAGAAGGAACAACAGCTTGCAAAGAGGCTGCAAAAAGACGATCAAAATTAAGATACAATGCAACGAACATTCATAAGCCCATAAAATGTCTAAATTTCACCCAAACAATTCAAGTTATATGTAAAAATAAAGAGGAAAAATTGTACTTCAAATTATCTCGCCACTCTGCCATATTCACTACCGTAGTTACCAACAATTCCATTTCAAATGAGGGCTTATCAAAGTGTCGTGAAAGCTCGAAATTCGCGAGATTATCACGAAGCTATAAACCAGGAATGCGCATGCGCACAGCCTTCGAGATACTGACCCAATTCTGAGTACGCACGTGCCACTAGCTAATTACCGCGACAAGCCAGGGGCGTCGATCCGTTTTTGCGATTGGGGGGGGGGGGGGGGGCGAAATTTGAAAAAAATTCCAGAGTGACCACTGAGAGAGCTAAAAGCCCCACATTGGCATGCCCGGAAGTTTTTATTATGCGCTCATTGAAAGTGTCTTGATGGCTCGAAGACCTGACTTTGGGGGGCACCCACATTTGGGGACAATAATGGGGGTCCAGGGGGCGGAGCCCCCGGAAGCTTTTATATTTCAGACATTTGCAACTCCTATCATGGGGTGTTAAAATTGTATAACATAGTGAGCCTATATACTCGTAACGTATTTTTAAAGGGCATAGCGAAAAGATTGAGCCTTGCATGAGATGGATCCACGTGATCCTGTATACTATAGAGCCATCGATATAGTCTAGGGCACTGGGCTCAAGCAAGGGCGTCAATAACTTCTCAAAAGCGGAGGGGAGACATTGCGAGGAAGCGAAGCGACCGAGCGGGGTAGGGTGTGGAACCAAACAAACATAATGACAAAGGTAGGGGGACAATCTCCTCCACTTTCAAATGTGGGGGGACATGATATTCCAATTTGACTTGCGTTCAGCGCATATGGACCGAATTGACTGAAAGATATATTTCAGATTATTTTATTTTCTGTGACGGTGTGCTATCTATAGATGAGGTGTGTGTTTGAGAAATTACACTGGCCAACACATTTCGAAAGGTGAGTTCCCGCGACCAAAATGAAACTTGCAATCGAGAAACTGTATGCGCGCGAAGCGCGCGGCAAAAAAAGATTTACAGTCCTTTTCAAACTAAAAAACGGCTATTTTGAAGATTAATTATTGATAAATGTGTCTTTCCCCTCTTTGGCATTATATCACTCGATTTTTTTCTTCCTCATTTTCGGAATTATTGGGGGGGGGGGGGCGAAATGATATGTTTGCCCCCCAATATTTTCATTGGGGGGGGGGGGGGGGGGGCGACTGTCCCCCCCCCCCCCTGCCCCCCCCCCCCCCCCCCCCCCCCCCCAAGATCGACGCCCCCTGCGACAAGCTGCTCCTTGACTGTAGGCGAGACCTTTCCATACTTTCAGTCATTTTGTGTGGCATCTGTCTTCATTTCAATAGTTTGATAAAAACGCTCTTCCTACAACCATGGCAAAAAGTAAGTGATACATAAATGGGGGCTTTTTAGTAATTTGTCTGTTTACTCCGTGCGTGTAAAACTCCAACTCGTTTATACATAAATAGCGAGCTTCTCTGAATATCAAGGGGGGTGGGGTCTTTGGCCGGGTCTTGAACCCACGCCCTCCTGGTAATACGGGACGGGGGGGGGGGGGGGGGGGTGTGGGGGTTAGACTACCTACGAGCCACACTGAACGGCGCTACAAGGGGTTTTTCTCTTCTAATCGCATTACCCTAAATATTCTACAATAGGGGAGATGATACATTTTAACGTTATGTTAATAATGACAGGTTTCATTCATTTTACGCATATTATTTTGTATGATTTGTTGGAACACATAATATGAAAAAAAATATAATTGCAATTTGGGGCTTTGAGGCTTTGAAGTTTTGAGACTTGTCCAGTCCAGGTTTCTTATGGGGGTATTTGTTCATGCAGTGTAATTATGTTATACATAATATACATCGCAGATTGAATTCCTATCATACAAATTACAATATCTCCTTTAATGTGAAATGTGCCTTCGACTTTTTTTTGTAACAAACTGAATCAAAAAGATAATCGTGGTCTTAGGGAATCCAACCAACATGACCAAGAGAACTAAACACAGTTTTGCTTTTGGCAAATTTGGTTAAAAAAAGAGAAAAAAAATCCCGTAAGCATTGTTGACAGTCATGTCGCTTATATTGCCTCACGTTCATGTTACAACTCTCCATGCATTGTAGCGTAAATTGCAAATGTACTCCTCCGGGGGGTGTTTCACGAAGATCCTAAGTTGAACTTAAATCTATATTGTTGGACTTAAATATTATGAAAAGCCATTTGTAGCCTTAGAATAAAACATATTCTAAAGTAAGAATGCTAGTACTTTAGACTGTCATGAATTTTACATAAAGAACATGGAATCTCCTTTATAATAGAAAATATCATTATGATTTTAATCAATATTTTATGTTTTTTAGAAGATCTTTTACAACAATTTGTCAAAGAAACTAATGGCTTTCCATACTTAGCCTTTCAACTTAGGATCTTTTTGAACCCACCCCCCCCCCCCCCCCCCCCCCACCCCCTGGGGCTGTTAGAATTAACTCGTTCCAATTTAAATATTCAAATCCTCGTATAACTCCATATACGTACTGTAGTATCCATAATCAATACGTTAAAATAGAGAAATACAATATTGGTAGATTGACGACGGATATGAATGCGTTGGCGCCAATATGATTTAGTAGACTCGACCTCGTAAATGAATATAGGCTATAGTGGAATATATTAACTTCAACAAACATAACGAATGTTTATTGACAAACAACGCCCTGCATCCTGCAAAGGGTGAAAACAAATTTAGGCGATTCTAGTTGCTAGTGGGCGAGTGCAAGGTTGCATATTATAGGCTCTCCTTCCTTTGGAATATTTAGGGATTATGCCCCCACGATATGTGTGCGCATGGTTGTTTGTATTTTCGTGCCTTTTGCGTATATATTGTGTGAGTCAAAATAAACGAAACCAGACTTTAATAGCTTATACTTATACATCCACCATTCTTAACATATATATGTTGATATTGGTATAATATTAAAGCTTGGAAAATTATCTTTAAAATGATATATCATACACTTTGATCGCTTTACGTTTCACCGAACGCGACCTTAAAGTTCAGATTCGTCAAATCAGATGCGCGGCGCCATCTTGCGTACGCGTTGCGCACGGTGCGTAATGCACGTTAGCTCAGTGTTATGCAGTGCGCGCATACTAGCCTAGTTCAAAATGGCGACCCGCTGTGTAGCATCCCCACGCTTGATGACCTTTAACATCCAAAGTCATGCAAAAACTACCTGTTTCCAAGTTTGCAGTTGTCTTATTCCATCAAGTATGGATACGTCTGTTCCGTTTTTTTCAAAATAACATTTCAAGAGTGTCTTTTGGTGAATCAAAACAAAATACTAGCTGGTTGCCAATGTTTTTCATGTTTATGAAGGTGAAAGGGGATCCCCACCCTCCTCACATCAGAAACCCCACTGTTTAGAGGCCCTGAATAGGACATGTAGGATGAAGTTATCTTTAAAAAATCAGACAACGGATGCAAACATTCACAAAACAAGAAACTTGCAAACTTGGACACGGGTAGTTTTTGCATGACTTTGGATAATTAGGTCGCGTTCGATGAAGTATGAAGTGATCACAGTGCATGATATATAATTGTAATGGCATTTTCCCAAACTTTATCATGATACCAATATCAACATAATATGTTAAGAATGGTGGATTTATAAGCTATTAAAGTCCGGTTTCGTTTATTTTGACTCACCTGCTCAAACTGTATATACATATATATATCCGTGTGTTTCATATGTATGCGTATGAATGTGTGTGTCTGTATGTGGGTGTGTATACATCTGTGTATGTGTGTTTATGTTTCTTTGTATGTGTGTGGGAGTGTTTGTGGCTGCATATGCGTGTGTTTGAGCTTTGTGTGTGTGTTGTGTGTATGTCTATGTACAAGACAAGTGTATGTATCCCCTCCTCTACTCCTCACTCCTCGTGAGAATCACTGAGCTTTATTTCGTTGTCCACTGGTTTGGTAGACAACTGGTTATGCCCCTGACAACTAATGAAGAGCTTAGTTCAAAAAGGCGCTAAATCAACTTTCCATACAAAATAAGTTAACGATATCAGTACATTAATAAGCTACGTAGCTATGTAGAAATCAACATTTTAAGACAGATTGCACAATTCAAATCAACATAATTATGGAACGTTACATTTTCAGATTGCCATAGGGATGTGTAGGCTTACTCAGTGGACAAATATACCTGCATTTCTCCAAAGTTTTGAAATATGGATTTAGCACCTTTTGGAATTAGGCTCTTCAAATAACCACTTGCCATTCATCATGCGTGATAAAAAAAAACAAATGCATAACTTTTCATTTCTGGGAATATGGTTGACGTGCGTGTGTAATCAAGTGTTAAAGGGATAGTTGAGTTCTGGTAAGGAGAGTACAGTTTTAGTGAAACTGAATTTGAGTAACCAAAACCTGCATCATTACATTACAAACTAATAGTTATAACTAGAAAGGAACACAAAATTACAAATGACGTAGTAAAGATCATGTTATCATTCAAAAAGAGCCGTTAAAACGTAAGAGGGCGCTCTCTAAACACTCATCGGTTTTAACCATTTTGAATAAAATATTGTGCATGTGATGCTTTGTTGAAATAGTGATTAGATAGAGAAATAACCAACAACTTTTTAAATACCTATTTTGTAACTTTTTGAAAAGAGGAAGCATTTTTTTGAATTTTTAACGGCTGGTTCAAAATTCTCTAATAAACCCGGGGCCCCGGGTTTATTACAAATTGTTATATTTATGGATATTTCAGCCGTTTCTGAACCGATTTTGATCAAACAAAGATGATTTTATTGTTTAAATATTATGCTCTTTCAAATTTTACACTCAGTTTGTCAGTACCTCACAAACCAATTAAGTAGTCTAGCGCCCTCTCTACCAAAACTCAACTTTCCCTTTAAAGGGAGAGATCCACTTTTGCAAGCCAAAATTCAAAAGTTGCGAGGTTATTGTCTTATATGAAAGGAAATGTCATTTAATAGCATGCCTGAACAAATTAGGGCTTGAAATCTCTTTTTCGTGGAGTTATAGACCTAAAACTGAATAAACTGAGGGACGTCGGTTAATTATGTACATACGTATTTTTGGCCGGTGAGTAAGTTCGTACATAGATTTCACGGAGTGCCAGATCGGTATGCATGACCCCTACGTGACCCCCGCTAGCTACGTGAGCCGCGCATAAGTACTAATGTGTGAGCGTTTACCAAGCAAAATACCCAAACTTCGCTTAAACTGACTACATGTAATTATATATTCTTTCTTTTTGAGATCTTTTCCCGTGACATACGTTAACAAATGTCGGCTTCACAATACCTTTACGAGAGTTAGTACTATATTGTTGTAATACTATGCTAAATCAGTTGAACTCCTTTATTGACCGATATATAGTTTAAATGGAGGGACGCATTCGTTTTTCATTCGTAGAATCCAAATTAGAGGGCTGTTCGCTCTGATTTTTTTTTTGCGTGTTACATTGATCCCCATCCGTCAACTGAAAGCTGTTGAGACGTTTTGTAAAAGTGGATCTGTCCCTTTAAATGTTATGCAATGAAGAGGAATAACAGTTTTGGGGGAAATTGCAAAAATATCTCGAAAACCTATGAAAGTCCCTCAACATACTTGAGCGAATTATCGTCCATTTCAACTATGAGGAGTTGAAGTGTGTCCCCTTAGCTTGTGGCTTCGTTCATTCTGAAGTTTTTAAAATTGTAGTCAATTCAGGGTATCTCCAAGTAGTGGCCAAGCACCACTATCCTGACGCCGTGAGTGTGCGCATAGGATCCTGCATACAGTAATCGCCTACACTCTGAGTCTATTCGATGAGCGTATTATCGCATAAATAAACGTCGCTCATGGTGCGTAAAATCACATGCATCATTGACTCTTTGAACAGTTTTGCCGTGATCGGGATTTAGATGGCCATATGGATTTAGACGACACAGAGATTGGTTATATGATGTATGATATATGATGATTATAGAAATCCACAGATTACCACTGACAGGGCCTAACATGGTGATGAGATGAGAGTTAGGTATATATATACAACCATATTTGAGAGGCAAAACATGCATATCATTTATTTAAGTTTCAATCTTGAATATACTAGTTTATAACACGGCTCTGGTAAATTCAGTAACGTGATTGGTTAAATCCTGTCACGTGACTATTCATTAAATTTCAACAAACATGCACGACCGTGCAAAACAGGGTGCAACCGGGGTGCATTACTCGTTTTCATTGCACACCTTTTTGCACGGCTATGACGTCACAATGCTTGTTTACATAGTTCTATCGGAGACAAACTTGCGAAAGTGATAAAAAAAAAGATGGAAAAAGCTTCGTTTTGTAAATTATCGGTATTGTAGTAAATCAATCTTAGCAGTTTCGTAAATGATATGGTATGTGGTTTGATATTGGTAAGTTTTGGAATGGAAATGCATAAAATGCTTTGATAATTCTCATTTTACGGGAATTTTTTTCGGCAATTTCTGGTGGACTGCGTTTGATCTGCTGAGCTTCACATTCAGTGAAGCGAGTACGAGTGCAGGTAGTCGGATGGTGAATTTTGTAAATTCATATTCACACTCTATAGAGGGTAGATAGACTGGGTTACTAATTGTGGCATGGCAAGTCTGTTTTTAAAAATCCAGCAAAATAAACGATTCCGTGGTTGAGCTCGTGTTATAAAACAAATAATACACGGTCTCAATTATCGTGCATCATGTAAATGCATCGCGCTCTCGGCTCTGTTAGCTGTGCGTTGCGCACTCGGCTACGCCTCGTGCGCAACGCACAGCTAACAGAGCCTCGCGTGCGATGCATTTACACAATGCACTCTAGACAGTGTATTATTTGTATAATATGTACCAGAGAGTTATTATATAGAATTCCAAAATATGAACAAGGTAAGGACGATGTATACTCCGCAAACAAATAAACTGGACACTTGTATAAGCCAAACATTTCATATTCATTTACGATAAAAATATATGATATTGTATATCAAATTAAAGATAAAACGACCCTCTTCAATATTGGCATAAAATCTAAATGAAATCATTCATGTATGACTTGTCACGGTCAGTTAACCACAGCAAGGTCTGTTTTCGAAAATAGCAAAAATGGAATATCCACTCAACCATATAAATGTTGATAAGCATAATCTAAAACGCTATACTCATGACATGGCATAGATTTTCAACACAAATGTGACCTTTTCTATCTTCATCTCAATACAAAGTATAAATGAAGACAAATTGTGAACGTTATAGGTTTGATTTTCATCCAAAAGTAACAAAATAGGGAATTCCATGGTAAAGGTTTATTAGTCGAAACCACAGTTTGTGCCCTTATTTCAGCATGAAAAATGGTATAAATTATTCTCAAGAATTCTACCGTACTCCACAGATCTTCAAAACCTGATGTCACCATTGATCAAACAGTTGGGCAGTCTTTAACATGACATTTCTCTAGGTAACTATGGTTAAAATTGCAGGGGACACACTTAAACAGACATGCCTTCATGCCTCTAATACAGACCAGTATGATGATGCTCTCATAACCTGGCCCTGTTTTATTGACGAATTTGTATTTTCAGAGATTGTTCATAACAATAAAGTTAAATAATGTCATAATTTACTTGCCCCGCACATCTTGTTTTAAGTGAAACGCTTACTATCATCCTGATCATTTCAGTCGAATGGTGTGTTTTTGCTATTTTTTAAAACAGACCTTGCTATTGTTAATTGACCATGGCATTTCATGCATGAACCATTACACCTTCAATTTATACCCTGCATGCAAAGGACTAAATTCCCTTTAATTTGATATATGATAATCTACACTTTATCGTACATTAATATGAAATATTTCAACTTTTACAAGTGTCCAGTTTCTTTTTTTGCGGAGTATATATTAATACAATAATTATCTTAGTAGAAATATGGACCTCAAATTCACCCTATAGCTCCACATACTGGTCTAAACTTTGATAACAGTTTGTCGTAATCTGAATACAATACGCTTAATGATTTTACATTTTTTTACGTTGATTTCAATGTGGAATAGGGATGACGTTATAATTACCTTAGATATGCATATTATTGTTATACTTATCTAGCTCATATGTTCTCAACTTCAGAATATGCTATAAAATAATGATAAATCGTTTCACTAAAAGGAAAACCGAAACAAAAAATCATAAGTTCCGGCAAATCATATTGCATTTTCGGGTAAGGATTAATATTTCTTAACATTATCTTCATTTTACAGTACGAGCTAAACGAGAGACCAGTAAATCAGTAAAGGGGTCACCGTAAGGTAAGCCACAAATAAACTGATACGAATGCAACAACTAATAATGATAATTCTTATAATAATAATCCAAGGCCAAAATCTTAAATCGTCTAATCTAATAAAGTTTGCACATGATGACGTACAGAACATGTATGTATCACGATATCAAAGCGGCGTGTTTGTGGGTTTTATGATTTAATCATAAATGAATTACTGTATAGCAGAAGATGAACCCTCGTGACTTCTGTTTAAATCTTCTCAATTCGCGACGGTTTTCTTTAAGTGTTTTAAAGGCGCGGCGGTGGGATAGCTAGGGGGAAAAGGGGCCGCAGTTCATTCAAAGGCAAACATTAAGAAATAAATAGGGCTCCAATAACCACATCCAATCAATATCAGAGATTATTAACTCTCTTTAGAGTTTCAAATCGTATTATTATTATTTTTCTTTAAAGATGGATCGAATCCTGGTTTTATAAAAAGTAAACCGCCAATATAATAAGTAATATCCTTCTTAGCGACTCGCATTTAACATAAAGTTTCCACCCAGCAAATAGTGTAGCTAGGGGAGAAGAGGGGTGGGGGGGGGGGGCACCCTTAACCATACGTTCGATTTTTGTTTGCCTTCTCATCCCAAATTCGTACGGTCAAACCTGTATTAAGGGCCACCTGTCTATAGCAGCCAACCTGAAAAAAGTGGCGATCAAAAATGATCCCCTGCCGGTATATAGAACAGTGTTATACAGTGCGAGTAAAAAAAAACGAAACCGGACTTTGATAGCTTATAAATCCATAAATCCGAAAGTATATATGTTGATATTGGTATCATGTTAAAGCTTGATGACTTCCCTTTAATATGATATATCATACACTCTGATCACTTCACGCGTCACCGAACGCGACCTAATTATCCAAAGGAATGCAAAAACTACTGTGTCCAAGTTTGCAGTGTTCTTGTTTTGTGAATGGTTGCATTGTCAAAGATAACTTCATCCTGCATGTCATATTCAGGGGCCCCTCCCTCCAAACAGTGTAGTTGCTGATGTGAGGACAGTGTGTCCACCCTGATAAACATGACAAAACTGGCAACCACCTGATATTTTGTTGTGATTCACCAAATCACAAACAGACGTAAACAGACGCATTCATTCATGATAAACACAACAAAAAACCTAAGTCCCCCCTATTCAAAATAGCGTAAAAACGATAAGGTTTTGAGCAAAATAACTTCGCAGGATTGTTCCTACACTGATTGACTAGCTTCTCTGTGAAAATAAGATTGATCCGCCATGTAATGCATGAGTGAGCACACATTAAAGGGAAAATTGTCACTTTTCAAAAGTCACAAGAGTCAAAAAGTGAACATTTTGCCTTTAATGTGTGCTCACTCACGCGTGACTCGGCGGACCAATTTTATTTTCGCACATGAGTTATTCAATAAGTGTATAAACAATCCTGCCGAGTTATTTTGCACAAAACTTTTTCGTTAAAAAGTTATGCTATTTTGATTAGGGGGGACTTAACTTGTTTTGTTGTGTTTAGAACAAGACGACGGCAAACTTGGACACGGGTAGTTTTTGCATGACTTTGGATAATAAGATCTTGCTCGATGATGCGTAAAGTGCTCAAAATGTGTGATATATCATGTTAAAGGCAATTTCCCAAGCTTTAATGTGATACCAATATCAACATATATATGTTTGTAATTGTGGATTTATAAGCTATCAAAGTCCGGTTTCGTTTTTTTTTTCTCGCACTGTAGTACCTGTCTAAAGTGGTAACCTGTCTTTAGCGGTCATTTTCTTGTTTCCCTTATAGGTGGTCACTATACACTAGTTTGACTATTGATGTATAAAGGCTGCCCTCCCCCATACCCTTCAGGAAAATTAATCTGTCTACCCCTCCCCCTATCACCCGTCCGGCTAGATTATCCCTTGCTACGCCAACGCAAGTAGCCTCGTTCGATTTCCGTTTCATTCATAATAATATACGTTGTTCTTACAATATATACGTTGTTCTAACAATATATGAAGAGCTTAATTCCGAAAGGCGCTAAATCCACTTGTTTAACTTTGGGAAAAGCGGGTTTCTTTGTGGGTATAAAAATGGAACGCTCAACATTTAGTTTTTTTAATTGCGTAATATATCGTAAATTTTGGATTTCTAACTAGCCACGTACCTTATTATTGCATTGATATCGTTAACTCTATTTTTATGGATAGTGGATTTAGCGCGTTTTGAAACTTAGCACATCTTTATGAAAATGACAACTCAAGCAGAGTAGTAGGAGTGTACCCGTAAGTTCAGTGACCGAACTCGAGAATTCCCGGATGTACAATGACGAATTGGCAAGAAAATGCTCGTTGATCACTGACGTATGAATTAGCATATCGGGTGTATTTGGCGCGAAGTTTACCCCCTTCTATTCTGGACAATCCGTTTCCCATAGGGTTGACACGTGACACTACAGGTTTTACGCGTTGTGTGTTAACGTAGGAAATGTATATTAATATTTTAGAGACCACAATTTATTATGAAGTGCATACGTGTGGAGCATATTAGAAGTGAAGTAGAAATTGAAATATTTTATCAAATTAAACAAATATATATTTACAGTAAAAGAATATATTTGCGCAGTGAAAGAATGTATTAGGCGCATGACTTCATAAAGTATAGATGTACCAATGAATGTCACATCTAGTAACCGAATTCTTAGCTCGAGTTTTTATCATGGTTAAGCCTTATCGTTTCATAGTATAGCTTGTTGCACTTTCATAACGTCATACATCAACCATGTCATATTAATATGTAAAAAGACCACGAACATTACTAGGGCGTTTTGGCGTATCTGGTGCATACGTCCGTTTTAATCGTTAGTCATAGAAGCCATTGCGGCATCTTCTGTGGGTGTTTACAATTTTCTTACATCAGTGTAATTGTCGACGTACGACATGAGACAAACTGACTTAAAAAGAAATGTCACAACACTCGAATGTTCATAACATTTACACCATTTATTTTAATGCACATTTCATTTCATTAAAAAAAAATTGTTATCACACATATCACATTTACCAATCCGTACATCAAGGGCGTTCTGACAAATCAGGCGTGCGTATACATGCGTAACATTAATCGCACGAGCGACTGCGGCATCGTCTTTGCATTTAGTATAAAGTAAGAATGTATTTGCGTCGTCTATATTTACATTTGTGTAATGGAAGTAGACACATACACTAAGGCCATGAAAAATAAATAGTTGGATTGGCGTAACCCGCCCGACCCTAAACATACCGCCCTAAACATACCGCCGACCCTAAAGGTTTTTTCTGAATTTTTTTTTTTTTTTTTTTTTTTCAAAAATGTTGCGATATGTGTTATTTGTGTGTTATATGTGTGTTTTTGTGTATTTATGCGAATCCTGAAAAAAAAGAAAACAAAAACCCTACCTACCTACCCTAATGTTTGGTTGCCAGTTACTCCAATCCAACAAAATTTTTTTTGGCCTAAGTGACGCGGAAAGGACGGGGGGGGGGGGGGACAGCGGTCGACGTGCCGCCGGGGCCCAGGGGGCCACAGTTCTTCGGTTCACCCCCCGCTCTCGCGCCAACGAAAAGTTACAAGTACGAAAACAACGAGAAACAATAAGCACGAGTAGACACGGCGTAAAATTAGATTTAAACGTTCATATCGGTTTATTCACGATGATAATTACTCGCCCTAGCCATACAGTGGCAGGGAATCAGGCGAATAATAAAAACATATTATATCAAGTCTTCTACAGGCTGGGCAGAGCCTTTTTAACTCGCGAGTCAGTCGGTCAACATTGTGTCAGCGGTACCAAACGGATCGAAAAGAACTAACAACTTCCAATTCCCCCGGCCCTTTTAAGCCGAAAACAGTTAAACCCACTCACTTGCCCCAGCAACGAGAATATTGCTGCGCCCCCCAATTACAATAAACCCTCACTGAACTCTTAAGAACTATGTTCTTTCTTGTATGAAAGCACCCTCCTCCCACTATGGTGCGAAACGGCCCAATCCGCATCCACTCCCACGATACAACATGCACACACACGCACCCAACACACACTCCCACGCCCCAATCCAACCACGTGCGCGCCCACACACTCTCACTCAATCATCCATCCAATCAAAGCATACTCGCATCAACACGTACCCGCCCACAACATTCCAACGTCGCCCGAGCGGGGGGAGGGTAATTATAAACAATGAAAGAACATCTCAAGAATTCAAGTTATTCCTAAACCATCAACCCAACGACCACAGCTGCCACTTGTTTTGACCGACTAGCCCCGTTCCGCTACATAAGTAACAAGGCATGTAGCATTAATCAAACAAATTCCGTACCCCAATTTTCGGAGTATTACTGTCGTCTATTCTGTCGCACAGTCACATTGCAGCGAACTTTTATCAAATCTATTGATCAACATGCACATCACTGATACAATCCCATATTTAGATGCATACGTGCGCAACATCAATTTAGTAAGGAAGATATTAAAATGCCTCAAGACAGCATTGTTTGAAAAAGAATTTATATGTAGCGGTCTATTTCTCATATTTCGTAATATTGTAAGCAACAACTTTATGGTTTATTTGAATACTACAGACGGAATAACATTATCAAACTAGAAGGCCGACAAAGTCAGCATACCCACGCCTCCCATTAGCCCTGTTCTACCCCTTCGTCGGCCTCAACCCTGTTTTGCTTACCGCAGGCTAACCAGCGCGTTTTAGGCACGATTTGGTGAAAATGCCTAGGCCAGGGTGTAGGCCGCTTGCTTGCGGCGCGGCAGCCCCATGGCGAGGCAGTGTACAAAATTATTGACAATGAGACTGCACACTGTTTTACTTTTGTATAATCAATCCATTTTCCCCTATTTTCCTGATTCTAACCAGTCTAGATGTATTCAATATGTAAAAATGAACATCTGTTCATCTTCACATTAGTGTCGGGTCAATAATAATTATTAAATAAATAAATGTATTTTTCGGAAACTTACCAATTTCTTGGCGCTTCAAAGTTCAGATCAGCGTGTTGCAATTCAATTCCGTTCCGTATTAATTAACCCGGAATCGAAAGTACCGTACCATAACATATGGTACCGTGCGCGCGATCGCGATGCACACCTGGACTAAACTTGTTAGTTGCTGCTCGATTGGATTCAGCGAGGTTACCGTACCGCGCCTATAACGTGCAGATATTATTTAGGCACACACGTGCATTAAATACATACTCAAACTTCAAGGTTCCACAGAATTTGCAGGGGTCAACCAATCATCACCAAAATCTAATCGATTCTTCCATGTCACTATCCAAACATTCCCTGAAAATTTGGTGCAAATCCGTTCACCCGTTCTCTAGTTATCTTGTACACAAACAAACAAACAAACAAACATACGGAACCCTTTACATAACCCCCTGCCGATTTCATCGGCGTGGGTAATAAACGATGGTATCCACATCGTAAACGTGTTGCTAGTTCAGGGGCCGTTGCAGAAAGAGGTGCAGTCAATTGTAAAGTTTTAATTAATTGCAAGTCAAACAATACTGTTGAACCAATCAGATTTGTGCATTTAGTCTCATGATCTGACTTGTAATTAATGACAACTTTAAAATCGATTGCAATTCTTTCTGCAACGGGCCCCTGTTCTTTCTTTATAATGCAACTTTTATCGAAGTCTTATAAAATGTAGGAACACTGCATGCCGCACATGCCTTCTTTCGTGCCAATTGGCTGATAAAACAAACCTCCGGGCATATTTCATTGGCGAACATAATCATTTAAAGAGATTAAGCTACTGTGACGTACTTGCAGAAAAAAGAATATGTTAATGAAGAAATGGCTATGTGAAAATAATTTACTTTAAATATATAGTATCAACATGAAATTCCAGTTGCATATATTGCTTCAAGAAAATAAATCATGAGATTTAATCTCATAAACAAGAACAATGCAGGCACATACAAACATACTCATACGTCTTCATAATATGCTCTGATCAACGTAAACATAACAATATTTTTAAATACGAGTAGGCG
Organism: Echinarachnius parma; assembly: GCA_037951105.1. Classification (NCBI taxonomy): domain Eukaryota; kingdom Metazoa; phylum Echinodermata; class Echinoidea; order Clypeasteroida; family Echinarachniidae; genus Echinarachnius; species Echinarachnius parma. The sequence goes on along the minus strand of JBAMJV010002628.1, from coordinate 163,819 downwards.
GACAATGTGAAGCGAATCCCGCCGACGTTTCAAGCCAATGAAAACTGCTTTCACAAGCAAACAAAAACGCTGTATTTGTGGCAACTATTTAAAAAAAAAAGGGAGGGGGGGGGGGGGGGGGTACAGCGATCCCGAAAACTTTTACATGCTACCATTTACTACCTCCAAGCGAGTTATCCTTAAAAATAGCACATGCTTGAACATGATGTGGTTTCAGCTGTCATCTGTGTTCCATACGACGTTTTCAATTTTCATATTTGGAATATTTATCATCGTGTCTTGCCTTAAACAAAAAAAATAACCAACTGCTTTATACATGTGTATGTTACTTTATACTGTGGATGTTTTAGAGAACAATATATAGTATACCATACCAATGTTGTTAAATTCACATTATCGTAAAAGATAAATACTAGCACATTTTCCAAGATATGAATATATATCTTCCGAATGCATGTTTAACGTACAAAAGAAATACAGATAAATGCGATCTAATAGTCCCCGTTGCAGAAAGAGATACAATCGACTGTATGTTACAATTAATTGTAATTCAGATCATGTGACTAAATGCGCAAATCTGATTGGTTGAAATGCTCAAATTGTCTGACGATTAATTGTAACTTACAATCGATTGTATCTCTTTCTGCAACTGTATGTTACAATTAATTGTCATTCAGATCATGTGACTAAATGCGCAAATCTGATTGGTTGAAATGCGCAAATTGTCTGACGATTAATTGTAACGTACAATCGATTGTATCTCTTTCTGCAACGGGGCCATAATAATATAAAGATCTGAAAAATATTGAAGCTATTAATTTTTTTGTTTGTAAACACGCAACAATGAATTCTCATGTTTATATTATATTATTCATGTTTTCCCCGCAACAATGCAAGGAATCACTTGTACATTTTGTAATTTGTTTGAGGGGTGTCTCTTTTCGCTCTTAAGTTTTAATGATTGCATATTTGATTAATTCATTGGTCGACGGTCGAACAAGTTTGCATGTAATTATAAATGTTGTTGTTTAAAGAAGCACCATTCCTTTCGACAGCTGTTTTTCCTAGTCGTGGTCCCTGAAACAAAACAAAAACAAAACCACATTTCCACTTCATATCTTATAGCTGATGTGTTTCCCGCAGGTATAACGTTTTGCCCCACTTATCAATTAATTATATATAAGACATGGACCTCGGTAACGTGATTAGCAATTTCCGCCATTAAATATGCATGGCTGTTTTCTCACAGGCAGGAAGCATTTTCCATTCATCAAACCAGAATAAATTTTAGAAGACTTTTGTTAGTTCCTATAAACGTGTTATATGTAGTGGATTTTTAATGCAAATATTTATGCAGCATTTTCTATGTATCAATAAGAATTATATGTAGAAGACATACGCGATTGTAGTTTTTGTATGACCGTTCTATCAATTATAGACGTTTTTTAATGCAGTTACTTGAAGTTGTTTTCTATTCATCAAATCAAAATTAATTATAGAGTGTGATATATCATCGCCTGACATCGATCAAATGAAGTATGCAGGTGTTTTTTTGGTGCCTTTAAACTCACCCACTTTCCCGAGTTTAAGTCATTCACATTTAATAATTCATTTCACAACAGGTTCCTTACATGCAACATGCAATGACTTAAAGTTATCACTTATGCTAGCTATGAAAAATTGTCATAGTAATTGTTTAATTTAATGTCGTGCTTGCTTATAGTGTCCAGGACTGATGCCACATCACCTCTATAACCATTTCGAATATAATGCAGTCCACTCATATATGTAAAAACAACAAAAACGAGAAAATGAAATGGTGTAAGAGAGAAAGAGAGTGGGGGTGATAACACGCACTTGTGTATCATTGATTTCATTACCCTCTCCAAATATCTTGATTTGAAGAGGTCCTGAGATAATGATGTTAGCGATAGGTTGCAGATGTCGTGATAATAATATGTTTAGACGCTGACACCAACACCGATTGAGCAGTCTTTGAATGGCGCCATTTGGTTTGCACCATCATCGCCAAATAAAGCTAATGTAATATATCGAGAGAGACAGAGTAAGAGAGGCAGAGTGAGAAAGACATAAGTAAAGGGATGAAAGGGAAGGAAGATAAAGGAGAGAGGAGGACAGAGGGAGAGGGGTTAGAGCGGGCGAGATAAGTTTCATAACCCTTCCCCATTACCCTCACACTTCGCATCATCATCGTCAAATAAAGCAAATCATAATATATATATGTACATAGGGAGAGAGAAAGCAAGATAGAGACAGTCACATACAAAACAAAAGACAAACGGAGTGGGAAAGAAGGGATGCAAGGGAAGAGCGAGAGAGGGAGAGGGGGAGACTGCAAGGACGTTAGAGCGGGCGAGATTTCATTACCCTCCCCCAAACATCTTGATTTGAGGAGGTCACTTGGAGTTGATGATTGCGATAGGTTTCTGATGTCCTGATATCTTATGTCCTGATATCTTTCCCAGACCGAATATCGGTGACAAAACATGACAAAACCCAAACAAGTAATTGCATTTTCCAGTCCAGTCTGTACCCACTGATCGCTCTGTATATAACAGGATAAACCATTCCCTATTTTACTCTTTGGGAAGTGTTGACGGCAATCTCTTATATTTATAATATGACGTCCTCATCATACCCCTCATCATATTGGTCGGGTGTTTGTGAGTGATTGCCTTGAATAAATCCCGCACAAAAAGATGAGAAGATTCCATGGGTAGTGACTGTAGATTATATATACAAAACAAGAAAGCTCATAGGTTCATCGTGTGGTAGCATGGCGGATCCATCACATTGCCGCCACCCAATACTCTATCCGGAGTTATTCTATGCAGATCAGTGGTGTGTACATACTACACCATGTGGGTGAGCACAGCTGCTTTTTGATCTGTCATTGCGAATCGCAATTTAGTCCAAAGCAAAACAACCTGCCATCCAGGTGAATGACCCTTTGTATCGTGATTTAAAGGGACCAGCATGTTTTAACCTTATTTCATTTCCATTATTCATTTCAATATACCGTTATAATAACAAAACAAAATTCTCGAAATACGGAGGGAATTTAAAGCACTATTCAGCTGTCGCAAAATGTTATCTTAAAGGCATATATGCGTGGGTTAATAGACGCGTGGATCCATCTTGCGCACTTTTACGCACGGTACATAATCCCCATTGGCTCAGTTATAAGTAGCGATCGCAAACTGTCCCGCTTCCGAATACCCGAGTCAAAAATTCATAAAAAATAGTCGCGTTCGGAATGTTTGTACTAGTCGAATGCAGATCCATCAGAGATGTTTACGAGCGAAAATATCACGTAACACGCTTAACCGCAACCGATCAAAGTGCCGCCGTTTGATGTGTCAGGTGACAGCGTGAGAAATTTGTTTGCTGCATGCAATTTCATAAGAAGGCCTTTGTTCAGATATTTCGAAGCACCTCTCTTCGATCGATCCAACACATATCGTGAGTTTACCTCGAGAGATTACGGTGGAGTCGAGTTGGAATTTGCTGACTACCCTTTATAACCCACGCATATGGGTTATAAAGGGTAGTCAGCAAATTCCAACTCGACTCCACCGTAATCTCTCGAGGTAAACTCACGATATGTGTTGGATCGATCGGAGAGAGGTGCTTCGAAATATCTGAACAAAGGCCTTCTTATGAAATTGCATGCAGCAAACAAATTTCTCACGCTGTCACCTGACACATCAAACGGCGGCACTTTGATCGGTTGCGGTTAAGCGTGTTACGTGATATTTTCGCTCGTAAACATCTCTGATGGATCTGCATTCGACTAGTACAAACATTCCGAACGCGACTATTTTTTATGAATTTTTGACTCGGGTATTCGGAAGCGGGACAGTTTGCGATCGCTACTTATAACTGAGCCAATGGGGATTATGTACCGTGCGTAAAAGTGCGCAAGATGGATCCACGCGTCTATTAACCCACGCATATATGCCTTTAAAAGAGCGTGCGAAAAGTGAAGGTATACAAAAAAACGTTACAAATAAAATCCATTGATTCCTACAAAGAACATAATACAACAGCCAGTACGTGCGTCCACCCTCCATAAGGATGTTTACACCAGCTAACCCCCCCCCCCCCCGTCTTACCCCCTATCTCTCCTTTGCACCCCTCCCACATTTCCTCTTCTTATCATGCACCTGCTTGCGAAATTGTAAAGGCTTGATAATATGTATATTTCTGATATGCACCATGAATTAAGTGTGAAACTGCATTTAAAATGAATGCCATAATTATGGCCACGTGATGAGCGAAAATGCAAATTTATATTTGCTAATTCATCGCCATTAAGTTTATACACAGTTGAAATTTTCCCCAAGTTTTTGTCCAACTAAATCCTACATATCTACAAAAACAAAAAACAATAAAATTTATTAACAAAAGCTGGTTTCATACTTATATTGGAGTTACCATGGTTACAAAACAATGACAGAATCACGAATTATGAAATGTGAGTTTTGTTCATTCAGATAACGTTCCTATCTATATCCCTTTATAGGCATTGCACCTCATTATTTTCCCTCGAAAAAAGGTGTCAGAAATAAATGGCACACTCCGATTCTTTGCAGAAACAAGGTGATTTCCATTCAACTTTGTGAAGGGATAACACAAATAGTCCATGATAAATAGATTGTGAAACCATGGGAAAATGGCGGGGAAATATATAAGATAAAGCGATTGGTGTTCATGTATCATTTTCTTAATGGCCCGGTCAGATATCAACGGATAGCGGAAACGAATGCCCAACGAATAGAAAATTAGCTCTCCGTTTGACGTCCGTTTACGCAATCCGTTGATATGTGACCGGGCTATTATCTCCGTGAACTTTCAAATTTCACCAAGTGGATGTACGTAGTGTCTTTTATATCTTAATAATCTTATACTGACTTTATTGATAAATGCAACACTGATAGAATACCTTTAAATAGTTGTTTACGGAACACATTGTTCTTTATGTAAAAACTTTGCGGGATTCGTACAATGAGAATCGTCTATACTAAAGAATAAACGATCAACTAATATGCATGATGCATCTGTTTCTTTAGTTATCCTTTTATTTCTTTTGGGGAAAAATGCAATACTCATTATCTTGATTGTAATCTTCTTTTACCAGGGCAGTCTGAGCAAGAAAACTGTTTTTATGAGAGTCATGGACCTGAACAATTCTTTGCAATAAACAGTAAAATCTTCAACTGTTTAATACAATTATCCTATTGGACCTGAACAAAAACGAAGAACATACCGAACAATAAGTATCACATTTTTCTTTATTGAATCTTATTGTATTTATAGTTGGATTTTTAATAAAAGTAAGTAACGTCGGTTATGAAAGGAAATAAAGGAATGAAATTCATACTCCCAGCCCAACTATTTCGTGCCTTATATTGCAGCCTTGAAAGATACAAACCTAGCCATGCCTGTACAACAATTTGTACTATTACCATGGCAACGGGTTCAATGTTCCGTACGTCATGTACATCTGTGAGATATAGTATTGGTGCAATAAAAGTGAATTCTTGATATGTCCCACTTATTGTACGTAATACAGTTATAGATGCCTAATCGGTTCTTAAGCATGTAACACGAATGCATTGTAATAAACAGGTAAAGCAATTTTACTGAATAATTATAATAATTACGAATACAACTAAGCTCTATATAACACGTTGTATGATTGATTTGTATTTATTACATACTCACAGCCCGACTATTTTGTGCCTTATAGTGCAGCCTTGAAAGCTACAAACCTAGCCATGCAGGTAAAACAAGTTTTTACTATTTTTTAAACAAACGCTCATTTATAAACCTATAGATGGGTAGAGAGGTACAGATGTAGGTAACGAACTTTACTGAAGGACACGACACGCGCCGTGGTTGGACCCGAATTAATAGCGTAGTATATTGCAACACTCACACGATTATGGCAAGCCGTTTGTGCAAAAGTCGATAAACTCTGTTTATCATATAAACTGAGTTTATCAACTGATAAACTGAGTTTATCTGATAAACAGAGTTTATTTAACACACAGCGTTTTTTCAATGATAAACTCAGTTTATCTGGAGAAAAACTCTGTTTATCAGATAAACTGAATTTTTGATAAACAGTGTTTATCTAGTGATAAACTGAGTTTATCTGAGAAAAGCAGAGTTTATCGACCTTTTGGGCAATAGGCTTGCCATTCACGCTATCTATGGTAGATATGAATATGGTTGTTACGTAATTATATAGCGCGGTCCTTGTTAAAAGTCATCATGCGAAATGTTGCCTCACCGCGGATCGCCACATTGAACTAGGCTATAGTTCGTGCGCACTGCACAACGCCAATGGATGAGCCAATGTGTAGCACGCGCCGTGCGCAATACTTCGCATGATGGTAGGCGCCGTGCGCAATACTTCGCAAGATGGTACGCGCTGTGCGCAATGCGTTGCAATAAGACACGCGCTGTGCGCAATGCGTTGCAATATCGCACGCGCTGTGCGCAATAAGTCGCAAATTGGCACGCGCTGTGCCCAATACGTCGCAATATGGCACCGCGCATCTGATTAACGAGTTCGAGCCACCTTTAACGTTTATCGCGTTATTTATAAGGTAACATAGAGTACTGGTTGAGTTTTGTGTACTAGTAGTTGAAAAAAAAAAACAGAATCCTGTACAGCATTAATTATTTGTATTATATTAATATCAACATAATTATAATTGATTTGCATAATTCATCCTAAATATTTTGCATTAGCTAAAAAAGACAAATCCCAATTGTATATTCTTGGGGTGATGGAGGGTGTGGGGTTGGGTGGGTGGAGGTGCATTTTAAATCTTATAACTACATGTACGCGGATGGGACGCAAATACTGCAGTTTGTTACTGGGTTGTTTTTATGAATCCATAGCTTACATTTCAATGTTTTTATTTTTCAACATTTATTAACCAAGTTTATATTTTGACAGCTGATTAATTTTTCAATTGTCTTTGTATCTTCATTATTTTGCTCAATATTGGTATTTTTCATGAAATGTAGAAATAAAATACCATTACAAATTACAAAGCAATGCTGCCAGTGGCTGTGATTTCGATTTTCCCACTTCATTATCGTTTTATTCTCCGTCATCCAGGGCAGTGATAATGAAAAAGCGATTACCTCTTGCAAAGGGATACAATACAACAATACCTGGAGATTTGTTGTTCACATGAAAACAAAATCCCTGTAACTCATTAAATATCTACGAAAACCTGGTGAGCTCTATTTATTCGAATATGAATTGTTGGGCATTTTGATTTCTAGCAGGGAAGGTGTTAATAACTGAACAATCACGCGCGAAGGAATGCGATACGAGATACAAATAATATGTGTATTTTATTATTCAAACGTGGCTTAGAAATGATTGTGACAGATGTGACAAGTCAGAAATCAATTTCGACGAACCCGATTGTGTAACGACATCCGCACGAGTGCACGAAAAGGTTGCTCGTTTAACCACTCGCGGTGACTGTGCATGCGATGTGCCAAACTTGATCGCGTTAACATGGTTAACAGCGAGCGAAAAGGTTGTTACCTAATCAACCTGTCACTTCGGCCCCTAAACTAATGCCCCGCGTGACACCCGCAGATCGCTATCAAAACTGACACCAACTCGGGTCGGCGAAAATCTCTCCCCAACGGATCGGGATAACAGGTGTAATGAACGCGTTTACGGCAATCATGCACTCTGTAGCCGATCATGCGCGTCCTCGCGAGAGTGTGATATTACCCCAGATTTCTTCTGACTTGAGTGCATCTGCTTTATCCAAGAATGACGGCTACCTGGGGCGAGGGAAAGGGGTGCAGTGACCCTAATGGGTGGACATTTACCACCTTTACTTTTCGCTGGTGATGTAAATAATATAGGTAAAGTGAGGAAAGTTTAACACAGGTTGCCTCCTTATAAACCTTACCCCCTCTTTTTCCTCGCTTTGCGAAAACCCTGGCAACCCATTTTGGTTGATGTTTGTTATTTAAAAATAACGATAATATTACGTGAGGATTTTGTGTATAAAGTAGTACGCAGTCATCATTCCTTAACACTCTGAGTGCCACGGTCGACTCTGGTAACAATATTCATTTCTAGCGTATGAACATGTGAAGAAAAACTATTAACGATACATTTGTTTGTTCGTTTATAATTTTAATGACGTGAATGTTGTAGTTTAGAAGTGGACCGCAGTCCACGCGAGTGGTTGTTTTCTCTTGACTTTTTCAATCAACATTGGTAAAATAATTCGTTTACATTATATATGTGTCCCCCTCTGTCACTTCGGGTAATTCGTCGGAAATATAAAAACTGAGATTTTTAGTGTTTTGAATTCTCTCGGATTTCATATAGTATATAGTGTAAATAAGTTAGTTCAGCTGAAATGTATTTTATTTGTGTAATTTATTATTTTCGGGACTAACCTTGATTAGCACTGTGCTATTTTGTTAGCCCCTTTTGTAAATTCTTTCTATTGTATTGTTAATTCAAGATGTTTCATTAGTCTGTAACATGACTATTGTAAATTGTAAATATTGTACTGATTATTAATGACAATAAGTCAATTTTCATTTCATTTCATTTCACATCTGTTCATAACAATGGCTCACTTCAAAGATACCTATCATGTCTATGAGACTCGATACGACATATGTTCGTTTGCGAGTTTGGTGGATCAGACATTATCATAATAAGGAAGTTCAGTGCTATACTGCAGCTAATGCAACAGGTTATATTTCCTCGACGTTTTCAATTAACATTATCTTTTATTTGTTGTGTCTGCGGTCTTCTCAGTAAACGAAAACAAACAACGTCTCAACTTTCCATTAACGGATGTCGTAGGATCAACATCCCTAGGTGGCAAAGGAAATTGCGGTATTAAAGTGAGGAAACAGTCAGCATTAAGCATGTTTTCCAATATTTACGAAGGAAAGTTTATTTATATTGGTGTTTTATATGTAAAAGCATTTTAAACTCAACGATAAAAGCTACGACCTAATAGTAGATCGTTAAAATCACTTCATACTGACAATGACGACGTTAGCCTGACGTTTTAAGGTCAAGTTTGAAGTTTCAAGTAAATTTTTCCAATTTCAATATCTAAAGAAAAATCTAACTTATACACAATAAGTTTATCATTATACAACATTTTACTACGTATTAACAATAACTTTAAAATGTGAACATCTCGTGTAGCAGCTTGTGTAGCAACAAATAATAATGTGTTTTATTCTTAATAAGTAACACTGCATTATAAGTTGATCATATTACGCAGTCGGAATTAAGAGGAACAAAACGATATTGCTGTTGATTTATATATCCGTCTTTTATGTACAAAATAGCTATTTAATACAAGCTGATCAGTATATTGTATCGACTGTTCATTGAGCTATTGCATGTTAATACGCCGTAAGAATCGATGCGTTTTTTTAGTAAAATAAAAACAGATATTTGATCAAGTTGTGTTTATGAAATAATGCACATGCTTTATATTAAAGGGGTAGTTTAGTTTTGGTAGAGAGGGCGCTGCACATCACAATTTTTTGTGAGGTAATGAAAAACTGAGTGTCGAATTTGAGAGAACATGCAATTTTAATGGCAGAATGAACTTTATTTGGTCAAAATCGACCCAGAAATGGCTGAAATATCAATAAATATATTTGATTTTATAATTTTTTGGGGCCCAAATAATTACATGAATTTTTCAAAATATTAAAAAAATGCTTGCACTTTTTAAAACATTTTTAAAAGTGGTTTTTAAATAGTTGTTGATGATCTCTCTATTTAATCATTATTTCAATAAAACATCACATGCAAACTTTTGTATGAAAAATGGTTGAAACCAATGCCCTTTTAGAAAGCGCCCTCTTTTTTTTTTAAATGGCTCTTTTTGAATGATAACAGGCTTTTTACTTAGTCGTTTGTAATTTTCTATACCTTTCGAGCATGGTGGAGTTATAACTATTAGTTTGTAGTGTTATTGTGCAGGTTTTGGTTACTAAAGTTCAGCCTTACCAAAACTGTACTACCCCTTTAAATAAACAAAATAATACAAATTGAGTCCCACATGTTGAGATATCTTAAGAGCTGGAAGAAATGTTCTTTTCCAACACAGTTAGTTATGTCGTTCAATGAAAAGTGATTAGAGCCAAATAGGCCTACATGAAATTAATTAACCGTATGACTGTATGTCCATGAACCCAATAAGTTACGCTGATGACTTAAAAGCTAATGTGTGACTACCTCGTCTGAAATTTAGATCATGTCTCGAATCCTACATAATGTGAAGAGCTTAATTACAAAAGGCGATAAGTGTACTTCACGAACTTTTGGGGGGAAATCGTCATGTGTCAAACTTTGTACCCATGTCTATGGTAATATTAAAAATAATGTTTCCTATTTCGTCTTTACATTGCTGATCTTTACATTTTGATAGCTACAAAGGTACTTATGTCATAGCGCTTATAAAGTATTGTTTCTATAAAAAGTGGATTTAGCGCCTTTTTGAAATAAGCTCTTCATTATGTCAACAAAATGTGAAGATGCTAACTTCTAGAGGAGTCGTGCAGTTCTAGGGCGCATTTGGACGCATTAACAGAAAATTGGCGCCATATCAATGCTTTGCATCATCATAGATTTGTACATGAACCTTCAATGTTAATTTCTAGATCAGGTAATCAACTTATTATGTAGAGGGCATTCGGTCACTCTAAGATATTTTATCAATATGTAAATAGAACAAGGCTTATTTAATTATTAAGGAATATGTACTGTATATACAAAGCTGAGACTCGAAATAAGAAACCAATATGCTATATTAGTTTGTTTACAGTATACTCGATGAGAACATTCATAATATCAATATGGCATTAACTTAAACATGTAGAAAGATCACTTTAGCTTATAATGAACAAAATCCGTAACATAACTAATCATATCACCTTGCCACTGGCATCTTTGTCTTCTTCTTAATTACCTTATAGTACAAACAATACAAACAAAAGTGATTCCCTTAATAACTAAAACGATTTTGTAGAAATGCTCGTTCCACACGTTTTATATACATGTTTCTTTTACATTTTGTATTGAAGCATAACGTGAATTTATAAACACAAAGAGATGGGAATATCATTTACTGCAGACATTAAATTTGTACAGTATTTAACAACTTTTGAATTTGTTTAAAGAGGCAAACATTTTAAAAATAAATTCAACAAAAAGAACAAACGAGTTCGTCGGGATGAAATATCACGAGAGTACTTATTTAAAATTATTAATTTTTTATATGATATTAACCAAGATAGCGAAAAAAAACACACATAATTTAGTTTTACGAAACACTCTTTCCTAAATCGCAGCAGATTATATAACTGAACAAAAAATCATATAATAATACAAATATATTTTTCTCGGTTAGTTATTTTCATTAGAAGTAAATTCGAGGATTATAGTTATTTCCTAAAAAGTCTATAATTGACATATTCAATGAAATACTCAAATTATGAATAGTTTAAACTATACACACTTATCATGCACCCACATGTTCTCAAGGATATCGCAAATAATGTGATCGTACGTCATTAATACAAACAAAGAAATACAGAAATGTATGTAGAATCTTAGTCATTGAACACAAATTGAAATGTGCTTAGTATTTATTGTACACAATAATTTTCAAAATGCAATTAATGTTTTAAATGCGTAATTTTTACTTTATCTTCCGTTTCTATCAAGTTTAGAAAAAATAACACAACTAATCTATAACACATGATAATTATCGACCTCGCTTATACTGTATTGTACAATGTGCAGTGTTACTATTGAAGTATTCAGAAGAAAATATGCTCAATTATAAACCGAACACAATAGTAACTACCCCCTAAAAAACCGCTCATAATTTAATAACCGAGATTCGTTTGAAGGATTGTCTCGCCAAAATATGTATATATATGGTTGTTAGCACAAATTAGAGGTAACCATTAATCCATGTTTGAGTCAGCACATATTAAAGAGAAAATTGTCATATTTCAAAATTTGCAAAAGTATTGTTTTTATTGGGTATTGAGACATTTCAAATTGCACTGTTTTACAGTTGCAATTAATGCATTAAAACACATGTGCCATAACAAAATTAAAATGGATGGAATGTCAAACAGCATTGTTTCACAAACCATAATCAATGCATTAAGTCACATGTGCTGTCGCACAACAATGTTTAGGCATGCGCAAGTTCTTGTGACTTTTGAAATTGGGTCATTTTGTCTGTAATATGTGCTCATTCAGCCATGAAGCGATTTATATCTCTGATTTTTAAACAGTCACAGAATGTACAACAACATGTAGAAATGTTGTGGTAAGATGACATCTTGAAACAGTTATCGGTTATACAATTTATGAGCAGTTGTTTAGGGGGTAGTTACTTTTTTTGTTCGGTTTATATGAATGCGTACGATGATGGTAATTTTGATTTACCTTTATTTGATTTTCACTTCTCCCCTTTTTTCTTCTTCTGCAATATCGCCTTCGTTGCACAAACAAATTATGCTTCCAAATGTAGAGCCAATAATGTTCACCAATAACAAAAACAGCCATACACTGTCCTTAAAATTGTTTACCCATCTAATCACCTAATATCACAGACACGCTATTCACATATCAAGCACTAAACATGTGCATTGTCATTCAAGTGCTGATATCCACGTTCGCTGGCGTAATTCACGCGCCGATTGACACAGGTGTTCACCGTGTTGTATTGTGTAACTATGGTGTCGGTATAATTATTCCGCGCTCCCAGTGTCACGCAAAATCTGTACGCACTGCACAAATCGTGACCAGACACGCACCGCGAAAATCGTGACCAGACGCAAATACGCTTTTAGCAAGTCACACGGATTTGCACTTGCACGAATTTTGTTCCCGCAATGCCACGCAATGCGTCGTGCCAATGAGTAAAGTCTTCGTGAACGAGCGTGAAGAGTGTGTGAAGTGTGCGGGGGTGCGTGCCATGTCGTAGAGAGAATTTCGAAATGTTCAACAATTTGGCACGCATCAATTTTCGTACCATGTGCGTGCACTTGCGTGAACCATGCGTGAACACTTTGCGAACTCGGCGCGAACACTGCGTAAATGCGTGAATGCGGCGCAAACTTGCGCGAACACAACGTGAACAGCTCGTGAACAATGCGTGGCATAGCGTGTAGTGTCAGGGTGGTTTTAGGTGTGAAACGACAGGCTATGCATTATAGCGTACCACCAAGCGGGACAAAGCGTGACCAAAAATTGCCCCGACGACTTCACGCATGCAGGAACTATGCGTGGCGTGCGTGGCACTGCGGGTCAATGCGGTACGGTAGACGCGAACTATACTTTAACCTGTGTGTGAACAAGTAGTGCTATTGCGTGCCAAAGTGTGCCAATGCGGCCCATTATTGCATGGCCGCGCATTGCGTAGACAGTGCGTAACTATGCGTGTACAGTGCGCGAACAGGTAGCAAACGCTCCGTGATGTAGCACCGAAATGGCACGCCTTGCCACGACGCATTGCGTGGCAATGCGGGGACAAAATTCGTGCAATTTTCAGGGTGGCTTAAAGGTCATAGTGTACCTACACGACGTCTCATCTTTTATTATTCAACAGTAATATGCACGAATGAATTCAGCATTGCACATGTTTAAAGGGGTAGTTCATGTTTGGTATAGAGGGCGCTGCACGAAATAATTTTGTGTGAGATAATGAAAAACTGAGTGTAAAACTTGAAAGAGCATACAATTTCAATGGCAAAATAAACTTTATTTGATCAGAATCGGTTCAGAAACGGATGAAATATCAATGAATATATTTGATCGGAATAAATCTGGGGCCCAGATTTATTCGATGATTTTTGAAATTTTTAAAAAATGCTTCCATTTTTTCAAAAACTTTCAAAAGAGGTTTTGAACTAGTTCTTGATGATCTATCTATTTAATCATTATTTAAAAAAACATAACATGCATAAGTTTGTATGAAAAATGGTTGAAACCAATGCTTTTCAAGAAAGCGCCCTCTTGTGTTTTAATGGCTCTTTTGGAATGATAACAGGCTTTTTACTTAGTCATTTGTAATTTTCTATACCTTTCGATCATGGTGGAGTTATAACTATTAGTTTGTAATGTTATTGTGCAGGTTTTGGTTACTGAAGCTCAGCCTTACCAAAACTGTACTACCCCTTTATCAGCGAAAGCAGCACATATAACTCATGATTACCGTCCCAGAAGGTGGATCATGGTACACTGGCGAGGAAAGAGTTAAGGATGGTGATCACTCACTGTCATTGTCAATCGAGGCTTTTTCGGATGGAATGGAAGAAGGTGAAGGAGGTTTTATAGGAAATCTGATATCGTGTATAGTTTTCCCCAGATGTATTCTATCCAATGCTTTACATTTGATACCCCAACCTACTGCGGGCGCGCGGGGTGCGGTATAAAGTGTGTTAACCCATTCAAAACCATGCGTTATTTGAACTCAAATAGTAAACAGTATACACCAGTATTCCGTACGCAAGAGGTTATCGAAGAGCTGTTAAAATGTTATGTGCAAAAAACGATGGAAACGCCATCGAAGAAATCTCACTATTTACGATGACGGTAAAAACATTGCTGAAGGAATACGTGACAGTGAAATATTCAACAGGCCTACAGCACCTTAGAAAGCCTAATACTAATGGGAAGTTGTATTTATTTCATCTATTTATAGAGCACCACGCGTTTACAGCTTCCAACGTTGGGCCTTTTTTTCTTTGCAGGTGAAATATTCATTTGACCTAGAGCACTTCGGAAAGCCCGATAATGTAACGTTGTATTAATTTCAACTATTAATGGCGCGTCACAATTTCCAGCTTTACGTTGAGATTTCTTACTAAAGAATACATGAAATTACATAGAAAACCTGACAATGTAGAGTTGTATTATTTAAACTATTTATGGAGCATCACCTTTTTCATACGTTTGTCTTACGTTGGGTTTTCTGGGTAAAAATAAATGTATATAAACAAATCATGACTTTAATATAGCTCTTTATAACTATTTATGGATCATCATAGCTTCAGGGACATTGTGACATTTCCGTTCACTTCCCCTTGATTTATAGAGACTATGCCATTACTGTTGACGTATGAAGTTACATAGATAACGAATAGATTCGACCAGGGTGGTGTAAAAGAAGTACTACTAGTACTACATGTACTAGGGTAAAATATAAACAACAAATTAAAACAGTTAAACGAAACAAGCATGCAAGCAAAACATCAAACAACCAAACTTCCCATCATGATCATAAGATTGTCTGGATAGCAGTGGCCAGTATCTGTACAAATATGTAATATTGAAACCTAGGTGAAATCCAGGTGCTAAATATCACCCGCGGACTATTACAGTTTGGCATTTATCTCCATATGTATTAAATATACCACATCGACTTAGATTGACTAGGGGTACATTTTGAAATGTCTGATGAGAATATTCCAGAAGAAGACCCATAGGATTGGATCAAAGTTGCCGCCCTAGGCTACGCTGTTGGCTGCTTAAAATGACAGGGATTTTTTAGCAGCACGTGCTGATTATATTCCAACATGGAGCTATACAATACAATACATACGGTCATGCTGTTCATGGGTTTTTAAATGATTATGTTCTAAATGTTTGAATGAACACTAGCTGGGAGGGGGTTCGAGCACGCTTAGTGTCTCTTTGAGAATCTACCTATCCTCATTATCGACGGCTCTCTTTATCCCTGCGGGACTAGATTCTGCTCTCAACATGACTTTGTGATTTTGAGTTCATTCCCCTGCAGAACATTTACCGAATGTTTAAAGAGCAATGGTTTGCTATCTTGCTTAGATTACGTTGTCGAAGGCGAACGAGATGATGGGATTGGACAGGGGAGCACGCATCCCCCTTGCCATGCTGCTTAAGGGTTTTAACAAATTCAAATAATGGTCCGAATGTTTGAAAGATGACTAGCGGGCATCTTCTGTGTGATTTAAAGTGACCGTTAAAGACAGGCGATGTAATTAGCTTGCCATGCTTTCTTAGGAATGTTAACTATATATAAGAATGATGGTCCGAATGTTTGAAAGAGAACTATTATCTTAATCGTAACAGGTAACTAGTGGCCATCGAAGACAAGCGAGGAGATGAAATGGAAGAGGGGGAACGGGGCTGCACTCCTCTCACTTACCATGCTCCCTAGTGGTTTTGGACGATACACATCATGCACATACTGGTCCGAATGTTTGACCTATGACAAGCGAGCATCTTTCGTGTGATTAAAAGTGACCGTTGACGACGATCGAGGTTATTAGATTGGAGAGGGGAGCGGGGCTGCACCCATCTCCCATACCATGCTAAGGAATGTTAGCTATACGAATGCAGGTCCGAATGTTTGAAAGAGGACCAGCGGGCTAACAATATTACTAATGACCGCTGCAAAAGGAGTGAGGAGTTAAGCTAAACGAGAGGGATGGGGCTGCCCCCATCTCCCTGTACATGCTTTATTATGTGAATGATATTGTTTGCTAAACAAAACGGACCGTGGCACGAGATGGGCTGTGAAGGGGGGGGGGGGGGTGGGGAGGGGGGGGGGGGGTAGAGGTTGCATACTCTCTCACTTAAAATGCTACCCAGGGGTTGTGAACTATACGAAGTACGTTCACGAGGGAGAAGAGAAGCGGACATAGAATACCTTGGCGGAGGCGGGGTGTGGCTAAGGCATGTGAGGAGCTGCATTAGGGAACTGTGTTCATAAACCCTGTGAACATTCACCTCAACTATTTTAGAACGATGTTTTAACATCTTATTTAGATTACTGATGCACATCGAATGCGAGCGATGTGATGCGCTGAGAGAGGAGGGTGGGGGCCGTACCCCTCCATCTTGTCATGCTGAATAATTGTCCAAATGTTTGAAAGAGGACTAGCTGATATCTTACTAGTGACTGACGAAGACGAGCGAGGTAAGGTGATGGGAGAGAGAGGGGAACAGGGCTGCACCTCTGTTCCCTTGTTACTGTACCCACGGGGTGTGCACACGACGAATAATAGTCCGAATGTTTGAAGAAAGAACTGAAGCCGCGGGTTTATGCCTACGAGAGAGGTGGGTGGCTAGAGAGTTACATTAAAGGAACTGAGTTCGAACAATCCGTCGAACAATCGCCTCAACTTTTTTATGAGCAGTGTTTTGATATCTTCTTTAGATTACTAGTTGCCATCGATACAATAGTGAGAAGTGAGATCATATCTATTGCACATAATCATACTGGCGATACAACCTAGTTCCCTAGTTTTCGACGTTGCTCGAGATCTTTATCTCCCCGGGCTATTAACAAGGAACCATTAAAGAGTTTACTCCCCTCCAACGAATCGGAAAAAAAGTGATTATTGGTAGAGCTAATCATCCAGTGATGCGCAAAAAGGGAAAGGGAAGGGACTACGGATGCCTATGATAATTTGATCTACCAGTCGGAGGAATTTAATAAGGGATATTCAAGGGAGAATACTGTTTGCCTCCACAGCTACTTAACCCAATAGTAATACCCTAATTGTCTGCGTTTCATTAGTTCCACAGGGTAGTGATTTGTGTTCCCGATAGGAAAGCTTTTATAAGTTTACCCCCTCAATTAAAATTTAAAGAGCGATTATTTAATATTTGTCTTAAAAAGATCTAGTAACATTGTCAACATAAACCACAAAACTTACTTAGAACTCTATCGGTTCTCATGAACCTCATGGTAAATCGTATTACAAGTAGAAATTGAGAGCAGATTTCGGTTTTGTTTCAAAGATATTTGTGATTAAAGTGCTCCGATTTTGTATTATCTACTGGAAAATTATAACTATGTACACAGTTATAGTGCTGTGAGTTATTACATACTACTTGACATTTTCGCTCATTACTCGGTGATACGACATTTATTTACCGTATAATTTCCACTCCTAACATAACATCACTCAATGGACATATCATATCACGAAAATGTAAATTATATCAACCATTAATCAGTTGTTGCACATGTCAACAAATTAATGTACGTCTATAAATCTTGAAGAACTCGCAAAGACGAGACATGGGGTCGGGGAACGGATTCCTACTTAATTCGGTTCCACCAATCGGGAAAATATGAGGATATGCTAGGGCATGTACGGATAATATTCTGTTGTCTGATTATATTTTTAATCTAATTTTTGAAAATCCTACGTTCAGCTCCCAGACAGGGAATCATTTCTGAGTTCGTTCCCCCCGATTGAAGTCTAATTAAATGTTTGTATTTATATATTTGCGCCTGGAGGTGATTTTATATTTGTATATAAGCCGCTATAGAAATCGAACGTATTATTAATATATTATAATTAATGGTATCATTTTTCTTAGTTAATATCTGCCGGCGAACGTTCCCTTAACCATATAAGCGAATTATTTAGAGCGGATGTTCAACAACTTTCATAGGTCGTATAGAAGAGAATCCAAAAACTGTCCGCAGGCAAATAGGAGAACACATACATAACACTTCCGAGAATTAGTGAACAGTGGATAAGGGAAAAAAACACCCTTTTGATTAGGAACATGCCTCAAGTTATTACTATGTTTGGATATGAAGATGTGCTATTTGCGTATGATCTCATTATGACTGACTGATAATATCTTCTTCATAATTGGATTACCTGTACAATCGGGGGTTTTCCGTAGAATACTCTTTTTCTCACTGGTTAAACGATAATTGCAATGTTTTCCAATTAAAGGGATCAAGTAACATTGTCCAAATCCACAAAACTTCAGTAGAAATTTAGTGGTTCTCCCATACTTTGTTGAATTCGCACTACCAATATAAGCATGGGACAGAATTGGGTTTTTCAAACTTCCCTTTCGTTACATTGAAGTGTTCGGATTTTAATTATCCACTGGATAGTCATAAATGTGTACAAAGTCAATGCAATGAGTTAGAAAATATCACTTTGCATTTTCGCTTATTACTCGGCCATATAACATCAATTCAACGTTAAATTTACACACAGTACTCAGAGGACATATCAGATCACAAACCAACACATTTGACAAACCATTTCTCACTTTCTGCACATGCTAATAGAGTTACTAGATCCCTTTAATATCTTCCCTTAAGCACCACCCTATTGACGAGTTATGTAAAACAGTTCTTTTACAACCTTCGTTGCTTTCGGAAACAGCCCTAGACTGACCGCCTGCAAACGAGGAGGCAAATAAACTCCACTTCCGACAAATAGACAAGATGGGAAAAGGCAGAAGTGCCTACGTTGTTTACATAGCCATGATGATCAGGACAATGCCTCAAGTTCCTACTACGGTACTTGTACTATGTTTAGATGATAATGACGATGTGTCTCTATGCCACATTTTCCTATGATCTCATTATGTTCAGGTGACTTTATCTTCTTTTTTTTTATAATTAGGCTACTATTTAGACAAAAAAGGGTATTTTCCCCGTAGCATGGTAGTTTTCTCTCTCAATGGTTAAACGATAACTGCAGTCTGTCAGTTAATAACTTCCCTTTAAGCATCGCCCTGTAGACGAATGTTCTATAAAAGTATGTTAGAACTGTCATTGCTTTTGTAATACAGTCTAACACGGTCAGCAGTCAAACAAACAAACAAACAAACAAACAAACAAACAAACAAACAAACAAACAAACAAACAAACAAACGACACTTCCAAGAAATGGTTGAATGGGAAAATGCAAATGATGATTAAGACCCTACCTCGCGCTACTATGTTTAGAATACTTCAGATATCATGTGATCGTACGAGTTATTTGTTTTTCTTCGTATTGAGTCTGGTTGATATTACGGAGTTTTCGCAAACCTGAGGACGACGAGTAGTGGGGTAGTTAAGGGGTCCATGACTGCATTTTGGGGTACGATTGTTTTACTTGGCATACATACTCCTTGGATCAAAAGAAGAAAATTCGTCAAAAGAGACACTCTGTATCTATGCAAATTAGGCCTAATTTCCATAATTGATACAGAGTGTCTCTTTGGATAAATTTTCTTCTTTTGATCCAAGGAATTTATATGCCAAGTAATACAATTGTACCCCAAACTGCAGTGAACACCCATATTTGTGGCCCCTACTAGAAGAAATGACGTAATTTAGGCGATAAATTACGTCATTTACGTTCTCTCTCGTCGTCTGGCCAATCTGAGCACTAGTTCATGCCCGATTTCAGGTTCGTCGGAAAATCCAGTGCACCGTCTTCAGAATTACGTAATCAGAGAAGTATCGACATGTATGTGTGTGTGTGTGTGTGTGTGTGTGTGTTTTATACGTGTGTATGTGTATGTGTGGTGGATTATGTAACTGGTGTATGCGTGTGTGTTTGAATGTGTGCGTTTGTGGCTTTGTGTACGTGTGTGCGCATTTGTGCGTGTGTGTGTGTTTGTGAGTGTATATGTGTTTGTTAGAATGCGAGTGCCTGCGTGCGTGTGTGTATATGCGTATGTGTATACGGGTATGGGTTTTTGTTTGAGTGTGTGCGTGTGTTTGTGTTTGTTTGAGTGCTCGCGTGGATGAGTGTGCGTGCGTGTGTTTGTGTGTTTGTGGATGTGCGTGTGTGGTTGTTTGTGTGCATTTGTGAGTGTGCATTCATGTGTTTGTGTTTGTGTGGGTGTGTGTTGTGTATCTGTATGCGTATGTGTGGGAGTTTTATTAATGTTGTGTTTGTGTGTATACGCGTGTGTAAGGGTTTGTGTTTGTGTGAGCGCATGTGTGGGGTGTTTGTGTGCATTGTTGTTTGTTTGAGTGCGAGTGCGTGCGTGCGTGCGGGAGTGGATGTTTGTGCGTGTGAATATACGTGTGTGTAAGTGTGTGTGTGTTTTGTGTGATTGAATGCGTGTATGTGTGTGTGTGTCTGTGTTGGAGTTTGAATAATTCAGTCGGGTCGTGTGTTTGCGCATGTGTATGTTTGAAAGTGTAAGGTGTGTGTGAGTGTTTGTCATGATTGTATTTAGAAGGGAGCGACGTCATTGTGAACGCGCGTTAACTAAAAACGAAAATGGTTCAAAGGCAGCGAAGTGAACAGCACGGGTTGACTACATCCAATAGACCGCTTCTGTGATGTATGCAAATAATATTCGTATGACGTATAGACTCCCCGTTGGCAAACTATCCGAGTGAATTCATCATGAAGTCATCATTCTTATTTCATTCAATTAATTTTGACAGGCTTATCGCTTGGAAATCTCATTTCATCTTTATGAAGAGATTAAGGAATCATCAACCAATTGGGATAATAATCCTCGTGATATTTATTACCTTATAAATTGGTCCAATTAGATGTGCCCAATTGGATCTGAAGCGTTTTAAGGTTCATCTATATACAATATAAAGCAAAAGAAGGAATTAAATTAACGGAAACAATGGATCAAAATAAAACGATCATGATTAATTGGCAAGTCCCAAAATAATAAAAGTGCAAAGGCAGAAAGGCAGAAGTAGATAAGACATACATAATTATAAATAGAGGGAGAGGGAGAGACAGGAGGTAGAGATGTAAAGAAAATAATCGGCAGAATAATTACCCTAGAGAAATACAGAAGAAGAATTAATTGATACAACAGTAAGAGGAAAGTACAGGAATAAATGAACAGGACCTTGTAACGAGGAGGTGGAGGATAAATCATTAAAAGGAGAGCAAGAAAAGAATTAATCGAAAATTGAGACTGCAATAAGCTAGAAAGTCGTGTAGAAAACTGTATATTTATAGTTTTCTTTGTTCCAAATCATTTCATTTTCCTCCAAGAAGGCGACCATCAATTCCTCCTCGTCATCGGACAGCTTGTTGGCCCTTTTGTCCTTCTTTGTACCCTTCTTGATCTTGACGACAGACGATGTCTGCGAAGCCAGCGATACATGGCTGTCTACTGACCCAGCATGTGAGTGAGTAGGGGAGCACTGACGGGATGATGATGGAAAGGATGTAGCATCCTCGACAGCATCCTCAACGGCAAAAGCAGAGTCCAAGCTATGCAGCTCAGGGTCCAGGCTAGGCGGCTCAGGGTTCAGGCTGGGCTGCTCAGAGTCAGAGTCTAGGCTGTGCAGCTCAGGGTTCAGGCTGGGCTGCTCAGGGTCCAGGCTGGGAAGCTCTTTGCCTCTGCCCTTGCCTCTACGACCGCGGCCACCAATAACAGGAGCAGATGGTGTCTTCTTCGTGGGCTTCATGGACAGTGGGTTCATTCTCTTGGGTGGCATCTTGAAGAGGTTGTACACTTGGCACTGCACTAACTTTAATATGACAACACACTGGACGCTGTCTTTCGCGGGCTGTGCGTTGAGCGCGCGGTGCATGCGCGGTGCATGCGCTCTGCATGCGCTGGCCGGGCGCTGGCCATTCGTCCAACACGCTAGCAGCACGTGATGCATTCGTTGCGGTTTTTAATGTATACGCTATGTATGCGCTATGTATGCGCCCTGTATACGCACAGCGCGTTAGCAACACGTTATGCATTCGCTGTAAGTTCGCTAGCCTCCCCCCTAAATCCTGACAGGAGTTGGGCGTACAACGACGCACTCCCATTTTTCCCGAATTTTCAGTGCGTTGGCCATGCGTTGGCCGTGCGCGGTCACATATAGCCGACGCACGGCCAACGCATGGCCAACGCACTGAAAATTCGGGGAAAATGGGAGTGCGTCGTTGTACGCCCAACTCCTGTCAGGATTTAGGGGGGAGGCTAGCGAACTTACAGCGAATGCATAACGTGTTGCTAACGCGCTGTGCGTATACAGGGCGCATATATAGCGCATACATAGCGTATACATTAAAAACCGCAACGAATGCATCACGTGCTGCTAGCGTGTTGGACGAATGGCCAGCGCCCGGCCAGCGCATGCAGAGCGCATGCACCGCGCATGCACCGCGCGCTCAACGCACAGCCCGCGAAAGACAGCGTCCAGTGTGTTGTCATATTAAAGTTAGTGCAGTGCCAAGTGTACAACCTCTTCAAGATGCCACCCAAGAGAATGAACCCACTGTCCATGAAGCCCACGAAGAAGACACCATCAGCTCCTGTTATTGGTGGCCGCGGTCGTAGAGGCAAGGGCAGAGGCAAAGAGCTTCCCAGCCTGGACCCTGAGCAGCCCAGCCTGAACCCTGAGCTGCACAGCCTAGACTCTGACTCTGAGCAGCCCAGCCTGAACCCTGAGCCGCCTAGCCTGGACCCTGAGCTGCATAGCTTGGACTCTGCTTTTGCCGTTGAGGATGCTGTCGAGGATGCTACATCCTTTCCATCATCATCCCGTCAGTGCTCCCCTACTCACTCACATGCTGGGTCAGTAGACAGCCATGTATCGCTGGCTTCGCAGGCATCGTCTGTCGTCAAGATCAAGAAGGGTACAAAGAAGGACAAAAGGGCCAACAAGCTGTCCGATGACGAGGAGGAATTGATGGTCGCCTTCTTGGAGGAAAATGAAATGATTTGGAACAAAAAGGTCACCCATTACAGGAGGCCAGACATGAAAAATGCTGCATGGCAGAAACAGGCGGACATCATGTCCAAAGAAGTATCCCATCTGCAAGGGTCGTTCAAGGGAATGAGGGACAACTTCGCGCGCTTGGAAAACCTGCCCAAGTCCGGATCCGGGCAACGAGAATTTACAGAATATAATTTTAGCCAAATTCGTACTTTTAGCTAAATTTTTGCAAAAGTTTCACCAAATTTTGTGCAAAAGGTCCCCATAATGCTACCATACATGCCATAAGAATGTTTTATTATGACAAATTTGTCATGATAACAAAATATTGCTTTGTGAAACACCCTCGGGAATCAACAAGCATTCAATGATACCATATTTGTGAAGGGTAATACGTATCCATGGATATGAGAGCTCAAACTTGAATTGCCGAACTTGTATTATTAGCGTGTTTATCTATAAAAAGGCCTTGCAACATTAAACAAATTCAAACATCCATAACATAATTGGAAGTAGGTGGATGGGTCAAGGGGCATTTTGGATACCGTACTCGTCTCAAATCATTTCAAGATTTTTAAAAAGTCCTAATATGATTTGAGTTTTCTTTCCATGTCCATTTTGGAGAAAGGGGGTGGGTGGGTTTTAGCATTTGTTTAACTTTGCAGGGCCCTGAAATGAATGCAATTAATGCAATGAATAAATTTAACACAATACAGGTAGTTCATGTCAAATAACATTAAAATCCATCCATCTTCCGAGGTGGTTCTTCTAGAAGTGATCAGTAGGAACCTCTATCATTACCCATGAGTGCAGTGTCAGATGAGAAGTGATGGGGAGATGGTGTGCAGGGACGCGTTGACTACACGCTATGTACACGCTGCGTACACGCTAGCTATACGCTAGGAACACGCTAGAAGAACGTCGGGTGCGTTAGAGACCCGTTCTGCACTCGTTCAGCTCGCCCTTATTCGCTGCACGTTCGCTGGGCATGCGTTTGAAGCACGCTAGGTGTGCGCTAGGTGTGCGCTAGGCGTTCGCTAGACCTCAGCCGACGAACTCACAACGAGTACACAGCGTGTGCTCCGCGTATGTCTGGCGTTGGTCTAGCGTGCTCTGCGCGTGACTGGCGTCCTTCTGGCGTGTACATCCATGCGTCGAGCTCTGCGCACAGTTTTGAGCATGCACAAAAAATCTCGACGCACAGAGCGAATGACGACGAATGCAAAACGTTGGTCCAGCGCGCTCGACGCATGAGTAACGCATGATGACGCACACCTAGCGCACGACGACGCACTGACCAAAATGGCAAATTTTCAATGCGCTGGCCGTGCGTTGGCCGTGCGTCGGCTATATGTGACCAGGCCTTTAACACTAGTAACTAGGTTCGGCAAGATAAGTATGCCGGAGCTTACCGGACCTAGTTACTATTGTTAAACAATGCCAACGTGGAGTATTACGTCATACGCATATTATTTGCTTATACAGGGTGGCCCAGAAATAACGGAACGGGGTACTTTCCATATTATAAAGAAACATACAGACTAGGTTCACTGGATAGATAATCTTTTAAAAAGAACTTTGATATCATCAACAGTAATGTTTTTGTTTGGGTGTTTGGAATAACGAATTTCTTTTAAAAAGATTATCTATCCAGTGAACATATTATCACAATGGCAAATACCCCGTTCCGTTATTTCTGGGCCACCCTGAAACGGTCGTTCTAGGACGGGAAACTCGTTCTCGTCCACATTAGCGAAAACTCCCTATTGTCTCCTTCTTAACCAGTAACTTCGGGTTATTTCCCTTAGCATATGTATTTCTCCCCAGTCCCCAGTTTTCGATTTAATATATTCCGGTTAACATCGCCCCTAGACACAGCAATTTCGAGTACTTGTTCAACAACTTTCGTAGCTTCTAGAATACAGCCCGAAACTATCCGCAGGCAACTAAGGGAATAAATAAACAACACTTCCGAGAAATGGTTAAAACGGTAAAAGGCAAAAGTACATCATCTGTTTATTTATGATGATTTGGACACTATAGACTTGGCTCAGAGATTACACTGACATGACGTTGCTAGTATTCCGTCGAATTTCGATTTTTTTTTCTTCCCATTTCAGCCGTTCTTTTACCGATTTTTCTCGAATATGTGTTAGTTAGATATATTTCATTCACTTGCAATTTATAACTATTTACCACTATTTCTCTTCATTTGTATGATTTTTTTTCTTCGTTTTAAAATCGCTAGATTTCTTTCTGTAAAGCCCTTAAATCACACAAGAAAGTATTTTTCATAAACAAATTGTTCAAAATTGTCCTTACAAATAAAATGTTCCATATCGCCCATGCAATTTTTGTTGACTGTTCAAAACCGCGGACAAACCAAGGAAAAAACAATAATTCTGAGAAAGGGGAGTAGGCAATAGTACATCTTTGTTCGTTTATGTTAACTGGCACCCTATTGTGAAGGCTCCTACGTTTACATAATGTTGATGTGACTCAATATAAAATACTTGCATATGGTAATTATCAGCACATCCCGGTGTTCCCTTAAAATTGATTTAACTCTGACTTAATTACTCATCATGCTCCTTCCGTAGTCTAATCTGTCCCCTCAAGTAACTGCTGGTCATCTTCTAAACACTTTAAAGTTGCTCAGGGTGCTAAATTACATAATCTTTAAATCATACAATGTTAACAGAGTTGCACACATCGGTAGAAGCAACTTAGAGCAACAAATGCCATGCAAGCAGGTTTGCATTTAAAACAAAAAAATAAGTATTCCACTTCCCGGGGCCCGATAATGTCATTTTTGTTACTTCTAGTTTTCTTACAAATTAATTTTGCATTGGGTTATTCATATGTGTTGTGTGGAATTGTCAGGTTGGACCTGTTCAACAAATACAACATATTTTTCACAATAAACAGCTTGATATTTGTGTGCCGTGGTTGTGTGTGTGTGCGCGCGCGCGCGCGTGTGTGTGTGTGTGTGTATGTGTGTGTGTGTGTGTGTGTGGGCACGTGTTTGTGTGTGTGTGTGTGTGTGTGTGTGTGTGTGTGTGTGTGTGTGTGTGTGTGTGTGTGTGTGTGTGTGTGTGTGTGTGTGTGTGTGTGTGTGTGTGTGTGTGTGTGTGTGTGTGTGTGTGTGTGTGTGTGTGTGTGTGTGTGTGTGTGTGTGTGCATGATATACATGTATATGGTCCAATCTTTTACTAAAGGTGGTATCTCACCGGGCTGGAGACTAGTTGGCGACTAGTTGGCCGCGACGTCTCCTGGAGACTAGCCGGGTCTCCGGGGAGTCGCGGGAAAATCAAACATGTTCGATTTTTTTGGAGACTCTCCATCAGTCGCGGAGACTAATTTTGTCCGCGACTGGAGAAACGTCGCCGCGACGTCGCCGCGACCTACTGGAGACCAAGGCGACTGAGAGGAGACGTTGCGGAGACGTCTCCGCGACACTACTTGACGTTGCTTGACCCACTTTAGAGACCACGTGACTGAGTTCTTTATCATTTGGTACAGTTTGTTCCTGCTCCCATGGATACGTCGTGGAGACGTCTCCGAGACTTCACCTTGGTGAGATTGCAAACCATTTTCGGGTCTCCCGAGTCGCCGCGACTACCGCGACTGATCAGTCGCGGCAGTCGCGGCGACGTCTCTGCCGGTGAGATACGCACTTTATAGCATGATTGGCACGTGAAGAGTTAAAGGGACTTAGTAACATTGTCCAAATCCTCAAATTTCCCTTTCGTTACAAAGATATGTACGATCGAAGTATTCAGATAAGAAAAACTCCGGTGGAGTTTTGAAGTTTTTTTCTTCTGTGTACAAAGTGAGTGCAGTGAGTTAGTGAATATCACTTTGCATTTTCGCTCATTACTTGGCCATGCAATATCCATTTGACTTGAGATTTCCACACAATACCCTGTGGACATAAGAGATAACAACAATATACATTGCATCAACCATTCATGACTTTTTGCACATGTCAACAAAGTTACCATGGTTACTAGATCCCTTTAAGGCAAGAAAGTTCCCACCCACCACGGGCTAACAAAATAGGCTAATCGGGTTTATATCCATATCAACATCAACCGCTGTGCTACCTATTTCTTAAGAAACCTGTCAATGACCGAGGCACTAGCATTTTCACAACTGCGAGCGCGGAAGAGGGCTGGCATCTTTTGTAAAAATCACACTTTTTATAAGCTACCGATTTCGATATCATATCTTACCATAATATTGTTGCCTCATAACGTTTGATCATACCCTTTTGCATCCCTTAGAACCATTTGATGCAATTTACGTCAAAACATATTATTGTCTTGTCCTTAAAAACTAGTGACTATACAACCTCAAATATACAGCGTCGTGTTCGGAGGGTTCCGTTTCCAATGCATTTCATGCATAGTTGTGAAATAGGTCACTGTGTTCCCTTTTCGTAAAAAGATGGCGATGGAAATGATTGTGGATAGTAGCCGCGGTGCAGCCACGAGAGGGCAGTCAAAGGAAGTGCTTATTGCCCGAAGTTACCCCATTCCGCCATTATGTTTAGTATCTTTGTTGTTGAGGTGGGCAAGATGCATGTTAACCACTGACAGAGCCATCCGTGTTCTCCTTGGCCAATATCACACCCCCTTCACATAGTACGCTACAATGTACTGTACCCCCCCCCCCCCCCCCCTTCCTCCCCTCCACTTTGGTAAAACCGGGCTATGCAACCTTATAGGCCGAGACGAAAGACTATCATCCCTTCCTGACCACAACACTTGGCCAATGCAGGTGCCTCTCCGAAATATCATGCCCCCTCCCCTATCATCCCTCTAATTCTGTCATGGCAACGTTCCTTATCAACCCGAGATGGATGGTCAACTTCAATTCCACTTAGCACAACAAGTTGCAATTAATTGCAAGTCAGAAAATGTGCGTATTTCAAACAATCCGATTTTCGCATTTAGTTACATGATCTGACTTACAATCGATTGCAACTTCATAATCGATTGCATCTGTACAATTGAATGCATCTTTCTGCAACGTGGCCCAGAATAGTTCCACGTACACTATAGTAATAGCGAAGCATTCTGTTTTCGAAGCTGTTAATAGCGATTATAAGAAGCTTAGCTTGACTAGTAAACTATGTTTTTGTATTGTATTCTTATCTCATATTTCTAATGATAATATGTATGTGTGTATTCAATATATAACATTGGAGGATTCGTTTGTATGTGAAGGATTTTGACATAATATGTCGCCTTCAGTCGCCAGAAGAAAGCGTCGTAGTACGTCATCAAGATTTATTTCCGCAAATGTAAATATCCGTCTTTGTTTCCAAGGAAAGCAAGTCAGGTGAAAGACTGGGAATTATCTAGGTACGCTGCTTGAGGGCTCCTGTTCGGTTTTGGTGAAGAGAGAGTCCGCCTATGGCACAGGTATTTAAGGGAGGCATGGGACCACATCCCAGGAGGATTCTGCACCCCCCCCCCCCCCCCCCACACACACACACACACACACACGCACACACGCGCGCGCACACACGCACACGCACACACGCACAACCACACGCACACACACACACACACGCACACACACACACACAACCACACGCACACACACACACGCACACACACTCATACATCCACACAAACTTGTAAATAATTGACTGATAATACAATTGTACATTCGTTATTATTATGTTATTCTATACAATTTATTGTATGTTCACCTCGGTCACTCAAAAGTGTAGGAACAAAAATTACACTTGTGGTATAATATAATATAGAATATATTTCAACCATAAATAGTACAATAATGATATTATAAAGGAAAGTGCAATTGTCACAATAAATACGAACAACAGTTCGACGAGTATTGTCACTAGGGAGGAAAGGTTTTGTTGCAAAAGGTCTGTATAATACCATTTACACTTTCAATCCCTTTATCAGTTTATTTTGCCCAATTAATCGGTTTATGAGGGTGGGAGCTTTTCGTCTGATTAATCGGCTTTTCATATTGTTCATTTGTCTATGAATATTTAAATACACCAAGGTGTGATTAACACTTATAGTTATACATATTGATTTCGTAAGCTCGGAATGTATTAATAAGGACATAGGCAGAGAGTTTTAACGATTACATCGATTAAACTTTAATAAGGATCACATAACCTTTTTTTATTGTAATGCCTACAAAAGTGCTTACATTCTATGCTGTAACTATTATCCTTTTAACAATATTTATACATTGACATTAATTGAGTGAATTAGTGTTAAGTACATGTTATTACCATCATGTTTTATAATGCGATGTAAGATTATTTCTTTCTTACGAATCAATATTGAAAAGCGATCTGACACCTTAAATACAATTTATTATTGGTCGTTTTAACGAACGGTCGCCTTGGGAGAAATGTGCCATATACTCTTCTACAAATTATTTTTAAATAACACAATACGGAAGCTGTGCATTTTCATTAAATAATATATATTTTAGATATTAAATCATTAATAAGATCCCGACAAAAACCATCAGAGTTAAGGTCTAACAGTGCGATACCCGGTAGCATTATACTGTGTTATAAACCCTACAACGCTGTACAAACAACTTTATAATCAATGTTAAATTGAAATAAGACAAGAGAAAGAAAGAAACAGTAAAGAGAGATGTAAGACATGTGAGAGGAAGGGAGAGAGCGAGTAAGGAGGGGAAATAGATGTAAGACATGTGAGAGGAAGGGAGAGAGCGAGTAAGGAGGGGAAAGAGATGTAAGACATGTGCGAGGAAGGGAGAGAGCGAGTAAGGAGGGGAAAGAGATGTAAGACATGTGAGAGGAAGGGAGAGAGCGAGTAAGGAGGGGAAAGAGATGTAAGACATGTGCGAGGAAGGGAGAGAGCGAGTAAGGAGGGGAAAGAGATGTAAGACATGTGAGAGGAAGGGAGAGAGCGAGTAAGGAGGGGAAAGAGATGTAAGACATGTGAGAGGAAGGGAGAGAGCGAGTAAGGAGGGGAAAGAGATGTAAGACATGTGAGAGGAAGGGAGAGAGCGAGTAAGGAGGGGAAAGAGATGTAAGACATGTGCGAGGAAGGGAGAGAGCGAGTAAGGAGGGGAAAGAGATGTAAGACATGTGAGAGGAAGGGAGAGAGCGAGTAAGGAGGGGAAAGAGATGTAAGACATGTGAGAGGAAGGGAGAGAGCGAGTAAGGAGGGGAAAGAGATGTAAGACATGTGAGAGGAAGGGAGAGAGCGAGTAAGGAGGGGAAAGAGATGTAAGACATGTGAGAGGAAGGGAGAGAGCGAGTAAGGAGGGGAATGAGATGAAAGAGGGTCAGAGGGAGAGTGGGAAGTTGAAAGATGGAAAGTAAAAGGAAGTATGATTTGTTTTCGGATGAAAAACCTGGAAATGTCTTATAATTCTAACAGTTTTTGTTAATGTAAATAAGATTATTATTCGATGTTTTGCATTTTTTTTATTGATTTACTACTTCAGATAAAACGGCAATAATTATAACTGATTTACTTTCATTGTACAATATAACGAGGTAAAGTACAATATTAACACTGCGATAATAATTTCAATTCTGTTTCTTGTATCACCTGTTTATCAACAAAAATTGTACATCTGCGTACTCAGTCATGCAGGGAATGTACTAACTGATTTACCGCTTTTTCGATCAATCTAAATTGTCATCAAGTATTCCTTCATCAAAAGGTTGTCGGAACGAAGTAACCCGTCATTAATTCGGTACTTGTAATACATCCCCACAGAATACTTAAAGGCAATTGTGTGTATTGGTTCTCCAAATTTCTCAATTGTTTGCTTTGCTTTGTTTTGTTTTGAGTGTACCTGTATTAAAATGTGAACTCAGGTTACATGCAGAGCTGTTCGGAAAGCAATGTAAGCATTTTTTAAGGATAATTATGCAGTAATTTCATTATCTCAGTTATAGAGACCCCATAATTCCCATTCAAATGTAACATTATCATGATCATGTCATGTATCAACAATTGTGCCCTTGCGCGGTGTTGTCTATTTAGGGGGTTAGATATTTTAGAACATTGCTCTGTTAGGAAACAAACTAATGTGTTTAAGGCCTGTCAGGATTTCATTTAAAGAGACTTCGTCATTATTTAAGAGGGCGTGTTTTAAAGATCACACATTGGAGGCGCCATGTTAAATACCAACTCGCAGCGCTCTCTCGTATGCTTTAGTAAGCGCCTACGCATTATTCCGCGTCGTCCCTAACATGCCGGTGTGACAGGGATAAGTGTCCAGCTAGGGATAATTGGTAGTGACGTCATTCGAACAGTTTAAAAATCCTATTTTTGTCCGTTTTCGAGCCTTCATACACACGGAGACACACATACACACTCAAACACAAACTTACATACATACACGCATACATACTAGGCATGAGACTAGGCTCTTCAATGGACACTTACAAATTTAGTTATTTCCCCAGGACACTAAAGGACTGGGACGAGCTACCTCAG
Source organism: Echinarachnius parma (assembly GCA_037951105.1). Lineage (NCBI taxonomy): Eukaryota > Metazoa > Echinodermata > Echinoidea > Clypeasteroida > Echinarachniidae > Echinarachnius > Echinarachnius parma. The sequence continues at coordinate 131,808 of JBAMJV010002628.1, read as the reverse complement.
AACATCGTCGAACTGCCTTCTTTGGAGCAGTTCAAGGTGGCTGTTGAAACAATTTAGTTCCCTTTACAGGAACTGTACCGCATAGAGCTGTATATATAACAACTCTATGCTTTTCCCTCATCTAGATGCTGAACAGGCGTTGATGAGTATTACCATAGAACTAGAACTAGAACATACGGTCAATCAATTCACTCATACAACACACTTAACTCATTCATGACGTCACACTGACGCGGATGACGTCACTCATAAAACATTAACGTTTTTTTGTGTTAATTCAATCAAATGAACTTGAATAAAACAAAATTTAAAAATGTAATATGCCACGAAACATTCCTTTTACCCTGCTTCATCGGCTGCGGCTGCATTGTGCTCATTTCCGAATTTGACGACGCGGTAACTTAAATACAAATACGATTAAGACTAAGTAATACTTTCAAGGCCGTTTCTGTCTGAATGATAATTTTCCAGGTTAAGCTTTGTGTCGGTACCTTTAATATACCTCCAAAATACTTAAGGATTGGATATGTAACCATAATAATAACGAAATGGACGGTTGAATTATAAAAGCATGAATATACATCGGTGCATCCAATCAGGAATATTAATATTTGCAATCAGTGTAATTGCTATTCCGTATGGATTGCAACCATTTAAACAAGAGAGATGATCGTATCTTTTCTCAAAATAGTTTTTTTTTTATTATTGTGCTCTTTTTTTTTTTTTATGTTGGCTTTTTACATTATTTACTACATTTTCATATACATTAGAATGAACCATGAGACATGTGGTACAAAGCAATACAACATATATGTTACAACCTTTACGCGGTATTGTATAGAACGATTTATCGATTCCATCAACCCATGTAGAACATTTATGTCTAAATTGTATCTTATAATCTCGTGTTACATGTATTTACAATATACTATGCAATTGTTTACTATACTGTATATAAAGAAGTCGTGAGATACAATGGTTTGAATTGCTCTTTCTTAGAAATTAAACCAACAAAATTCAAAACAATTCAAAATGTGTCAAGGTATAAGCTGAACAAGTGTTCCACGTTATGTATAACGAAATTACAGCATCCAAACAGGTATAAGCCCATTGCCAGCTAGATTTTTAGACTTTCCATATTCTTTGAACATGACTAACCAGATTCCGGTAGGCAATTGATTAAACAAACCTTTCCCCTTTCGTGTCTAACCAGTCTAGAGGAATTTAATAGGCAGGGTAATCACACAGTGTAAAGCACCCACATTGACGTTTATATATACGGATATCACTTACTCTATTTAAAACCACCTCGAGTACACATTGGGTGATTTCAAGTATGGTGTTTAAACCTGGTGTTAGTGTTTATTAAACACTAAATCGGGCTTAAACACCATACTTGAAATGACTTAGTGTTAGGATGGTGTTAACATGATGACCTCTGATTTCACCGTTGTACAAACTTCCGTTTCCGACAGGCGGTGTTTATTGATATGGCAATATACTATCGTAGATGTGTTGAGCTAGTGTTAGTGTTTATTAAACACTAACTGCAGCCTTAACACCGTATTTGAAATGAGTTGGTGTTAGAGGTTTGACCTCGTACTTCCGGCAGTGCCACGTGGTTGCTGGTGTTTAGCGTCGTCTGCTAATCTGCCCAGTAGTGTTAGTGTTGAGCATGTATACGCAAAACTCCATAGAGATAACAACTTCCATAGGGATCGAAATGAAAGTCATTTCAAGTACAGATCGAGCTGGTGTTAGTGTTACTGTTGCTAGGTGGGCATTAAAATCACAATTCTGAACTGAAATGGTGGTGTTTTCGTTTGTCTAAGCATGTAAAAAGGGTATCAACCTAGATAATTTGTGAAATTTTACTTAAGTGAAGTTTATGAAACGCAATGAAAATCTTATTTTTTTATGAATGTATTAATTTGAATATCTATAGTAATTTACGCAAATAAGGTCATACAATTCATATTTTTACCCATAAATCTGATATTCACATTTTTCACTACATAAATTATTTAGACCGTTATTTTGGAATAGAATAATAATTCATCAAAACAAATTGGAATAGCCAGTTTCTTCCTTGTGTGTTTTATTGTTTTTATAATGAATTATTTTATGTACATAATTATTTCTTTGTTTTTATACTTCTGCATTTGTATTGTTTGTGTTGTTTGTTTCATTTCTAACTATAATTTAACTTTTTGAACACCAAAACAAACACTACAAATGTAAACCAGACCAAACCAACGATGTATCTATTTTGAATGAAAACTTATATTTTTCAGTTGTTTTGTACACACATCACGAAATTAAGCGATTTTCGGGATTTCGTAACGTGATTTAGTAACGGTAGGTCCGAGCTTTACGGTTTGGAGCAATAAAACAAATCTCGGAGGTGGGGGGGGGGGGGGGGAATAATGGCCCCCAGCCTTGTCGAGCCACATGTACAATATCATACAGAGGTGGTTAATTCCTGTGATTCTTGCAAAATTGTTACCCACTTTTCAGGCAGCTAATTATTTTCGAAACCAGAATGTTTTTCTAAATAGGCCTAATTATACGTTCTAGCTCCCATGTTTTAAAAAAGCCTATGAGTGACTGCTACTTTCAAAATACTTGGTTTACACATTTTCAGTTCGATGTTGAGAATGAGAAAGATCAGAATCTTGTTGTCATCAGTTTATATTTGAAACATCGTGATTCATGATGATTATTTGTCCGTCCCCCCCCCCCCCCAACACACACTCCTCTAGAGGACCCTGTACGTAATGTATACACTGACAATTGTTTGTACATCTTTGACATTTTATAGAAACTTGGTAATTGAGTTCAAAGCTCTACGAGATTTGTTTTTAATAATGGCAAAAAAAAAAAAAAAAATTACCACATCGGGGACTCGAACCCACTTCTAACAATAAATTTATTACATGATACACGTGCGACCGGCCTTACCCACTCCGCCAGAGAATCCCTAATGATCACGTGACAGATTTAATCAAACTATATTATAACATGTCACGTATCGGTATTCACTCGGAACTTGTACCGTGCTGCCACTGCGAGTTATGCCTTCATCGTCGGCTATGCAAACCGCTAGCGCTAGCGATGTGTCTCTGCGCGCGGCGGGTATTCAATTTTTTAAAGAGAGTCACGCACATTTCTTGCGAGTTTAGTTACGAATTCCACGAAAAATAGGGAATATCCACTAACATCGTATCGATCAAGTGAATGGTTTGAATATTTTCTTCTAATTATGGTATTCAATGCATGCATGTGGTAAGTCTTTATTACGATTTGCTCTATAATTCGTAAGCATATGAAAGTTTTCGTCACCATTTTAAAGGGGTTCTGGTGATATTTGTCTGGTGTTGACTAACACTATCGATCCTGATATCGATATTAGGGTTGGTAGCGATTTGGTATGATCGTCTTTGGAAAGTTCGTGACCTCCTCTTAATCTGGAAGCTGGTGTTTAGCTCAGATTAGAGGCAGTTTTTCATCCTCAACACTAACACTAACCCCAACACCATACTTGAAATCACCCAATGAGTACAATATAAGATGTAACCATTACCAGAAGTATGGAAGACACAAATGGACAAAATACGTCGGGAGGTTACGTAAGCAAAATTACGTAATGCAATCGCATAACGATACAACGAAACAAATTTAAACTTACCAATCAGACCAATCAGATTTCAATATTCCTCGGTCGTTGAGATTACCTGTCTATGATACGTCAATCGGACGTCCTAATGTAACGAAATAACCACGGTGTAAGAAGAAGTAATTTTGGTTTCAGCACATAATTAAACATAGTAACGTTGCTTTATACGCACAACAACCACTTACATACTTAGTTGGTGTATAGTTATGCACGTAACCTCTTCTATCGCGCGATATTGACATCTGATCGGTCAATTACGGTACGTTACGTTTCGTTACGTTGCGCAACGTTACCTCGTTGTGTGATTACGAATACGTCGTTTTGCGTACTCCGTAATCGGCACAGGTATTATGTCCAGTTTGGCCTTCCATACACAACATCCATGTTCTAAAGATCGGGTTAATCCACACTCTAGAAAAACGAACCCTTATTTATGTTTCATTTTCGAAAAGACGTCATGACAATCCAGGGTAACGATGAGTGGCGACTGGGAAGGGGCGGGGTGTACCTTTACACACGACTTAAAGGGATCTAGTAAACTTTGTTGGCATGTGCAAAACGTGATGAATGGTTGATACAAATGTGTATTTATGTCATCTGATATGTCCACTCCGTAATGTGTAGACATTTTAGGTAAAATGGATCTTATAATTATGGCTGAGTAATGAGCGAAAATGTTGGGTCTGCAGAACAGACTAGTTATGTTGTCATATCTTCTGCAGACCCATGTACAAATAATTTAGTATGATGATGAGTTTTCAAATTATGGTAACAAAGTGTCTAGAAAACTATAATATTTCTTAACTTTTGGGGGTGGAATGGACTTCTCAAACTGTTTTCTTTCATTTATTAGAAACTTATTTTTGGTGGTGGTTCCCATTTAACATGGTAGGGTGTATCTCTATCACAGTTGGTCAAACGGTGACTGACGCCAATTATATAGTTTTGCGCAAATAATGCCCGAAAGTTAAATTATTCAGCATTTAATGAGTGGATTTTGCCCAAACATAAGCTAGGTTACCCATAATTGTTTTCTTTCAATTCCCCGCCAGAATGGGGGACGACGCCCCCATCATGCCTATCCTCCAACCTCGTGCGCCTATTGTCGGTACGCCATGCTGTCTCCACCAATTGCTTTTCTAGATTCTAGCGACAGCTGTTGCTACACATGGAAACTGATGCACAGATCCCGTGCACTCTTAATTGTTTCATTCTCCGAAGTAAGTCGCGTTAGTTTTGTCAGCACGTAAAGACAAATACCATTAGAACAACGCATTTTGATTATTATAGTGCATGATAATGAAATGGAACACTATTTTCTAAAAAGTAAAACCAACCCCCAAGACGTCTAACAACCACCCCCACCCTCCCCCACAGACGCTTATTGTTTTGGTGATATTAGTAATCCCTCCCCCTCCCCACCTCATGGAAAGCCTTTGTTTCTTTGTAAAATGGTTGAAACATTTCTTTTGAAAAATGCATAAAGTTTGATAAATCGGTAAATGTTCTTATTATAAACACTAAGGAGCCTTTGTTTCTTTGTAAAATGGTTGAAACATTTCTTTTGAAAAATGCATAAAGTTTGATAAATCGGTAAATGTTCTTATTATCAACACTAAGGAGCCTTTGTTTCTTTGTAAAATGGTTGAAACATTTCTTTTGAAAAATGCATAAAGTTTGATAAATCGGTAAATGTTGTTATTATCAACACTAAGGAGCCTTTGTTTCTTTGTAAAATGGTTGAAACATTTCTTTTGAAAATGCATAAAGTTTGATAAATCGGTAAATGTTGTTATTATCAACACTAAGGAGCCTTTGTTTCTTTGTAAAATGGTTGAAACAATTTTTTTGAAAAATGCATAAAGTTTGATAAATCGGTAAATGTTGCTATTATCAACACTAAGGAGCATTGCAATAATTGATATACCCTTTTGTTGGAAGTTTTAAATACTTGCATTTTGATTTTCATTTCAAGGCTACACAGTCATAATTGTTAAGTCAAACTTAGAATTAAGTTCAACTTTGTTAAATCTTTGTGAAACACCCTCTGTTGCATTGACATTGCCCCTTGTCTGGCTAGATGGTGCATGGATACGCACCTGCTTGCACCGATCATATAATTTGCTCGCAGGTACTACCGTAGTAGCCTAGACGCTAGGTAAATTGAAACAGGGCCTCGCCTCCGAGTATGACGTCATCAATAAACCTGTTCAACCCTCTTCCCAACCGCGACGATCTATTTCAGCACCATGTTCAGAGGAATGGGGGACGGACTTTGCTAGATTCGTAGATGGGGGTTGATTATTTGATAAATCGTCTGAATCAATGGGACTCCGTAGTATCATAGTGTTCCATAGGCCGAGGCATCGTGACCATTTGTATGTGTGTTAACCCATTTAAGACGATTCTGCTATGATATGCATTCTACACTGACCCTAGCCCGTTTATACGAGATCTGAAGAAAACAAAGATGAGGGGCGGTTGGATTACCAGAATGCGAATCTTTGAGATGTGGGTTATTAGATTGGATGAATTGGCGAAGTCAATGGCACTCGAGAGGAAATCGCATTGACTGGGCTAGCAAGTGCATGACGAAGCTGCGTTCATTATTTATAATATAGGGCTAACTTCTTTACTGTTTTAAAACCATTAATGTTTCTACTTGATAGAAAGGGTGAGGGTCAACGCCCCCTCGTCTCACTGGCGTAGTATTGGGGGGGGGGGGGGGGGGGGCGTGCCCCAAATTATTAAAACACATTTCAAAGCATTAGAGCATGAAGGGAAACACTTTGGAAAGAAATACATTTTGGCCCCGTGTCAGAAAGAGATGCAATCGAGTAAAAAGTTGCAGTTAATTGCAAGTCAGATCATGTGACTAAATGCGCAAATATGATTGGTTCAAATGCGTATATTTCCTGACTTGCAATTAAAGAGATCTAGTACGTGTATTAACATTGTCCAAAACCTCAAAACTTACTTGGAACTCTAGCGGTTCTCTCATACCTTGTTGTTCCCGTATAAACAATATAAGCATAGGACAGATTTCGGTTTTACGAATTTCACTTTCGTTAAAAAGATATTTACGATTGAAGTGTTCGGATATTTGACTATCCACTGGATAGTCATAACCGTGTTCAAAGCCAGTGCAATGAATAGTGAATATCACTTTGTATTTTCGTTCATTACTTGGCCATATCACATCCATTCAACGTGAAATGTCCACACATTTCTCAGTGGACATATCGATCACACTGTACCAACCATTCATCACTTTTTGCACATGTCAACAAAGTTACTAGATCCCTTTAAGTGCAACTTTACAATTGATTGCATATCTTTCTGCAACGGGGCCAAGGTACGGGTACCCTCAATCATTCGTGAGCCGCACCATCAGTCCGACCACACAACACCAATTCCCCGCCTCCTTCCCGTACTTATATGCTAAATGGAGCTCTATCCAGCAGAAAGTGACGTTGAAGTATTGTTGTACTACCGTACTTTAAGCCTATGTCACATATCACCGGATAGCGTTACGGACGCCCGACGGAGAGCCACATTTTCAATCCGTTCGTAGCCGTTTCTTGTCAATTCTTGTTTCTTGTTCGGCGAATGCGTTCCTTGTCAGGCGATGTACGTTGTTCTGTACGGATGACCGTTTTGTGCATGAAGCAATGGAGACGACTTTCCCCACCGGATAATTTGATTTCGCACATTTTCTATCCGTCGGGCATCCGTTTACGATATCCGGTGATATGTGACAACACTAATTTGTATAGGTCTGAATGCAGGGAGGTCACGAACTGTTCTATTATCTTTGTTTTCATTATTTCTTTCGAAACTGTATGCATACGTTATATCACGTATGTCACGACTATGAGGTGACGTAATGCTTTTAAAATAGCGTATGCCCTACATATCCGTATTCAACGGAGTAATTGTTATCTATTTTTTAGGGAGATGGATTTAAAATTTTAGCACAGTGTTTCACCAACGTCATCGGACATTATCAGGTTGACACAAAGCTTTTGGACGTGAATAAATGTTCTTGTTATCACGGCCTCCATGAAAAAAGAAAATCTGGATAATCGAGTCCTTTTATCATGTACAATAACAATTATACAACTCAAGACAATCAAGACAATAATAATTTAAACAGTGTCAATTGTCCAAATAATTATGTATTACGGCAAATTGCACTACAATGGCGCTGCGTTTTTAATTAACTTCGAATTCAACTGAAACATGCCGTCCCCATTTAGGAATTTCCAAGGATGGAGTACTGGTAATCCAAAAAATTTGAATTTTAATTTTTTTTTAGCTATACCATATCTTTATGGTCTTCTCAACATGAATCCAGCATAAAAAACCCTGAGAAATAGCTATGAATGTATTTAAAACATCATATTTGCATATCGTTAGTGTACACATGCAATGGATAATGGTTATCTTTACATGCATTTTCTGTAAAAAGTCATTTTTTAACACATTTTTCCTAAAAACTTCACTATTTATCATTCAATTGGGCTAAAAATTGGACAGGATGTTGGGTTCATACCATTGCACAATATGATGATGGCTTTTTTTGATAGCCCTATCAAATTCCAAAATATTTCAAAAAATTCAAGTTTTTAAAATGTAAATCTGGTAATTCGCATAATTAATTAATTATTCAAATATTATGCATATTTTCAAAATTCCTATCATCATATCATGGAGAAATAGTTGGATAACATACCAGCCAAATTTGGCTTCAATCCAGTAAAAAACATGAGAGGAGATAGAGTTTGAATAATTTTCTTTGTTTTTCTTTATTATTTTTTCCCCACTAATTTATGCAAATTTATTCAAAAATGAAAAGCGTTTGGCGGATAAAAATTGGACAAAACGAAAGTATATATATTAAAAACACAAAAAACACCAAAAAAATGGCTTCAATAGTCTTTGTACTTCCTTCAGAATCATATTTATAAAGAATGTGCTATTTTAGCATATATTACCAGTACTCCATCCTTGTTGACAAGTGTGAAAAGTATGAATGGTTGATAAAATGTGTATTTTTTAAAACTGATATGTCAACTTAATAATGTGTGAACATGTCATGATAAAAGGATGTTGTATTGCCGAGTAATGAGCGAAAATGCAAAGAGATATTTGCTAAATCATTCAAATGACTTTGTACACTGTTATACCTTTCCAGTGGATAACTACAAATCCGAACACTTCAATCGTAAATATCTTTTTTACGAATGGGAAATTTAACACACCAAAACCTGTTCCCTGCATGTTAATACGAATACTACAGCGTATGAGAGAACCACTAGAGTTCTAAGGAAGCTTTTGTGGATGTGGACAACGTAACTAGAGTTGCCAACATGAAGCTTTTATGTAATATCACGCTTGCAATATAATTTATGTCGGCTAAATCCATTTAATATATCTTCACCATTTTCACCGGGATTTCCTTTTATTGCCATTTGATGATTGAGTTGAATTCGAATCAAATGGGTTGATGATTGAAGTGGGTATGCAGTTGGCACTACTTCGGATTTATTCTGACGTAGCCAGGTGAACGGCGTTATGGCTGAGGGCGGAGGAGATGGGCGGTGAGAGATGTTCGATAGCGGATCCCCTTAATAGCCATGCCTCACATATCCTCTGCATTCTTGAGCAATTGCCTTTGCTGCTGTATTCCTCTAAATTAATTTGTCAAGTTCATCATCAACGTCCTGATTTAAACAAAAATCGTAATCCTCGAATTAATTACCCCTGGAAGGCCCGGAATTAAGTGGGTGAGAAATCATTTGGAAATCGATTAGAAATGGTTTAGCTACCGGCGAGGCAAGAGAGGCGATTGTAAAATTGGTCTGGGCCCCGTTGCATTAGTTGCTATCGATTGTAAAGCTAGAACATTCGCGCATTTCAACCAATCAGATTTGTGCATTAGGTCACATGATCTAACTTACAATTAATTACAACTTTACAATCGATTGCATTTCTATCTGGAACGGAGCCCAGATGTGAAATATTGTCTCATTAACCGTGCCCCTGTGTACGTGTTCGAATGTGTACTTCTTAATCAGTTTATCATGTTCATTATCATGTTGCTGATACAAAATTGTATTTTTTTCTCGAATGTATGTCTTCTGGAAGGCCTAAAGCCCTCCGCACACAGAGCCGACTCGACCCGATCCGACTGGTTTTCACTCGAATCTGCTCAGTATGTGTTGCCTCAGGACTCCGGTTTTGCCATTCAAGAGTCAGTCGGAGGTCATTCGAGGCCGATTCAACATGTTAAATCAGCTCCGACTGAGCGAAACCGACTCTGACTGATAACCAGTCGGATCAGGTCGAGTCGGCTCTGTGTGCGGAGGGCTTACGTGTTGATTAATTGGTTGTTGACACCGGATCAGCTATGTAGGCCGATATAGGGGGTGACTGGGGGTGAATGTAACACCTGTTGGAAATTATGTTTATCTGGTGAGTGTATACGTGTGTAATTTACATTCTTCTTAGTTATTTTATCATGATCATATTACAATCAAGTCTCAAGAACTTTCTGATAAAAATCTTAACAAAACAATAAGTAAGACCCCTGTTTGTTAACCGATCTTGGCCCCGTTGCAGAAAAGAAGTCCGATCATGTGACTACTTTCGCTAATCCGATTGGCTCAAACATGTCAAATGTGCCTATTTAAAGCTATGGTGACAAGAAAACTGCCTCAAAATTGGGTTTTACTGTATCTAAGGTAGATTTTCATGAAGATTACTAATACAAACATATTTTCCTCGTGGGAAAACCCGGTAAAATAAAAAAAATCAACTTGTAAATTCACTTTCGGAACCCCGGGCGAGTCCCGGGCGAACAAAAAATGACGTCATCTTTGTGACGTCACCTGCAGGCAATCGCAGTTTAGCTCGGTCATAGACGTACACGCTGAGTGCAATACTCACGTTGACACAGAGATATTATTTCCATTTGTTTCAATATTTGCAAACATTTGTTCAGGTTTATATCATGGACGATATACACTCAGATGTGTAGCTGCATCCTGCTACAATTCATTTCTTAGCAATTCTTAAGCATTTTCAGTAAAACCTCAATTTACAAGCAAAAACGAGTTTGTTTTACAAGCAAGTCATAGGCTCTGCATGTAAACAATGCACATTCCTCCGCGTTGCGGTCTGCATGTGATGTCATGAATCGGGTGACACGTGCGCACATACCCGCACTGCTATAAATGACTTTTTTTTAGGAGCATGGAACGCCGATGCGAAATAAAGCAAAAAAGTTGCATGAAATTTACCTTTTTTTCCCAACTTAAGGATTTCTTTGAAAAAAAGGGTGTGGTATATCAATAAAGGCACATATTTAAAGCTATAAACCTGAATCAAAGCCGGGATTTCCCCCCTCCTTTAATGATTTGCAATACATTGCAACATTACAATCCATTCCACGTCTTTCTGCAACGGGGCCCCTAGTCGAGCAATTAACACACTTTTTGGAATTGATGTCTTCCCCGCGGCGCCCCTGGTGAGTGTACGTGTGTGATATCCATTTCCCCTTGTGAATTCATCATGCTTATTTCAAAATCATGTCACATCATCTTCCTAATAAAAAAGAAAATAAGGTTTTAATCACATGTCTGTCCCCGGTGAAAGATTGTCAATGTGTTTTAATTGGCAACTAGAGAGGCAATTACCACAGGTATTAGAATATGATTTCCCTTCCTCCGCGCCCCGGGTGACTGTACGTGTGCCATCTCCGTTCCTCCGTATGAATTTATCATGATCATGTTACAATCGTGTCACATCAACTTCCGATACAAATCGGATATCAATCGGAATTATGCTCCTTGTATACTATTTTCGATAATATGTTTGTAACTGGCTACAATTTAGGCCATTGCCGATGCCCCTCTTAACGCACCCCTGGCGTTGCCTGGTGAATATACGTATTATAATATGGGTTCCCTTCCTCCGCGCTCCGGGTAAGTGTGCGTGTGTCATCTCCATTCCTCGTTATGGATTTATCATGATCATGTTTCAATCGTGTGGCATTAACTTCCAAAAAATCCCAATTATAACTCGCGTTAAATGCTCATTGTACTATTGACCATAATCTTTGCAACTGGCTACAATCTAGGCCATTGCCAATGTCCCTCTCACCACACCCCAGGCCTGGTGAGTGTAAGTCTTATAGTATGATTCCCCTTGCTATGCGCCCCGGGTAAGTGTACGTGTGTCATCTAAATCTCTCCTAAGGCTTATGGATTTGTTCATGATCATGTTACAATCATGTCACTTTAACTTCCTGATAAAAATGAGATTATAACATGCCTGGTATTGGCCTTGCATGCCGACCGATCTAGTAATTTGGCATGTAGATTCGGGCGTTTGGCACACTTGTAATACAAGCGAGGTCTCCCCAACCGCAACCCAGCAAAGTACGTGTGAATGATGTGATCCCCGTTCCTCCTCGTATATTCGTCATGATTATGTTACAATCGTGTCACATCAACTTTCTGATAAAAAACAAAACATACAAAACATATATGAAAGATGTTTGGTGACCGTGACCGATCTATTTGAAATTCACTAGTCGGACGATTGCCAAAATGGTGTCCCTCTCACCGCGTCCCTGGGGAGTGTACGTGGATGATCCACATTCGTCTTTGTTAACGTGGTTTCTTTTTATGGTGATCATTATATTACACCAATTTCCTATTTAAATACCCAATTATTCTTCGCATATATACGACCTCGTAAGGTGAGTTGATCTATTTGTAATACCACAACCAGGAGGACAGGAATTGCCGGAGAACATAAACGTACCCTGGATTTTTTTCAAGGGGAGGGGGGGGGGGGGGGGGGGGGGGTGCTTTAGTGTCATTCAGTGGTGTTGTTGGGGTGTGTTTGAAAACCTAAGTATTTTCGTTCGCCCCAAACACCCCCTCCCCCCCCCCCCCCCCCCTCGGTACGCCTATGCTGGGGTATCATTCATCACTTAGTAGGACATTGGGGGATGTACATTATGTGATTGCAGTCCTCTTATATGTGATGATTTTTCATGTTTATGTAACAATCATGGTTGTCACACCAACTTCCGAATTGAATACCAAATTATTACTCTTAGCCTCTACGACCCCGTATAAGCTGGTTGATCCATTTGTAATTTCACAACCGGGAAAGACAATAATTGAGGAACTTGCGAGAAATCATGTATCTCGTTCTCATAGTACGCCTCTGGGGAGTGTAGGCTACATGTGTGATAGCAATCCTCCAAGTAATGCATTTATCATGTTCATGTTACGATCATGTTTCCCTTCCGACTAACTTATACGAAACGGGTTTTCTCGAGTTCACTTCCCCCTAGATAGCGATCAATCACTGTCAATATCACTGTCTCGTAATTGATTGTTTCCTTCCCCCTTCCAACTGTTGTTGTTGTTGTTTAGAGTTTATTGGCGGTTCATTCAATTTGAATATTTTCGCCAATAACTATATATTATTTTAATTCTTCTCATTAATTTTCTTTATTTTAATATTTTCATTATTTTTGTTCTTCTTTTCTTTCTTTTGGGGGTGCATAAACGTTTTCAAACCATCGATAAACAAAACCAACTGGTTATAGGCAAGCTAGTCTTTTGTCAAGGCTCCAGCGTTATTTAGCAACATTGGATGGACAACTGGAATGGAGCTACATGGCGAGCGCGAATGGGTCGCGTAGTATTGAGCGTTTAACGGAGGGTCTTGGATAAAGGTTATAAACAAGCGGACTTGTAGAAGTTTCTGTTTGCTAATTTATTTGAGATTATGTTTATTTAATAATCTCTTCGGAACTCGGTGTGAACAGTTTTGATATAATTGAAGGTACAAAAATGTTACAATCTACTTTTGAGGTTTAAAGGGATCTAGTAACTTTGTTGACAAGTGCAAAAAGTGATGAGTGATTTCGAATGTATGTGATATGATATGTCCACAAAGTAATGTGTGAACATATCACGTTAATTGGATGTTTTTTGGCCGAGAAATGAGCAAAAATGCAAAGTGACATTCGCTATACTCATTGCACTTAATTTGTACACGGCTTAAATTATCCCGTAGACAGTTTAACATCTGAACACTTCAATCATAAATATCTTTTGAACGAAATGGAAATTTGAAAAACCGAAACCTGTCCCGTGCTTTAACTGTTAATGTGCATATGGCAATGTATGAGAGAACCATTAGAGTTACAAGTATAGTTTTGAGGATTCGGACAATGTTACTAAGTCCCTTTAAAGCAAACACAATCCTAGCCTCTATAATCTGCCAAATCATAATCAAGTAAACCCAGTTCAAAGGTATTTCCTATTTTACTGATTAATTGCACCTTAAGGAAAAGCTAAGCTGGAAATTACATAGCACCCTTTGTATTTTGTGCGACTAGGATGTCCTTTTAATATAATGGCTCAGTGATAAAGCGTTCATCTCATAATTATGCAGAAGGTCATGGGTTCGAATCCCAGTCGGGTCATACCAAAGCGTTTGAAAATTATACATACCTTGCATAATGTCTAGCTATGCTTTCGACATTATTTTGTAGATTGGAAGAAGGCAGTTAAAGTAAAGGCATTTAGATACTGGTGAACTTGAAGATCGTTCGGCTTCGTAAATCAGACGACCGGTGCCAGCTTGCAAACGCCTTGCGCATGGTGCATAATCCACAATGGTTCAGTGTTATGCAGGGCGCACAAACTAGCCTAGTTCAAAATGGCGACCCGCAGTGTATCATCCGCACGCTTATCAATCTTTAACTAGCCCCCTTTTGTAGCTAGTATTTCTTACAGTACACGTGTGCCCTATGGCTATTGAAATGGGAGACCGTCACCGCCCTCACCTGGCTGCAGACAAGTATTCAAAAGGACTTTGACTGTCTGACTTTTGAGTGCCCTTTTTGCCCCTAAACCCCAACCCCACCAGTATTAGATTAACTTTGGCCTATTCCAACGCATGACTTCCCAACGCCTAATTTCACTAAACAAATTTAAAAAGGTGTACATGACATGGTTTTACCCCGTGCATGTATCCACTTGCCTCAGTTATTTTGACAGCTTTCAATGCGTCAGTTTGGTATTAAATTAGACTGAATTTTGTGTACGGTACAATTAGTTCCACACTTACCTACCGTGTGCAGTTTGGAACTAACCAACAGACTTTATAATATGGCGCCCAGCGGGTTATACAGACAGCGTTCCAGTCAGCTTCACATTTTCATTAAAGATGAAGAACTTGCAAAGTGACATGGGGTGAGATCATTGAGCATCGTAAGCCCAGTCATCTGGAGTCTGAAGGTTACTGTGAAGGATTTGCAATTGGATTTGATTAAGACAGAACACGGCCTTGAACTGGAAGTATTGTTTTTCGTAACAGTGACAAATAAAATCGTGATGCACGGCAAGTATGTTACAAACAAGAGGGGAGGGCGGGGGGGGGGGGGGGGGGGGGGAGGGTGTTTCACAAAGATTCTAAGCTGAACTTAACGCTTAGTTGGACCTAGCATTTATGGAAAGCCGTTAGTTTCTTTGTAAAATTGGTGAAACTATTATTTTTTAAAAGGCATACATTTTGATAACAATCCGTAATATTTGATATTATCAAGGAGCCTTGGTAATTGATATTGATTTTTTTTGGAGGCCTCTAATACTTGCAATATTTTGGTTTTGAATATGTTTTATTCCAAGAGTACATATGGCTTAGCATAATTTTAGGTCTAATTTAGAAAGTTCAACTTAAACTGAATGTATGTATGAATTTATCCGTATTGGGGTGAATATATAAGAAGAATTATTATGGCGTGTAGGTTGCACAGGAATATACATTGGTAGGCAGCGAAACTTTATTGCATAGGTACTGGTTACACAGTGCAACATCTGTGCTATAAATTGGCACACAAAAGCACGCCAGTGATTGGCACTCAAATTATGAATATAGCTTAAAGGGATCTAGTAACATTGTCAAAATCCTCAAAACTTGCTTGGAATTTAAGCGGTTCCCACATACATGTTTGTATTCGTATTACCAGTAGAAGCATGGAATGGAACACGTATGTTTTTCCAAATGTATATTCCGTTATAAAGTTATGTATGATTGTAGTGTTGAGATTGATGATTATCTAGTGGATAAGTTTAACTATGTTCAAAGTAAATGCAATGGGTTAGCAAATAATTCATAGATTTGCATCTTCGCTCATAATAACTCGGTCATATGACATTAATTTACAATGGATTTTGTTTTGCTTATGAACCATTTGCCGTATTTTTTGCACATGTCAGCAAAGTTACTAGATCCCTTTTAACATAACATGTAATTTAGATCTGCGTGTGAAAGAAGTTGACGTAATGTAGCTTATATAAATATCATCTTTTCTGGGAATTACAGCTATATTAGATACTATCAAGGACAACTTTCTTTTCATGGTATTGCGAACATTGCGGTCAACAGAATCGATACAAGATATACGGAGAAATTCCGGGAAATTGTACAATCCGGTCGCCATGGTCACAGCTACCATACACAGGGAGCAAGTAACAATGTCCAAATCCTCAAAACCCACTTGGAACTAGCGGTTTTATCACACCTGGGCCCCGTTGCAGAAAGAGATACAAGCTATTGTAAGTTACAATTAATTGTAAGTCAGATCATGTCTTCTATCAGCACAAATCTGATTGGTTGAAACGCGAATATGTTCTGACTTACAAGTTACAGTCAATTGTAACTTACAATCGATTGTATCTCTTTCTGCAACGGGGCCCTTGTATTCGTATAACAACAGAAGCATGGGACAGGTTTCGGTTTTTCGAATTTCCTTTTAGTTAAATATATATTTACGATTGAAGTGTTCGGATGTTTTACTATCCATTGGATAGGGAGTTATCGTGTACAAAGTCAGTGCAATGAGTAAGTGAATGTCACTTTGCATTTTCGTTCATTACTCAGCCATATAACATCCATTTAACGTGAAATGTTCACACGTTACTCAGTGGAATTCTCAGATCAAAACAATACACACTGTATCAACCATTCATCACTTTTTGCACATGTCAACAAAGTTACTAGATCCCTTTAATCTGATCATGGTTGATACTTTGGGTGGAAGTGGTGAGGACGCATCGTGTATCGAGTACAACTGAATAATGTACAATATAAATACATTAATACATCAATTAACTTATTTATTAGTACATTACTCAATTAATGCCCGCATGTAAGAAATAATATAAATAACATATCGTAACATGAAATGTGGTCTATTAGATATTTAAAAATGTGCCAAGGTCAAATCTATGAATAGATATGTTAAGAACACGACGGTCAGTCGAATCGATATAAGTTTGACGCGAACATCATAATTAAGATGTCGGTCATTACCGCTACCAATGAGACTTAATTGTTTCCAAATGTAAAAAAAAGCCTGGTTTTCGAGTTAAGAAATGGGTATGAATCATAACTACAGTTACCTTAGTAAATATTGTCGGAAATAGTGATTAAAACGTTTATTGTAGAGCACTGATTAAGGAACACACCATTCATTGATTAGTTGACTGATTACTCAATTCGTGAGTTGGTTGATCAATAAATTAATGTATTGATTGATTGATTGATTGATTGATTGATTGATTGATTGATTGATTGATTGATTGATTGATTGATTGATTGATTCATATATTGATTGATTGATTGATTGATTGATTACTCAATTCGTGAGTTGGTTGATCAATGAATGAATGTCTTGATTGATTAATTGATTGATTGATTGATTGATTGATTGATTGATTGATTGATTGATTGATTGATGCATTGATTTAATGACTGAATTACTGACAGACTGACTGATTGACTGACTGACTGACTGACTGACTGACTAATTGATTGATTGATTGATTGATCGATTACTCAATTACTTGATTGATTGATTGATTGATTGATTGATTGATTGATTGATTGATTGATTTATTAAATGGTCGATTGATTAATTTATTGATAGTTGCTAATAAAGCATGCCTTATATATATATAATTGGAAAAATATTCTTAAAAGGCTAACTGCTCTACAAATACGAACACGATCAGTGGGATTTGGGGGCATTTTTGTTTTTAATCTCGGATGAAATTTGCACGTAGCACAAGTATCGTTTTACTACCACTACGGATCTTCTGGCTAGGAGTTTACAAATTCAGCCCACGTTATTTCATCATTAGTTTATCTTACGGCCATCTGCGCTTGGATGACGATATTTTAAAGACTACGATCCATCGCTATTAATAATGGGTTCAATCAAATTAACCTCTTTCATTTTTACTCCAAGCCAATTATTAATGTTTAACCCCCTTTATGTTCTTCATAATATCATTTAATATGGAAAGAGAAGAGAATGAAGAAAAGGGGAAAATAAGAAGCAGAAGAAGAAGAAGAAGAAGAAGAAGAAGAAGAAGAAGAAGAAGAAGAAGAAGAAGAAGAAGAAGAAGAAGAAGAAGAAGAAGAAGAAGAAGAAGAAGAAGAAGAAGAAGAAGAAGAAGAAGAAGAAGAAGAAGAAGAAGAAGAAGAAGAAGGTGAATAAGAAGGATAAGGAGAATAAAGAGGATGAGAATGAGATTGAGAATAAAAAGAAGAACATTAAATGTAAAACTAGAACGCATATGGAACAGAAGATGGAAGAGGAGGAGGAGGCATTGCATGGCAAGCAGAATGCAGAGGTGACTTTGAAAACAAGTTTTCGCGATGTGAGACTACAGTTGGTCACATGCTATCCGATGTCCTCCTGTATCTGGGCCTAACCGATGTCATCGATTTCCTTTGGCGGCGACCCGACAGATGCAACGACCACTGAACTGAACACATGGATTATCCGGGCGGTGGAGTTGCATCGGGAAAATGTACTCCCTTGCTTCACGCTAAATTGAACGCGCGAATGTACCCGTTCCCCAATCTTGAATCTTTTTAAACATTTATGAAGGAAATAAACCGATCCGAAAGCCATTGAATACGATAAAAGCGAGTCTTTCTTTGAAGTCAATACTACTATAATTATAGTAGACTTGATTATAATGACGGGAACTACTCTGCTCAATTGCATCTTCTAAAAATAATAACAACATAGCATGTTGAACATGCCGACTTTTTGATTATATAAACGTCAAATAAACTTGATGAAAGTAATTTTGTTTAGCTAATTGGTAAAAAAATACTTCTGCTTTCTAGTCGAATAGGCAGGATGTGCAGCATGTTCCAATCATGTTCTCTTTAACATTAAGCTGGAAGGTTAAATTCAGCTACACTGTATCGTGTGCTTTGGAATGAGCATGACCCGTCCATGGGTTCTTAGTTCAGTGGTGACGACACATAAGTCGATCGCGCACAGACGGTAGGCCTCGGGGTTGCAGTCTGTATACTACGTTGCCACTTTTGGTGATTAGTCAGCCCACGGGTTCAAATCTCAGCAAAAGAGGTGTTTACAAACCCTTCCGCTGCCAGAAGCACCAGATTATATCAATCAAGTACAAATTTTCACTCGATGTATATATAACAGGCGTAATTTCACTCCGGCATAACAAGACTTACGGACATTACGTATATCGATTTACTTTAAATGGCTGCTCTATCTCGAAATGAATACTTCCACGATGGGAGGCGATCAATCCTTTACCTGAAACATGGTTGTTCGCGCATGTGTTTACGAGGTATGTAGTGATGTAACTAAGGACTGGACACGGCGGGGGTGGCTGGGGTGGTGGCCGTCCCCACCCTAGGTCTCTCATGACAGGTTGGACTTGTCCCACTTACTGTGTCCACCTTTTTGCAGAAAATGAACAAAAACACAAAACTATACTTCATGCAAATTTTGGTTCAGTCTATTCCCATCACAAAAAAAACACAACCCCTACTAATGCATGTAAACACCCATACCAGAAAGAATAAGTGTGTCACATTGTGTAGACTATGTTAAATTTGAGTTTTTGTTAACAGTGTCGGCAATCATCACACTGTGAAAACAATGTGAGCACACTGTTATCACACTGCGCCACACGGTGGTATCAAACTAGTTTATACACTCTAAAGGCAGGGAAAGTCACACCGTGCTGTCAGTTTGTTCACACTGTACTTCACAGTGTGGTCAAATTGTAATCACAGTGTGTGTTCACAATGTGATGATTGTTCACACTGTTAAACACACCTTCTAAACAGTGTGTTCACAGCGTAGTTTACAGTGTGAACAAAAGTGTGTTCACACTTTGTTCACACTGTGGTAGGGATAGATCCCATCTGTGCCACCCTTACTATCTGGACACGCCCTGGAAAAACAAAAACAAAAACACGACGATGTCAGAAAATAATTATAATCAATAACACGTACCGTAGCGATTCTTAGAAACTTTCAATCGGGGTTAATGGATGTTATGTTCCTCGTGTGTTCCATGGATCACAGTTTTATCTTCATTAAATTAAATTCAAGTTCGCGGAACAACACGCCTCCAAGAAATTTGCAATTGATCATCCTACTCCATTCAGTCGTTCATTGATTTTTGTTGTGGGAAACCACCTCCCCCTCTAGACCAATCAAGAACATGGTGCAATACATTCGATCGAATTTCATTTGTATAATTTCGGTATGACCTTACGGTGCCATTTCAGTTCTTTTAAAACAAATGCATACACAATTCAATTGTCAAGCTTTTTAAAAATAAAGAAGACATCTTGCAAACGTGAATAATTGTTGGTATGACCCTACGGTGACATTTCATTTTTCTAAAACAAGCATACAATGCTCATCAAACTTGTCAAGCTATTTGAAGGACAATAAAGACACCTTGCAAACGTGAATCCTATCGCAGTTTGACAAGGGGGCCATAGTTATTGTTTTTAAAGGGGAGCGCAACGCAAAGAACAACACATGCTTATAATTATATTGTGGTACCGTTGTTTGATATTAAATAGATATCCAACACTTTGTGTAATTTATAAACATTACATTAATCACCAACACGTACGAATCCGTATGCGCCAAAAGTATGTGAGTGCGCCAATTCTATGCACTCGTACGTTTGGAGACAATAGAACCAAGGAATACGTATTATTGTTTGTTGTTGTTTATTGTGTATTGGGGTCACTTTGAATATTTTCGTCAATAACTAAATATAATTCCTATTTGTTTTCTTTAATTTATTCTTCTTCTTTCTTACTTAGGCCTTTTGACGAGTACGTCCTAGACAACAGTCTTTTCTGCTGACACATAAACATAGGAACTTTAGTATGGTGATGAGTTTTCCAATTATATAACTTGTCTGAAAATCTATCTTTTCTGAACTTGTTGGAGGAGTGGACTACTAAAACTATTACCATTCATTTATAAGAATATTTATGTTGTGTGTTGGTTCCCTTTAAAACGAGGAACAAAATAGTGTCAAGAGAGCAGCATCAGATATTACCTGCTTCTTCAAGGTCATAGAAGCATTACGTAAATCACGGCTTTAGATCACGTAGTTCTTATGTAAAGCCGCCAAGAGGTGCCATCAATTTGCGACAGTGAGATTTTAAAGGGATATTTAGTCATTCAACACACTGGTAAACGTTACATATGACATTTGGTAGGTCAGGGTAATATAACAACTCCATTATGAACGGTCTGATCTGTCGGTTGAGTACAATATTGTTTAATATAATTCAATGAAGCAGACGAGAGGCATAGAGAGAGGGATAAAAAAGGGGGGGTCTGACTTTAAGTGGCCACCTGTCTTTAACAACCAACCTGCTTATAGTGTTCACTAAAAAGTGACCCTCGAGATAAAACCAATGTTAAATAACCCGTTTGTTTTAATCGGAATATTCGATAGCGTGCAAGTGACTTTAATAAGGTCTTACTACTCGAAATGGGCAAAAAAAGTGCAGCGCCAAATTCCGACACGGTTCACATGACGAGAAACAACGTTACTCGAGCAATATGATATTAATTACAGGAAAATGCTACACAAACAGACTTGATGGGGCCTTCCGTCACCCCAAATGTGGTGGTAGAGGGTCAACCAATTTGTCGGACATCACGTTAAACCCGGCGCAGACAGAGCCGACTCGACCCGATCCGACTGGTTTCAATCAGGCTAGAGTTGGGCCCGATCGGTCGGAGCAGATTTATCGTGTTGAATCGGCCCCAACTGGCATCCGACTGTCTCTCGACTGGCAAAATGTGTGTCGCGAGGCACTGAAAACTGAGCCGATCGGAAGGACAACCAGTCGAGTCGGCTCTGTCTGCGCCGGGCATTATATTCTCGTCTACCGGACATCAATACTCAGCTCTGACGAACATTTTCAACACCAATTTGTTAGCTCAATTTTAGTTTTTTTTTAAATTTATTGAATTACGTCCGTGGAAATTTGTCATGCAATGTATGTTTTTAGTTTGCGTTTATATCCTTAAATGGATATTATACAAGAAATTGCCTTTCTGACGGATTAGCGCCGGTACAGAAAGGTGGACGATTGCTACCCCTTGTCCCTTCCGCTAACCCACTGACACTACGCTATAGGGAACTCCCTTGTTCTGTTATCTACGTATTCTAAACATACACTGTTTGACAAACATCATGCCTCCTGACGGTTGTGATGAAATAATGTCACTTTAATGGTCATCGTAAAACGTATATCGAGGTCATTCTAAATGATTAAATATTATTTGACATAAACAAGAACAGGTACAAGGGCCAGTGCAGGGCACTTTTATATCACATGCAGTTAGCATGGAACCTATTTGATGTATATCCCATTTAGAACAGTGTGCGATATACCTACACTTATAGCAATTGCATACACATAACAAAACAGCAAAGAAGTAATATTAGTAGTAACACTAGTGGTATTGAAACATTTCTATATAAGCTTCACTTATCAAACTGGAACTAAATACATACACTAATGAATGTAATCTATGGCGTCTGTACCATTGTACCTTGTGAATCCTCCTTCGCTAATATATTCACTCCGGCCTTCATTTCTCGACAAGCCGCCATGACTGGTTATGATCTTGGTTGGACTTTTTCGATCTGTTCCGCTGTGCCAAAATCAATTCGCATCGATGCGAACAATGTATAAGTGTTTGAAATTAGTTCGATATGTTCCGCTGTGCAAGATCGATTCGCATCGATGCGAACAATGTATAAGCGTATGAAACTAGTTCAAGAAGCTGCCCAAATATTCCGAGAAACATGTTTTGTTAACGGCTGAATAGTTCGTCATGTACTTCGTATGACGTTTGAAATGACGACAATGAAATGTGAAAATACAATGATGATATCACTCGTACGAGTATTACATGCTAACTATTCACTCATATATTTTATAGATACTAGTTAAGATGTTTGAACGTCTCGAGTCTTTTTTCAAATTTCAAATTAATTTATATTTCCTTAACTAAAAAAAAAAAAATCAAATTGATATAACATTGATATATTAACACACATGCGGTCAAAAACATAGCGAGAGATGAATACGATATACAAGATACACAATAGTACATGCGCATGAAAACACCTCCAAGCAAGAGCATTGAAGATTTCATCCGGGTATTTCAACCATAACTTCTTTGTGAAAGTGGCCGATATACAAACTACCACAATTTTTGTATACAACAATCAATCTTTACGACAGTCATGTAGGTAACCTCGGGCCACAACGCTGTCGAAAGCTGAAGGCGAGCGCGGAAAACTACGGACGCCGAAGGTAAATATTTGAATAAATGAAATGAGCATAGAAAAAATAGGCTTCGCCGGGATTCGATCCCCATACATCCGTATTGCTAGCCCGAAGTACCTACATATTTGTAATACGATTTAAAACATTTATGACAATGATCATTCGGATGTATAACCAAGATGAATCCTACACTTGCAACTTGAAATTGAAACGTTTTTTTCGTAATCAATAACTTCACATCTTCGGTAGATTACTGAATGTGATTTGCATCAACTTGTTTGTTCTTTTTTCTTTTTTTTGCAGTGGCCTCTAAATACATATTTGCGCTTTCACGTGACAACTGTTCAATGAGTCAATCACGCATAATGTTTGTACGCACTTTGAGCGAGGTTTATATATGTGATAATATGGTAATCGAGCATCTATAGAGCGCAAGCGATTACTATTTACATGATCCTATGCGCGCATGCACGGTGTAAAAGAGGGACGCTTGGCCACTAGTCTTTCATATGACTTAGGCTATATCTCTGCAGTGACACGTACGGAACCCAACATAGACGTTTACCAGTAACGGGTAAAAGGTGTCCTCATTAGCACATTACCTACCATCAGTAAACATTGAATTGAATTGAATTTATTTGGCAAAAACTAAAATACAAAATATCACAAAATAAATGTACATATACAATTTAAAGCCGGGACCTCTGTGAAGCAGCAGCTTGTATTTGAGGCCCCAATAAATAGACATTTACAAATAAAAACGACGAGCAGTATTATAGCAGTAGCTTTATATATCACAATCATACGCATTCACACAGGATAGGAAAGAGAAAAAACATGCAACTATATATCCTTGTACGTGCACGATACAAGGGGTGTTAAATATTTGACACCATATTTTATTCTACACAATGTATAATAATGATTTCATTACCATTATAAGCATCACCCTGAACCCCAGTTCCATGTGTGTAGTGTTGCGCCTTTGGGGTTGTTGTTGCGGGCATTTAGGAGACTGATTTCAATAATTCAATTAAGTTTCAGAATCGTGGCTTTATTTTGCATCCGACATCTCAACATTACGATGATGTTGCTTCAGTTGGTTCCATGAAAACATCGGGAGCTTTTTTTGTATTGATCCCTGCTTGAAATATGATAAAGTCGGGTTTTCCAAAACATCTACGTGGATGTTCATTTGGGAAGTAAAATGAACGCAGTTAGCCTCAATCTCAACTCGTGCGCGTGTACGGTAGAACCATTAAAATGTTCCCTTAATACTAGATGTTGCAATTCCTGTTGAGTAAATACAGAACCCACCATGTTACCGTAGGCAATGGGTTAATATGACAATTTATCTCGCTACAGACGCCGTATTTGTCGTGGGAGGGTGTATTGATATGTTTTACCATGGTAACGCAAGATGGCGTAGTCTTTTTTGCTGAGTAATCAATACTTCAATTCCGGCCAATTACGTTATTTGACAAATCCTGCTCAAATATCACACTTCAGCCATGTATTAACCTCATTGTAGCCTTGATAGCGATTTATATCCATTTTAATTGAACACCAAATTTCGATAAACCTTTTCGGTTGTAATTTATTAACATTAACGGACTACAAAACTATCAATTACTATCGTCACATCTTTCAATATTAAAGATGCGGGATGCAGAGTGGACTGTTCGACATGCTACACCACGGTTTGCCTTTGTAATTATAGTTTGTGCGCACTATACATAACACTGAGCCAGTGAGTATATATTTCGCACCGTTCGCAATTAGCTCGCAAGATCGCACCGCGCGTCTGATATACGAATCCGAACCACTTGTATAACGGCATTTTCCTGCCTATAAGTTTGATACTATGAATCAGTTTGTCTAGAAACGTTGCAATAT
Organism: Echinarachnius parma; assembly: GCA_037951105.1. NCBI lineage: Eukaryota > Metazoa > Echinodermata > Echinoidea > Clypeasteroida > Echinarachniidae > Echinarachnius > Echinarachnius parma. The sequence continues at coordinate 106,514 of JBAMJV010002628.1, read as the reverse complement.
CTTGAGATATGGTCTTTATCGATCACATCCCAAATATTGAGGTTTTAATGATAGTGATTTATATTTTGCTAAACTTGTTATAGTTAGTGGCCTTTTCTGACACAAATTTTGACAAGTTTACTCATAGCCATCAACAATCAACATCATATCATCATATTCAATATTCCATAACAGATAGGTATATAACACTTTCGACTTTTACTAACCATAGCATAATGATACACATTATTTTATTTAGTTACTTAAATTGTAAGAGGCATAGAGAAAAAAAAATAGAAACGGTTTTTGACTGACCTTTACTGACGAAACATTTCAGCAAGCTCATTCCTGTAGAAAACAAACAAACAAACGTTCCCTCATCAATATTTCAAAGTCAATAATACTGAACTCAACTATAGGTATTTATAAAACAGCTCTGGTGAATTCTGTAACGTGATTGGTTAAATCCTGTCACGTGACTATTCATTAAATTTCCACAAACATGCACGACCGTGCAAAACAGGGTGCAACCCCATGCATTACTCGTTTTGGTTGCGCAACTTTTTGCACGGCTGTGACGTCACAATGCTTGTTTACATAGTTCGATCGAAGACGATCTTGCGAAAGTGATAAAAATATGATGGAAATTGCTTCATTTTGTAAATTATCTGTTCTGTAGTAAATAAATGTGTGCAATTTCGTAAATTATATGGTATGTGGTTTGATATTGGGAAGTCTTGGAATGGGAATGCATACAATTCTTTGATAATTCTCACTTTTAAACTAGAAAATTTTCTGATTTTCGGCGACTGTGATTGATCTGCTGAGCTGCACTCTGCAGAGTCAAATTCAGTGAAGCGAGTGCAGAAGTGATGATTAATTTTGTAAATTCCTTAACAAATTCACACTCTAGAGAGTAGATAGACTGTGTTACTAATTGTGGCGAGTCTGTTTTCAATAATCCAGCAAAATGAAATAATCCGTGGTTGAGCTTAGTTTTATAAAACTAATAATACAACAGTCTTATTATCGTACATTGTGTAAATGCATGGACTCTCGGCTACTGTATGTTAGCTGTGCGCATGCGCACTCGGCGTTGCCTCGTGCACATCGCACAGATAACATAGCCTCGAGTGCAATGAATTTACACAATGCACTCTAGACAGTGTATTATTAGTATAATATCCCACGATAAATAATTATGTTTGGAAATATGTTAACCTCTTTCCACGCTACTACACAACTCCTAGCCATGCTTGCAGGGCAAACAATTTGCTGACCAACATTTCAGCAAGTTCACTCTATATTATAAAGAACAAAATAATCTCTATTATAATCATACCCGTTCTCTTCGAGTTTCAGACATCCCCATAGACTTTGTACACAGCCCATCCGGCTCCCGTAGTCATGGAGTATAACAGTCACACACATTATAGATTTTCAGTCACATCATAGATAACAGTCACACACATTATAGATTTTCAGCCACATTATATATTACAGTCACACACACACATTTTAAAGATCTCTCCAGGCAAAAACCCACATAATTATGCTAATGTAACTGAGAGAGAAAAAACAAAAAAACACTGACCAACATTTCAGAGAGTTCGCTCTTTCCAAAAACACTATTATAATGAACCACATCATATCACTATTTCCTTAGGACAACAGTCACCCGTGTACTCGTGTTACTGAAAAAACAATATCTGATCTACATCCTTTAAACAAAATATATTAAAACAACAACATATAGAATTTCATGTCAAACATCTCCTCACGAAAAAAAAGACACCTATGCCCAAGTTACCATGGTTACTGAACCAAAAAACACAATCTCTGACCAACGTTTCAGCAAGTTCACTCTTAAAAAAAAATGTATATATTATACTGGATAGTAAAAACAAAATATAGCATTTCATTTTAAAGATCTCCTCAGGAAAAAAAATTAACCTATAACTGTGCTACATACAGACCCCCCAAAAAGAAGAAGGAAATATGTTTGAGAGTACACGAGGCATGATTTCATTACGGTCAATCGGAGAGAAAGTAAACACTCGATGCGGAAAGAAGGAAGGCAAACATGCTTTACGAGATGGGAGGCAAAGCGACCGTGCATTATTTGCTCACAGAAAGTCCAGCAAATGGCGTAGCCCGTATTGAATACAATTAATGTAGATGGGGGCGGGGCGCATGAATGTCACGCGGATGTTGAAAGGGGGGGGGGGGTACAGGGATGGGATGGGGGTAAGTGGCAATGTTCCCCATGGCGCTAAGTCAATTGAAGACAAGCATGGTGCTACGTAATGTAATTTTGGTTTTTGGTTTTGGTAATGGCCTATAGGTCTGATGGGGTCCGGGAATCAAACGGAAATGTGTACAGGATGATCAAATGTTCCCAAGCACCCCTCATTTCACTACGCCACTGAGAAAGTCGCTTCAAAAAACGACATAGTCTCATGACCGGGTTAAGTTCACTCTTGAGGACAATTATTCCAATAATAATACCGCTATCATTATGGGACATCAACTTTCCAACCCACTCTATTCGTATTGACATGAAAATGACTGTGCATGTTTTAACCGATACTTCTTAATTTTGCCAGCATATAGGGCTGCCCATCCACAATCGTCATATCAATAGTAACTTTGACATTATTATCATGATAAAGATTATGTTGAATGAATAATACATATATATATATTTTAGCTTAACTTCATTAATTCGTGAAATATTGTTTAATTTCTCATAATGCTACAACCAATGTTTACTCACGTTTCATGCCATATACCAGTTTTGATATTACTACATGTATATCCGATTATTAATTCTTAAACCACGTTGTGACTATGTCAAAAATGATATATTGATATAATTATATCAAGAATGCTCAAATATTTGTTCTAAAACCCTGCTCCTTACGAACTGTCTTTGAATAATTGAATTGTGGTTATGATGCCATGTCCTGTAACAAATAAATTAAGTTCACATTTACAGCAAAATTTACATCGATGCACACCATTTGTGCATCGGTGTATTTAATATACACCTGAAGAACCAATGTCATGCTTTAACTCTCAACGCCAGCAATTGGCTTGAGTTATTACAAAATAATTAGTTAATCTACCATTGAAACGAGTAATATTTGTTTTATTCCACATTTGTTTTCTTTCACATGATGTACATTGAAATCAATCACACGTGGCTTGCAAACATTATACATAATTTTTGATAATGAATTGTATCAAACCTTAGGTCAAACACAAATGAAATACAATACTTTGTGTCAATGTTTTATCATAAATTTGTATTAATATCGGTGATACTTAAATGTTTGAATAAAATATAGTTCAGAACACATACCCATATTATTATTATTATTATTATTGTTATTATTATAATTATTATTACATGTAAGACGGACTGTGTGCGTCACATCCTTAGCTTTAAATCATCGTGTTTCAATCACAATAATGCCATAATCCAAACATCAAAGCATATCTCACGATTGAAAGTACATCCTACATAATTATACTGTCACTGTTTTTCAGTTGGTTTTCTCTAGACGTATGAATGTATGTAACAACTTGGTTAGGCCCGTAGCAAGGGGGTGCGTTGGGTACGCACCCCGCCCCCCCCCCCCCCCCTCCAATTCAGAAAGGTCCACTTGTTGTCGGTCTCGGGACCACTTTTCATTGGTCTTGGGTCAAATTTGTATCGGTCTCGACCATCTAAACCAGTGGTCTCAGACGCCCCCCCCCCCCTTACGCAATTTTACCAGCGATCTTGGCATCGGCCTTGAATTTTGTTGGAGACGGACATCCCCCCCCCCCCCCCCCCCCCCGTTTTTGTAAGTTACGCACCCCCCTTGAAAAATCCTGGCTACAGGCCTGAAGTATACACTCAAGGTCCTACTACTGACATTCAAGGCTGTCCACGATCTGGCCCCTCAATATGTTACTTCCTTGGTGGAAAAGAATCAGTCTCGTCCAGGGCTACGCTCGTCAGATCTTCTTCTCCACGTCCCACGGACACGACTCCAGAAGTATGGTGATCGTGCCTTCTATTCAGTTGCTCCACGCATCTGGAACTCCCTTCCTCTTGTGCTTCGCAAAATTGACAAACTTGAAGGTTTCAAAGCAGGCCTAAAAACATTTCTTTTCAAGCAATATGTGCAGTAAATTGAGTTTTTGGAGGAGCGGCGCCTTTGAATATTTGAACAGATAAATGGCGCCATACAAATGCTGTGGATCATCATCATTCATGTTCAGTAGCGTAATGAGCAACATAATAGTATAGAGATAACCGATTCTACATTGGATGTTCTTTCATATCGGACTTCGAACTACATACGTACTGTACATACATCGAATCCATCGCGGAATAGAGACTGATTTTTCGGTTAGCATAGTAGCATAGCAGCATAGTAGTGTGCTGGTAGGATAATGTAGCAACAATGCCATCATCAGGGTAGCAAGTGTGTGCGAGTGGGTACCCCCCACGGTAGGGATCTTTTGGAACTTGAGGTATTGGAAATAAGAGACCACTTAAAACTGATTGCATTTGTTACTACATTATCCACTGTACTATAATGTAATTGTATTTGTAGGGCTGCAACCCCCTCCCTCCCCCTGTGGCGTTATTCGGGGTTGGGGACGGGGGGGGGGGGGGGGGGGGGGGGGGGCACGCGCATCCAAAACTTTGATGAAGACAATTAAACACATAGAAGTACCTAGTAAAATCTTTAAACATGTATCAAGTGTGCACCGAATATTTTCCATGCCTCCCAATCAGAACAGTCGGAACAAGTACTGTTTGCTACACCACTGCCCAATGTTTACGCCAGTGTTCATGTTTATAGAAACATGAACAGGGATTAATATAAATGCATCCTGTTGACAATGGCTTATCTCTACATGTGATGAGATGATTTCATGGTCTGGTTTCCACCGCAGTGTCATTGCACCAAATGGGCATATAGAGGAGAAGCGATATCCACATTAAAGAAAGTTCGGATTCGTAAATCAGACGTACGGTGCCATCTCGGGAATACCTTGCACTCGGTTAAAGCAAAATTACAGTATTGGGAAACGCCCCACACACAATTCATGTGAAATATTCTTTCATTACCTACCACTTGGAAGAATATAATAATCATAACTTAGATGTTAATGTAAAGATTTGAACAAAAACTTCCTTGAAATTGACTTATTGAGCATTAAAAGGTTCAAAATAAAACGATCTTTGATACAGTTCAATTCAACCGCGTGCGGAACATCGTATGCGTGCAAAAGATTATGTTAGCACACGTGTTCACGGTATGCGGGCTTGTCGATATCTCCAGCCCAGCGCTAGCGGCGCGGACAGGTGGGAACGGGCGGTGAATTTAGGCCAAATTTGACTGGCGTGCATTAAATTTCCTCCGATATTTCTGCATTTAACGATACTAAGGTGCGGATTTTACCACACAGGCCCTTTTATATACTTGTTTTCGGTAACTTTCCCAATACTGTTATGTGGCTTTGATAAATTTCGCACTAGCCTAGGTATGAATAGTCAGATCGCAATTTCCCCGCGAATGACAATCTTCCAAGGGCCGGGGCGCGAATTTTTTTTTCCCAAATAGGTTTACAAATCCTTGTGAATTAGCGACTTGGTCAGAGACCACGCATTTCCGACTTGTATAATATCGAACATTGAGTACGAGTTTACGCAAAAGAAGTGGCAAAGGTGGGTTTCGAACTCAGCGCCTTTAGGTTATGAGCCTAGTACGCATCCAATTGGCCACAGCAATCGGCTTGCTTCGAGACGGAACAGAAGGGGTTTTGTCTTAGTTTCGGGGGATATACCCTAACCTAAACCCTAACCCTAACCCTAATTTGGTGGCTATAGGTCAGATTAGTGGCTATAGGTCAGATTTAGTGGCTATAGGTCAGATTTAGTGGCTATAGGTCAGATTTAGTGGCTATAGGTCAGATTTAGTGGCTATAGGTCAGATTTAGTGGCTATAAGTATATAACTCGAATTGAATATGCGCGCATTAGTCTCCATTCAAGTCGCCCGATTCCAATTAAACGGGCATACCTTATGCGTTAGTGCCATAGTAAACCTGTTTGGGAAAAGAGATTCGCGGCCGGGGCGGTATGTTGTAAAGCTATATTTTGTTATACATGTATTGTTATAAGTGCATTGTTGGGGCCCAATGGGTGGGGGGAGAGCTTTCCCCTAGCCCACTAGCTACGCCATCTGTAAATGTATATGAAGAGCTTAGTTCTAAAAGGCCTTAAATCCACTTTCCATAAAGTTTGAGTAAAGATATCGGTACATTAACAAGCTACGTAGCTATCTAGACAGCCACATTTTTAGGACACATTACACAATCAAAATCCAAATATGGAACGTTCCATTTTCATATTCCCATAGGCTTGTGTACAACGTTGGACAAAGAAACCTGCTTTTCTACGATTTTACAAAAAGTGGATTTAGCACTTTTGGGAATTACGCATTTTTATATGCGAACGAAACGCCAGACTAGTTAAACGCCATCTAAAGTAAAACATAGAGGGTACTGTGTTACACGTGAATTAAACCATACGAGTAATTACTGAATCGTAATATACCTGTCATTACCCAGATTGTTTTATTCCAATGAATCAGGCTAATTAGTGCTTTTCAAATTGTACTACCATTCATTAATATGGCCCCAATGCAAGATAATCTACACCAATTAAACCGCATAAGCCATTCATCGTATGCGTTTCCCTCAACGTGTTGACATTGACCACCGCGCCTCACGTTTGACCAGTTGACCTTATATTATTCACGTATGGGATCGCGCCTAGCGTTCTCTTTTAGCACCATACAATGTGACCGCTTTGCGTTCACGTATATTATAGAACAAGTCAAGCTCTTGCATTCACACAAATGCTGATATTGAGGTCAATCTTATGAAACTAGGTTATACCCCAGCGTTCACAGGAATGCAATAGAACTGATGACGCTAAACATATTGAGCATATACAATATTGTTGCTATTGTTGTTGCTGCTGCTGCTAGTTCGTGGTTATGCGCAAAATTATGTCAACTATAAGTTGTCATTATCCATGGTCCATTGAATTAAGTCTCCACGTTTAAACTGCGCTGTGTGGACACGCGATAATGATACTCATTACTTACCAATAATGGTGATTAATTCCCCGTTTTATCTTAGTTAAATAATGAATGCGCATTTGTCTCAAGGCTGCTACGATCAAGGATTGGTAGCATGCCCGGGCAAAATTAGACCAGACACGGTGGGGGGGGGGGGGGGGGGGGGAGGGGTAATTACAAACACAAAATGTAACTAAGGAACTAAAACAATCAAACAGTAGTATAGTATTCGAGTTTTCATTATTATCTGTTATTATATTGCCCTATTTCCCCGTTACTTCTCCATTTTTACAAACGGCTACCCCTTCTAACCATGTCGTTCTTGACCCGAGGTTAAACACGTATGAAGATGCAAAGTTCATTCGGTCAAGTTCATAAGTTTCCTGTATTAACCTCTACCCTGCTACGCAGTTCGGGTAAACCACGTAATATACACTCTGTTTAATTGGGACTGTAATTAGATCTAGGTGGGAATCGGTCAATACTTGCTTTTAGATAAAGGTAATTGTTTAATAACTGACGCAAGCATCAATTGACAATATATCACACCTGTGTTTGACTTATTATGAACCTAAGTCGATGCATTATCTAGTTCGGTAAATGCGCACAGGGTGTCGCCGAGTCTTCAGAGGCAGAGCTGATACCTCTTTGAAATAAAGTGATGACTCGATTCATTTTAAAGGGGACCAACAACCAAGAATAATATTCTTATACATGAACGGTAACAGTTTAAGTAGTCCATTTCACCAAAAAGTTCTGAAAAATAAATTTCAAGACAAATTATATAATTGGAAAACTCATCACCATAATAAAGTATGTGTTCATGGGTCTGCAGAAGGAGTCTGATCTGTTGTATAGGACGTGCGCATCTTCCGTGGTTATAATCTCTAAACGTACGCGTGCCTCGCAGACGTTTGGCGCAAACGGAACCATGATACCCTATTGGTTCCATAAGTATTGGTGATTAATTGTATTGTTTATGAATTAAACAACCCTTTGCAAATATTAAATATCAAACAACAGCACCAACACATATATGGTATAGTCCTCTTTTGTTCGTTGAGTGGTGGTCCCACTAAATACGACATACATATTGAGGCCTTCAACATTATTTATCATTCACGGTGATTAATTGACACATTACAGGTATAGTTTGGATTAGTTAATCCGGAGCGCGGTGCCTTATTGCGAACGCCTCGCTGCACAGTGCGGAATGGACAATGGTTTAGTGTTGTGTTGGTGCGCACACACTAGCCTAGTTCAAAATGGCGACTCACAATGTAGCATCTCCACGCCCCCCACGGATGGACACCTTTACACGTATCTTGAATTCACTTCCCGTTATGTTTTATTAATGGAAGTTATTATAAACAGGACATCCTAATGTATATAATCATGCGCCTTCCGTTTATGTAACCATGGCAAATACTTGCCTGGAGAGATAAACGGATTATGTTCAAATAATTGTCATGCGATCTTTCACCTATTATCTGGGATAAGGCATGATAAAATCAGGCCTTCCGCAGATTATGTTGCAACATTGCTCTGTAATTAATTACAAAGAATTGGTTCAACGTAACCTTTGCATTGTGTTTAGGACATAATACGTGCCTTCGCAGTTGTTGCGATTGCAAGATCACGTGACAAAATTCTAGTACGGCCGGATTTCAAAACGACGTAGCAGCCGCCGCTTTGTGTATAATGTCAATGGACTCTTTACTTCCTGGCATGACACCCGAAACTAAATGAAGATATTTATTCATGAATATCAACTCTATAACACTGTCATTGCCTAACATATATCGAGAACAATATACATTTTCAGATAATTCAAGGAATACGATCGTTTGTTTAAAATTCAAGGATACAACTCGATTTTGATTGACAAAAATGACTCTCCTTTCTTCCTGCCGCGCCGTACATTGCACTCAAACATATGCAATTGGGCCCAATGGTTTCGTGTTTCGTATAACTGCAGAACGAAATCAAGAACCCGATCAACTACTTAGTATTCATTTTTGACAAACTTGATATGATTTCCCCTTAGTATGGAATATCTAAAATACATTTCAATGCTTTTCTATACAAAGACAATTCTTACCCTTCATTTGAGACTGTGTTTGTTGCAGTTTCCCGAGCGAAACATAGCTAGCACGGCCCGGGTGCGGCCCGGGTACAGTACGCACAATGCAGACAGTGCTTGAACTGCATGTAGCTTGATTGCATGCAATGCAGTGCGCCGCCAGCCGTGTGATTATAAGTGGCATTCGAGTTTCGAAATATGTTAATTAAAATTCAGTTTGTTGCATTATAATGTGACAGAAATGATCGAATTTGTTGGAAATGATAGACAGATGTTGCTCTCTTTGCATAATTAGCACTGAAAGTGTCATGAAATTAATATTCTTGAATAAATATCTTCATTTAGTTTCGGGTGTCATGCCAGGAAGTAAAGGGTCCATTGACATTATACACAAAGCGGCGGCTGCTACGTCGTTTTGAAATCCGGCCGTACTAGAATTTTGTCACGTGATCTTGCAATCGCAACAACTGCGAAGGCACGTATAGCAGCGGATGTTTTTTTTTTATTTATCAAAAACCATGCCTTGCTAGTATAAACCTATGATTAACATTTGAACATCGAAAGCAAATTTAATTAGACTCGCAATCATTTTGAATAATCTTTGAATGCATGCCATTATTGATACTATTTAATAATTGGTTTAAGCAATACGTGCCAACAATTATTACGGGAAAATAGGTTTATAAGAATTTGAAAACGTATAATTCAAGTCTGCAGAAACACACAAGTGTGTCGAATTTCAAGAACACAATATTTTGTTATTAGAATTAAGATAATATTTCTTATTCTATCAAATGTGTCAGGACATTTTTTTTCTTTCTCACAAGTAATGTGTATGTGTTGTTAGGTGCTCTTGAGTCCCTTGAGAATGTCAATTCTTTGCTATCATTATCCGCATCATCTTTATTTTATATTCCAAGGTTGTACCAGAACGAAAAGCATAATGAGTGAAATTTCTGTACGGTAAAAAACAAATCCCGTTCGGGTTCTGGTGTCAAATGTCCATCGTTTCCAGGTCGACTTTCTTGCTCATGAAGAAGGATAATAGACCGGGACATTGGAGACGGGGGCAAATATAAAATGTGGGTGGTGATGGGGGGGGGGGGGGGGGGGGGCACGGTTCTCCAATAAGGGGCTCATTACAGTTGGCGCCAACAATGGAACGGATTTGGATGTTGGATTTTGGATTTTAACAGGAGGGCTGGTGTTGTAGGGAGTTGCTGTGTGGTGCATGAGAGGGCCTAATAATTGCAAAAAGGGGTAGCAATTTACCCCTGCCTCCGCATACTACAATTATGCCACTGCATGGTCGACTCTCGTTTCCATAAATCCTCGTTAGGAAGTTGGGAGATCTATACCACCCGTCAATCTAACTCGCTTCAGTGCCATTTATCGGAAATGCATTGATCGATTTTCGACACGATAGAAACCATTAGTGGCCCCCGCTACTATCAGTGGGTCGTTTCTATTTTCTGACACTATCAAGTTGAAGGGCTGAGAATGAGATGCAACGCAGCCAGGTCTGAAGCTATTAAAGTGATGTACATACGGCCAATTGCAACCGTGTATGAACGAATTCACACACATTTAGTGATTTCAGTAAAATGAACATGAATTAAAATACAGCTCACCAAATTAGCGTCGATTAGTAACTTAACAAGAGTAAAATATAAATTTAAATAGAATGTAAACCTTAACCAGCATGTCCAAGATGCCCTAGTCATATAATTAATTACTCCAGACATGTAACCGTTTTGAGTGTAGATCTAAACACACGCCAGCAAGCGAATCATAACACCGCTACGTCCAGCAATTCTAGTAAACCAATTTTAAAACTCGTTTTGTCCTTTTGAACTCGTACATAAGTGGACATGTTCAGCCCTTTATTATATGACAGCTTTCAGGGACATGATGGGATTAATATATCCCAACATCGTACCATTTCGTCCAGCAATCGTAGTAGATGAATACATTTCTTGAACGGGAATGCCTGTATAAGTTTCTTTCTCTGTTCAATGGCTCTACGCACTATCTATCTAACTATGGCAATGCAGTAGATGTAAACGGAGAACACGTAAATCAGTGGGTGTTTTGTTTTGTTTTATATAGAAAGAATAGTGATTTCATGGTAACGCAAAGTAAAAGTTAACTTATTGAAGAATGATTTTACGACGGCATGGAGATGTAAATATCTATACCGCAACGCTTTTCTTCACACTTTTCTTTAATTACTGTTTCTTTGAAGGTTTTGGAGGCGCCTGAACAAGGAACTGTTAATGTCATATCAGAAGAATCCCTTTCTACTTGCTTCATTCTTGTAGTATCTTTGCTTTAACCCATTCTGTTCTAGATTGTTATAATATCCACGAGTTAGTTCACCGACTCACCAATCTCCCGTAAAGGCAATTGGGTATACAGGTATTGCACGTACGATATCTAATCACGCATCACGTATATAATAAAATCATGTAAACGCGTTCACCATATTTCGACCTTCAGCAGCAGTAGCTAAATAAACAGCGTCAACAAAAATCTTGGGAAGAAATTACTAGGAATCCCGGAAATGTCATTACCCGTTTCGATTGAACTTTGTCAGATCCCCCCTCTCTCTAATTATATTACTATAATAATAATTAAAAGAGAAGAAACGCAATATGGATAGCAGAACAGCAGTACCGTACTGTGACTTTGCTCGAGCATTGACTCGTAACTGCCGCCATGTGACCCGATCTTTTGAAACCTGGGCCGAGATTCAATCAAATACTTAGACAAAGTTTACCATTAAGTAAGAAACTTACTTATCAGTTTTGTATACCAAGTTGTTTGCTTATTTCGTATTTTATTATAGATCTTTTATTAATTAAAAAGGAACCTGAGATGAATAATTTCAGATATCGAGACGTCACAGTTTTGAAGAAAACAAATTGATTATTGGAATCCTAATTTTGAGACAGTAATAGGTCAATAATTAAGCGAACTGCTAACATTATTGACCAAAACGTTGAATTAAATTAAAAACCGGTCCTGCGGGAGTGAGCAAAATTAAACAAAGGCTAGTTTGAAACCAGTTGAGTTAATGTGACGTATTTTCCATTTTTTTTCCATTTTCTTTTTAATAAAGATATGATATGGACTTGAAGATAAAACTGCGCAAAACTCAAATCTTAGATAATTAGCAGCCAGCTGTTTCGCATGAGATGTAAGGGTAATGTTATTGCGAGTTATACTTTTATTCCCATACCCTTTCAAACCAAAACTTAATTCATGACATGAAATCAAATACTTTATTCAAATTCTGTCGGCACAGCTGAAGAATTAGATTGAACAACTTGAATACAACAATTTCTATCAAGCTATGTTGAAATCTTATGAAGATATAAACACATTAGAAACACAAAAACACAACTTCCTTCAACTTGTGAACAACCTTTTTGTATGACATCCACATTGCAGCAGTCACCGGAATTGAGAGTTCCCCTCACACTCATTGACAAACGACTGACCGTGGTCCCTGCAGAGTTCAATCTTAAAGATGGGTCAAGCGAACGACTTCCCAATAGCACTAACCTTTTAGAGTTAAGATTCGGTCCACCGGGCTTCCTCATAGATAATGGGTTAAACTCGTAAATCAGTAATACGTTCCTTCAGATTTGACCATTGCGCCTGTCTTGGCAGTGTCTGGGTACATTAAAAGAGGGAGGGGGCAAGATCGATCAAGGGGGGGGGGGGCATGGGGGCATGGGGGCATGAGAGGACATGGGGTGCAAGAGAGGTGTTTATCGGCAAAATGGGACAGGATGATACAAAACGGAGGGGGCATTATGGGGCAAGAGGGCGCAGGAGGAGGATGAAGGGGCAAGAGGGTGCAAGAGGGTGCAAGAGGGCGCAATATGGGGCATACAACATGGAAACAGAGAGGGCATGGCGGAGGGGGCGGAATGGGGCAACCTAAGGTCATATAACAACTATAATGTTATGTATTTCTTTATTCTTGTTGTTCTCTTCAAAGATGTGTTGGGCAAGGGTAATACTCTCAACAGGGGGGTTAACTGTCTCCCTTAGCCTATGTCGGCAGTTTCCCTCTTAGCCCCGCCGCTGTTGCCTGGTAAGGTTCATCTCTCGCCGATTGACAAATTGACAACTGACCACTGCAAATCTATTTCTGGCCTTGGAAGTAACGTACCTCAATTTTGTCAACCTATCAAAAACTGCTTACCGACATGACCGAGTTGCAAACAAAAATGGCACATATTCTCGGAATGGGGCCAAGCAGCCACGCACAGTATTACTATTAACCTGTTCCCTACTAGATTTGGCAAACCCCATATAGTTATCCCAGGGCCCAACAGGTTCCAGTAGGCAATGGGTTAACCTATGACCCTTTATGCTATGTTAGTCACTGGCGTAAGTACGAACGTGGGATTGGGGCTCGGAATTCTACACCCCCTCCCCCTGCCAGAACGACAAAACGTTACTAAATACATCGATAAATGCATAATAATTATTCATATTAATGTTTCAGTACCATGTTTTCGGTGTCCATACGTTATACAATGTATGTAAGTGACTCCTTCGAAAAAGAAATCATGGTATGCACTTTGTCCTTGTTTATAATAATTATAACATATAATACGATCAAACATGACTTTGTATAAACATTCAAATAATTCTCTCTTCATAATTATTATGTCTTTCTTTCTGTTATCTGTCCTTAATAATTATCACTTACTTCTCCCTCTTATTTTTGTCTTCCTCTCTGTATTCCACCTACATAATATTATTCATGTTTGTAGCACCCCCATTATCTCTCCTCGGGAGTAATTCGAACACAAGTGCTTTGAGATAAAATCGCAACGGGCCCAGCTGCGTGCACTTCGGGCCCACTCGTAAATTTCAAGTAAAACCGTAAAACAATGCGATATCGAGCCACTAATTGCCCAATTATTCAACATCACTGACAGTTCCACGTGTCTATTTTCGTCGCATCTTTCTTAGCAGTGCCCCATAACTCGACATTTTATTACTGCCATTGATGGCGCAACTCCGTACGGCCATTACGATTTACTCAAGCTTGTTTTAAATTAATTAGGTACGTGGTGCTGTGACCCATTGATCTAGGTACGACGCTACACTAACCATGATTCCCCTAACCCATCAGTCGGATAATAATAGCAGTAATTTATGAACCCTTTTTTTTATGAACCTATACCTATAAATTGTATTTAATTGAACAGTGAAATTGGATAGAAACTTAAGTATATATACCTAGCTTAATGCGCCGGAGTAGTCGAATATCAGTAGAACAAAACGTTAAATAGACACTGTGAGAAAACATATTTTCCAAATTTTCGCCCATGAGGCTTCTTTATAGTGGAGCAGATAAGTGAAAAAATCTTTCAAATGGTGATACAAGCATGAAAATTTGCATACATATCCCTCTTAGGGCACTTTAAACAAAAACCTCATTAGCCACTTGAAAATTCAAGATGGCGGCCATTTTCCAAGATGGCCGCCATTAGCACCTTAAACATACTGTTATTGCCATAACCTTTGACACAGTGATCCGATTTGAATGATCTTGGTGGCAAATCTGATATTTTCAACCATGCAGAAGTCAAATTTTAGATTTTTTAGCATCTCTAGAGTTGTTTTCTATCAATTCTAACAAGATGGCGGCCATTTTTCAAGATGGCCGCCATTTGCACCATATAAATACTATTTTTGCCATAACTTTTGACACAGTGATCCGATTTGAATGATCTTGGTGTCAAATCTGATATTTTCAACCATGCAGAAGTCAAATTTATGATTTTTTAGCATCTCTAGAGCTGTTTTCTATCAATTCTAACAAGATGGCGGCCATTTTCCAAGATGGCCGCCATTTTCACCTTAAAAATGCTATTTTTGCCATAACTTTTGACACAGTGATCTGATTTGAATGATCTTGGTGTCAAATCTGATATTTTCAACCATGCAGAAGTCAAATTTATGATTTGTTAGCATCTCTAGAGCTGTTTTCTATCAATTCTAACAAGATGGCGGCCATTTTCCAAGATGGCCGCCATTTTCACCTTAAAAATGCTATTTTTGCCATAACTTTTGACACAGTGATCTGATTTGAATGATTTTGGTGAAGAATCTGATATTTTCAAACATGCAGAACGCAAATTTATGATTTTGTAGCATTTTAAAAGCTGTTTTCTATCAATTCTAACAAGATGGCAGCCATTTTTCAAGATGGCCGCCATTTGCACCACAAAAATACTATTTTTGCCATAACTTTTGACACAGTGATCTGATTTGAATGATCTTGGTGTCAAATCTGATATTTTCAACCATGCAGAACTAAAATGAATAATTTTCCAGCATTTCAGAATCTGTCTTCTATCAATTTTAACAATATGGCGGCCATTTTTCAAGATGGCCGCCATGTGCACCACAGAAATACTATTTTTGCTATATCTTTTGACACAGTGATCCGATTTGAATGAGCTTGGTGTACAATATGATATTTTTAACCATGCAGAATTTGAATCTATCATTTTCGAGCATTTCAGAAGCTGTCTTCTATCAATTCTAACAAGATGGCAGCCATTTGTCAAAATGGCCGCCATTTGCACGACAGAAATACTATTTTTGCCATAACTTTTAAAACATTGATCCGATTTGTATGATCTTGGTATCAATTCAGAAATTTGCAACCATGCAGAACTCAAATTGTCAACTTTCAATCATCTCGAGAGCTGTATTCCACCAATTCTAGCACAATACAAAAGTATGCATCTTTATTACCGTTTCTAGGTTTGAGCACAAAAGGATTTACGTCGCGCATTTCATGTGGCAGCGGAGGTATTAGCAATACAACGTTCTCCGGAACGTGCCACCAAAAACAAGACAACATGCTCCAAACGTGACACGTCCCGGAATAGTTACGTGTTTGTTAAATGACGTATCACTGTGTCCCAAGTGTAGATATAGATTTGGCTCTGTCGCAAGCTTCTGACTACTCCGAAGCTCCTTTTCTTGCAAAAGTAGTCAAGGTCTTGCGAAGACACATGCTGGACCACAAATCTACATTTGAAGAAACTTTCCACAGGGAATGTGTTGAAGTAGCCATTCCGTCCACTCTTCTTCAATGTGTGTATGATTGAACATGGAGCAGACATCACATCTCAACTCAGATTTGGTGCATCGAAGCTTGAAAGACTTAGCAATATGGCATAGCTGCTGCAATACAGCTGTTATCAAGGTACAAAGAAGGAGCAACTACTCACGACATGAAAAAAGACCGGGAGATCCCATTCTTTGTTTACATGGAAATTTCTGTCTTTGCAAAGACAAGAAGTTAGCGACATTTGTTAGAAATGATTCATGAACACAGCATCGCATTTCCTATGACAGAGTGCTTGAGGTCTCCACACAGCTTTGAGATGCAGCTGTAATAGCCAGTATTTAGGTGATGGGGTGGTGTGCCCGCCAATAACTGCGAAGAGGGTTGTTCACCACATCTGCTATGGACAACATTGACCACAACACATCTGCAACAACAGCAAGCACCTCCTTCCATGGCATGAGCATTTTTGTCTTCCAGCACCCCACCCGAGACAATCAAGGTTAAGAGCGAGTACCACTTCAAATTAGAGACAACAAGGTGAGGGCAGTCTCAGGTATTCCTGATTCTTTCAACAAAATCCGTCCTGCCTACTTCACCAACAATTCCTTCTCCACCCCACTTTGATGGGCAGAAGAGAAGCCCGCATTGAGCATTACATATCAGTGTTACCTCTTTTCCGAGATGAAGCCCACTCCATTGTCATGATAAGACACATGATAGACAAGATCAAGGACACTGTAGCATTCCTAAACCCAGGGCAAGTACCTATCATCGCCACTGATCAGCCAATCTATGCACTGGCCATCAATTGTCATCAATTGTTCAGGCCTAAATATTGAGATGGCTGCACTTGGATCAACTGGACCACTCCTCGAGAACATCCGGTGGACAGAAGCCCTCGTTGAGGCAGGAGCCTGGTAGGGAAGATTCATTCCTTTCGGCTGCAAGCGTCGCCAGGCACACCAGATTACAGCCTGCAGTATATATAGTCTCCTGAAGGCAGCCCACATTGATAACTACACAGTTGAGGTAGCAGAAAACCCTGGTAGAATGATGGGTTAGATGAATGGTGTGAGAGATGCAATGCGCGTTGTTTCTGTTTTGGAACCTCGTGCTGTCGATGGAACTGGTGATCTATCACTCATCCGGGCATTCAGGAAGGCCAACTTCACCCTGTATTGTGAAACACTGCCTGAGTTGCTCTCATATATCTTCGCCAACAATAATGTGACCTGTGTACGGTGGCTTACCATTCATCTGAAAGACCCTTCTACGAACTAGTAAAGGAGACCAAGCTGGCCTTCTTTCGATAAGACCAAGATCATAACTGATGTTTTGGCTTTGGTTAATACCTTAACGTCCCGAACTAAGACTTTTGAGGACTTTTCAAGTTTTGATGTCCTTTCCACGATCAAAGTATACTCTTCAAAGTACAAGAAAACAGACGTTGTGTTGGATGTATATCTGCCATCAAGTCTGAAGTCAAAAACAAGGTTAAAGCGAAAGCGGGGAGCCAGCCGGAGCGCTGGTGGAGCTTCCTGAGAGACAACGGCAACAATACAGAGTTTTTAATTTCTTAGCTGACAAGATTGCAGAGATGAACACACCAAACACGATGGTCATGACAAAGGAAGACACTGCCATCAGCAACCAACTAATCAGTCTGGGTGAGGGGACTCCTTGTAGTCACGATGAAGCAGATACATCGATCTTTGTTCGAGCCAGGCATGCATCAACAGCTGCGGAGATCAAAGTTCTCATGATCAGAGTCATTATCAGACACATATGTTGTAGTCATAGCAGTCAGTGTCCTGTCATACCTGTAGGACCTTGACTTGCAGCAACTGTGGATTTCCTCTGGCCAATGACGGAACCGGAGATGGATTACAATACATGATCTAAATTTGATGATTGACCCAGAAAAGATCACAGGGTTGCTCTTATTCCGTGCCTTCATAGAATGCGATGTGGTGTTGGCCACAGCATTGACCTATTTCCTCAAAAACAGAGGCCAGTCAACAGTTTGCCAGCCTCAAACACAAAGTACTGCTGAAAGGGTATGGACACAGCGACGGGACCTAGCTGTGGCATATAAGCTGGACAACACTTCCACCTATTGCAGAAAGTTGTCAATAGCCTACCAAATATGGATGCAAGAAAATGTCGCGGAAGGTGCAAATGCTACCGCTTTGGCCTCACCTGCACATGACTGTGCAGCTGCAGATGCCAGGACTTATTCATATGTGGACAGCAAAACTTGGCCGTGCAAGTGCAAAGACACTTTAGACACCAGATGTGACACATTCTCCATTTGCACATTATAATTTCCTGCTAGGTTTGCCACTGGTCTGGTTGGTATTATAGGCATAGGCGACGTAACGTCATCGCTGATTTAAAGTTCCTCGCGAGTGACATCATTAAGAAGGTATAACGTCGCAAATGCATGTATAATACCGACCACACCGGTGGCGAACCCAGCGGGAAATTTGAATGTAAAAATCGAGAATTAGCTCAAAGCACTTTACTGATCTTGAGTGGAAAGAACAGCATTGGTAAATTCAGCTCGAGTGAGATATCAGGTTGAGTGGGACAACATCTTTGTTTTGTTCTTCAATCAACTAGTGGTGACACCAGACAAACGATCGCCAGCGGTGAAATGTAACCATCATCCATGCTTATAACCACCTCATATTCTTACATATCCCGGGGCAAAACGTGGTAGCTGTCCATTCAACCTGATTTCCCACTCAAGTTTAATCTATCCCATGATTAATTTAATTTGATACAAAATACATGGCAAATGCACTGAATGTAATACTTATACTATCTTTGCTGAGTGCATTGAACATTTATTTTGTGTATGCACCTTAACTTGTATTGTCTTGAAATCGGTTAGAATTGATAGAAGACAGCTTCTGGAATGCTTAAAAGGTGTAAATCCGAGTTCTGCATGGTTGAAAATGTCAGATTTGACACCAAGGTCATTAAAATTGAATCACTGTGTATAAATTAAGGGGAAGTAGTATTTTTATCGTGCAAATGGCGGCCATCTTATAAATTTGAGTTCTTCATGATTGAAAGTTTCAGAAATGACACCAAGATCATTCAAATCGGATCACTGTATCAACAATTATGGCAAAAAATAGTATTTCTGTGGTGCAAATGGTAAAATTGCCGCCATCTTGTTAGAATTGACAGAAGACAGCTTCTGAAATGCTGGAAAATTATTCATTTTAGTTCTGCATGGTTGAAAATATCAGATTTGACACCAAGATCATTCAAATCAGATCACTGTGTCAAAAGTTATGGCAAAAATAGTATTTCTGTTGTGCAAATGGCGGCCATCTTGAAAAATGGCCGCCATCTTGTTAGAATTGATAGAAAACAGCTTTTAAAATGCTACAAAATCATAAATTTGCGTTCTGCATGTTTGAAAATATCAGATTCTTCACCAAAATCATTCAAATCAGATCACTGCATGTGTCAAAAGTTATGGCAAAAATAGCATTTTTAAGGTGAAAATGGCGGCCATCTTGGAAAATTGCCGCCATCTTGTTAGAATTGATAGAAAACAGCTCTAGAGATGCTAAAAAATCATAAATTTGACTTCTGCATAGTTGAAAATATCAAATTTGACACAAAGATCATTCAAATCGGATCTGTGTCAAAAGTTATGGCAAAAATAGTATTTCTATTGTGCAAATGGCGGCCATCTTGAAAAATGGCCGCCATCTTGTTAGAATTGATAGAAAACAGCTCTAGAGATGCTAAAAAATCATAAATTTGACTTCTGCATGGTTGAAAATATCAGATTTGACACCAAGATCATTCAAATCGGATTACTGTGTCAAAAGTTATGGCGAAAAGAGTATGTTTAAGGTGCTAATGGCGGCCATCTTGGAAAATGGCCGCCATCTTGAATTTTCAAGTGGCTAACGAGGTTTTTGTTTAAAGTGCCCTAAGAGGGATATGTATGCAAATTTTCATGCTTGTATCACCATTTGAAAGATTCCCCTGAAAAAAGTCACTTATCTGCTCCACTATTAGGGATAGCTTAATGATTAGCTGTTGAACACGTTGAAAGGCCTGTTGGACTATATTATGTTCATTCCATCACTTTATAAACATGATACACGTAATGTATCAATTTGAAATTTTTTGTCTATTGTTGGCAATTATACGAATTAAATTATTTATTTCCTTTAAATTGTGTTAATATTTCGTATGCCTATAATCTTCTACTGATGAATTCATTACAAAATTAATTTTCTCATGGTATTCATATGCAAAAGCCAATCACGCAATTATTTCATTATTTTCTTTAGATAAAGCTTCCATAATGTAACCGAACATAATGCCTTTGAAATTATACTTACCTGGTTTATATCATGTATATCAGAATATAAATGTAAGGATATGATTAAAACAATCATATGTTCCCATTATTGCCATGCATTGCTTTCAGCAGCTTGATTCGTAATTCAATTTGGTGATTCGGATTCGTAGATAAGATGCGCGCGGCGGTGCTACCTTGCGAACGCCTTGCGCACGTGCCGTAATACACGCTGGATCCGTGTTACGCAGTGCGCCCAACTAGCCTATAGTTACAAACTAGACGCAGCGCACTCAGGGAGTGCACACCTCCGCCAACACTCGAATTTTATAAAATCCTTGCCCTATGACTTTTGACCTTGACAATTTAATGGGCTCTATTCTAGATGAACACGAAGCTTCTACAAAAATTTGTTGAGATATCTGTGAAATTGTGCGCAGGAGACTGGTGACGAACAAACAAACAAACAAATGGAACCGAAAGCAAAACCTCCTCCAACTTCGTTGGCGGAGGTAACAATGACGATCTGTGGTGCAACATGCCAACTCCTGATGATCGTTGACTCGAATTGGTAAACAAATGTATATTGTTTTTTGGGCATATGAACCCCTTCTTTCTCTCTGAATGATGCATGACCGGTTTGACCGGTTCAAAAAGGAAATAGTTGATAAAGTACTTATATTTCTTCATTTAAATTGGCTTAAACTTAATATCATTAACATGCACAAAATAATTTTGACTTAAGCGGTTAATGATTTTGCTTTTTATAAATATAAGATTTAATATTTAATATATTGTATCATTAATACATTAATTTCTACCTTATGAAAACTGACCAGAAGTATATATTAACAATAAGATAAAAATGGGCAAAGAAATTAGATACATACATGTACGAAGATTATATGTTGCAAGACAATTAATTATCGTTGGTGGTGTGTTCTCGCTATTCACATAATTAATGATTGACGTACGAAGATGAATGCCCTGTGGAGGGTAAACATCGTGTATCTTCGTTCGTGTTTGTTTGTTTGTTTGTTTTTACAATCAGAAAGGTTGCAGAGTTCAAGAAACAATATCATTGCTAATGATTAAACCTGCCAACGAATGTGCCAAACTAATTTCCACAATAATGATCACGATAATGTTTACCGAATGTTTTTTGTGTTTTTATCATTACGATGATTACGGTGAACTGTTGAACATGAACTGATAACAGCACGGATGGCGGAAGATTAACACAACTCAGTCCGTATTAAGATTGAAAGGTTCACTTTTGACATGTGTTGATTTATCAAGTACCTCTTGTATTTATTTCACAGGAATGCGAATAAATCGTCATTAATTGTAGTCTAATGAGTAATGACATATGCTCTAACATTTTCTTGAGATACGGTTTACTCGAGTTCATAGTCCGTTTTAAAGGGGCGGTGTGGCAAGGGAATATGGCTCAATTTCACATCCTAACTCGAGGATCGTTTATAGGACAAAAATGACCGGTAATCGGTTAATCCCTTTCCCACCTGCGGAATTCGTCTAGCTCATCGATTATTATACAAATGATCCACAGGCATGAGTGGATCGGTAAGAATTGGATGCACGGGTTTAACTTTGGAATGGTTTAAACCCACGAGCGCAGCGAGTGGGTTTTAACGAGTGCATACAATTCTTACCGATCCACGAAATATGCCTGTGCAGCATTTGTTTTATAAAATGGGCGCAAACAAATTTGAAAATCAGACTTTTTCCCAGTAATGGCTAAATGGCTAAAAAAAGGCTAAAAAGTACCGACGCATGCCTGCAAAAGTACCGACGCATGACTGTAAAAGTACCGACGCATGGCTAATTTACCGAAGCATGGCTAAAATTTACCGACGCATGGCTGGAAATTTTTTGATTTTCACATTTTTTGTGCAGACAATTTGTATTGATCCACGAAATATGCCTGTGCACTGTGTGCAGCATTTGTTAAAACCATAAAATGGGCGCAACAAAATGTGAAAATCAAACTAAAGTGAGCCATGCATCAGTAAAAAACTTTTACATGCTAATTGACCAATCAGAATGCAGGGATTCTTCTACCCATTTTATAATATACAAATGATGCACGGTCATGAGTGGATCGGTAAGAATTGGATGCACGCGAGTTTAACTTTGGAATGGTTTAAACCCACGAGCGCAGCGAGTGGGTTTTAGACCATTCCAAAGTTAAAAGAGTGCATCCAATTCTTACCGATCCACGAAATATGCCTGTGCAGCATTTGTTTTATAAAATGGGCGCAAAAAAATGTGAAAATCAAATTTTTTCCCAGTAGGCTAATGGCTAATGGCTAAATTTACCGACGCATGCCTGTATGTACCGACGCATAGCTAAATTGACTGTAAATTTACCGACGCATGACTGCGGAAAAATACATTCTTTTAATTTTTTTGTTAATGATATAGCATTATTTATATCAATTTTAAAATTTAATTATTTTTTTTGTAATGATTTTTTCCCCCGATCCACGAAACATGCCTGTGCAGCATTTGTTTTTATAAAATGAGCGCAAAAAAACTGTGAAAATCATACTTTAGTGAGCCATGCATCAGTAAAAACTTGTACACGCTAATTAACCAATCAGAATGCAAGGATTCTTCTATCCATTTTATAATGCAATATGCTACTGGGTTTATGCTTAATGTGTCTCATCATTATCAGTGCAAACTCCTCTGGTTGGTGCAATCTAGACGAAAAGTCTCTTGACATTCCAGTAAAAGGGTTTGACCGGTCCCCGGTAATTTTCGTCCTTTTCAACCGGGAAATTTTGTATATTTGTTATGCTTACGCGATAGGCCAAAACATTTCTTATGTTTCTCACAGGTAATATTGATAATCGGGTAAATAATAATTTCAATAATGTCGTCGTTTTTGTTTGTATTATATCAAATTAGGGTAATTCTGAATTTGTTTTTGTTAAAGTGGATCCATGAATAGGGAAGGAATCTGATTTCGCAACGGATACAAAAATAAATAACCAGTAGGCATGTTACGTATGAACATGAGACCACGTGATCGTTCTTTCTGATTGCCAAATGAAACTTATTAACCACATAAAAACAACAACAAATGTGACAAAAAGTCAATTTGTGTACATTATTTGGTTGCGAAGAACATTGTAAAGGTCACGGTGTAAACGAGCATTTTGTCTCACCTAGTTCTGCTCCCTTCTAGAAAAGGTCCCCTTAATTTGACATAACTCATACTCGCATCATAATACACCGAGCTCTAACGCTGTGGGGATAGATTTTGGTTCATCTACACGACCCAATATACTTGCATCATCGTACGTTGTAATTATAAATTGTCTTTAATTGTCTCGAGATTCAAAAGTGATACCCATTCCACTCGAAATGGCGTTCTTGAAGTCAAACATACGTTTTTCAATCACGCTGCATTCAAAGCGTAGCATATTGAAAGCGAGTAACATTCCTTTACCATTTACAGACATTATTATGTAAGCGGGCGGTTCAGGATTTTCTTTTAAACTACACCTTTTAAAAATAAATTCAACATGATGCCTACGATTAACATTTAATGGATTATTGTTTAATACTGACATGCTACGACAAACGAATGTATGTTTGAAACGTAATACACTCAACGTGTAAAAACAACAACAATAGGACTCCTAATTGAAATCTGTAGTATAACCATGATAACATGGATCTTAGAACGCGGATCATGTCAGAGTGTGCATTGGCAATTGGATATTTTACCATTAGCTTCACAGAAATGACCATCCTTGCACTTGAAACAACTCAATCATTATAATTATTCATCCGGGGGCACTCTTGAATCGAACAAACTACATATTACCATATTTACCTGATTTAAATGATAATTGCGCCGACTAAAAAGGGCGTACACCTCTGCAACTCCGGCACATAAGTATCGTCAACAGTTTTCACGCCAACGAACTAATTGTATAATACTGTGTGTGAAGCCTTTGAATCAATCATGGGGATACTAGTGCATGTTTTTGTTTCATGAAGGATAATTTGTACCTCCTCCATAAACACACATAACACTGCACTGGATAACGCACTGGCGGCATTCATTTCAACATGACGCTTATAAATTGTCAGTATTTTGTTATAATACATGAATGAAGATTGTGCGGTGAGATAATACAGATAATGTATTTAATCCCTTTACTGTCGTATCTTATAAAGTAACCGCCCCCAGCAACTTTGTAAAACATTTAACATGCTTTTAACATGAAAGTCGCAGATAAGTCTACGATGAAGTCATCAATAGGTCTTTAATGTTCCATCCATAGTCAAAACTCTTGACCCATTTTTGCCACGAACTGGGTATGACCCTGACAACGCCGATATTATAGTCTCCATTACAATACTGTCCCGATTTCTCATCCACATCATCCTGTGTTTGTCTATGGGCCATGTAGTAGGTCATGGCTAATTAAAATTATTTCACGGTGTCAAAGATGTAAACTTATAGGCAAGAGAAGATATTCTACTCCCTCAACGACTGCACGACTGTGGCGAAGACAGGGGTAATTGTATAAGCACTAGGGGCAAAGGAGGAGGGGAGGGGGCAATGTTTCATTAAATGTGGGCTTGTTTGTGCCTTGTAATGAAAGTGGCGTTAATAAGTATGTTGTTTCTTCATCAAAGTCCCTAGCCGGAGGCAGTCAAGATGGCACTTCGACTTCAACAAAAAAGGGGGCATGTAGTTACCCTGTTTTACCCCATCCTTGTTACCATGGCTACGCCAAGGGGCAAACCACTTGAAAGAAGGTCGCTTCTGCCCTTGAACCTAACATCTTCTGCAGATGAGGCTAGAGGCTATGACGTCATCCAGGGAATCTGCTCTTCGTGCTGATGCTACCTTGAATGAACAAACAGGTGAGTGCGTTGGAACAAAACAGTCAATATAACAAGCAAATCTCAGTTTAAAGCCCGTTACAGCTTTCATTTTTGTTTCGGAAAGTTCCATAAATTAATGATAACTGCCAAATTCCGCTCTACTCGTACAATGTGAAGTAACATTAATCTACATCATTTGTGTATATCAAGGCTAAAATAATGAAAAAATGAGCAAATCAAATGGGGTTTCTTTGGGATTTGAACCCGCGACCTCCGGATTGCGACCTCCGGATTGCTAGAACGATGCTCTACCAGCTGAGCTATATAGAAACGTTACGCTGTGGTCGTTCCTGAAACCCTTAAATTGGTTATTGGCTCGTGTTGGTCAGAAGCTACATTAATCCCTTGACTACGGGAACCAGGTGGGCTGTGTACAAAGTCTATAGGAATTTCAGAATCTCGAATGGAACGGGTTAAAACTAGACATTAGCTTACGGTAAAGTCAACATGTTGGCAATCACTTTACTGAAATAATATTCGAAGGATCGCACACATACTTAGAATGTGAGACTGCAAGTACATGAGAGACTGTCATAGGGGCTTTAACAAGCGATGCGATGATCATCCGGTAATACGATTGAATTTGCTTCACGCACGTCCCGTAAACATCATCGTTATATCTTTTCTCTTCCTTATTTTTAATAGGGGGAAACACAAGAGACTTGCTCTGAATCGCGTTGATTGAATATCTAGTGGGTATTTCAACATGGACGCAAGGAACGTGATAATATTTCAACAGTTGCCACTAGAAGACCATTGATGCGGGAAGATAAGTGGAGCTAAAGCGGCAAGATGATAGGGGGTGGAGGGGGCGGGGTGCGGGACTCTCACAGTTGTTAAAGGGTACCACCACCCAAAAATAATATTCTTATTAAAGAAAGGTAACATCTTTAGTATTCCATTCCATCAACAAGTTCACACAACTATGTTTCCAGAAAAGAAAAAAAATAATTGGAAACGCATCACCATTCTAAAGCATGCGTTCATGCGGTCTGAATTGCGTAGACTGCGATGCGTGCGGTGAATTGCAATGTGTGCAGAGCGAACGAATCGCCCGGGAATCTATTGTCTACAAACGTACGCGTGAATAGCATTGGCGCACTCGCAAATGGTTGGCCCGTATGGAACCAGGAAATAGCAGTGGTTCCGTAAGTGGTGGAAATTAATTGCTTTGTTTATGAATTAGACAACCCTTTGCAAAATGTTGGGTATCTATTTGATATCACAAAACGGTACCAAAACATATAATAATGTGTTGTTCTTTGCCCGGTGGTCCCCTTTAATCTCCAGTTTTTAAACATATAAGAATATGGTTGCCATCGATCCGTAAAACAAATAATACGCTGCGTTGCATCGGGACTTAACTGTCACCATTCGGAGGCCAGTCGGAAGTCAAGCGGATCCGATTCAAGATGATAAAGGAGCTCCGACTGATCGCGTCCGATTCTAGCCTGACTCAAAACCAGTCGGATCGGGTCAGGTCGGCTCGATCGCGTCCCCGACTCTAGCCTGACTAAAAACCAGTCGGATCGAGTCGAGTCGGCTCGATCGCGTCCGACTCTAGCCTGACTCAAAACCAGTCGGATCGGGTCCAGTCGGCCCAGAGTGCGTTGGGCTTTACAAGACAGTGCTAGGGATCGAGTTGCGCGAGTGTTTCTCCTGACGTGGCACTTCATCTTGCACATTCCCACATTTGACGACAAAGACAGTAGCTTCAATCATTTATTACAAGGTAGTCCCATTGCACCGTTTCTCCTTCCAGTTCCTATCCGACCAAACTGCGGCGAAACGGTCAGTATCTACACATCTACAAAGTAAATGGTTCACTCAGGTGAACCATTTACACGCAATATATCCAAATGCGCTGGAGATAACAATACCAGCCATTCGTACACTGTTGCCGGTTCAACAGTTGACCGGCGTGTTTTAGGACGCATCGGTAAGGAAAACGGACGGGAAATAATCATTTTATTTCTACATTTTGCGGTCTTCAAAACAACAAAGTCGGTAATTATTATCAAAGTATATGAATTGTGGATCACATAAACGAAAGTTTTTTTGCATTTGCTGGTAAATTGAGGGAGAAATCAGCCGACAAAAAAAAAAATTTCCGTTGGATAGTGCAGCGGGTGGAAGAGGTTGATCTCCGCACAACCCTATTGTAATGAACCTATGTGTGAGTATCTAGCACAATTTGAAGTTCCATCCGTTGCCCATCGACGCAAAACGGAGCCGAATTCAAAGTATACTACTAGTCCAGTACTTTGCCAGTATTTGTTAGTTCCTTCCGGATGTCAAACTGAAAGGAAACGGAAGGAAAAACGGCGCAGTGGGACTAGGCCATAAGAAGGATTCATCATCCCTTTGCCCTAGAGATTGCATGTGGGTATACACATGACAGTGCAAACTCGATTACGTGTGCCGTGATTGGTGTTGAATTGGTTAATGTATCCCTGGGGTCGGAGCTCTACGTGCATTCTCCTTCGGTGTAAACCATGTACACATGACGAGATTACTGTATTCTCTTTGCGCATGCTTTTACAACGAATTATGTCAAATTACGCGAATCAAGGGAGGAGAAGACCACAACTTTGAACCACATCCCAAACTTAACCCGTTGAATATGATTTGATTTTGGTTTAACAAGTATAATGTGTATTATCCACATACATGTACCGTATATCATATCGCCCGACATATTCTCATATCAGTCCCGAATGGCTTAATTGCATAGGAAGCCGCCCACGTAAACAAAACATTCCCGAAACATAATCGCCAATCAACAAATTTAAATGATAGATATGAGTTCCATCTAATTTAAATTCCATCTCAAAACATGCTAGAGTAGTATTAAACGTGTTGCCTCCTGTAGGTATGGCAGTTCAATAGAGCCCACACAATGACCATAAAATGTATTACCATGAGTTAACGCAGTTGCATGTTGTGTTTGTATTAATGAAGAGCTTTCTTCCAAAAGGCGCTATATCCACTTTTTCAACTTTCGAGGAAAACGGGTTTCTTTGCCCAACTTTGTACACGTGCCTGTATATGAAAATTAAACTTTCTATATTTTGATTTTGAGTGAGTAATTTGTCGTAAAATGTGGATTCCTAGATAGCTACATAGCATGTAGATATATCGTTAAATCAATTGTTATGGAAAGTGGATTAAGCGCCTTTTGGAACTGAGCTCTTCATTTCAAGACAGGCCTGTAGTCAGGGGATGCATTGGGTGCGTACGTACCCCCCAAATTCAGAAACGTCCACTTTTTGCCGGTCTCGGGTCCACTCCCCCCTTTTTTAGTGGTCTCGGCCTCGGCCTCGAAATTTGTTGGCGCCATACCCCCTCCCCCCCCCCCCCCCCCGCATCACGTTTGTAATGTTTTTCAAGTTTCTCATCTATGTATATTGCAACCGACTGAGATAACTAAAGATGGCTAAGTTTTTAGTTTATGCCCTAAATTTTCATCAATTTAAAATCCTACGGCATTTAATTCGATTATGATAATTCACTATATCTATCATGTTTTTGATCCGTGTAAAAACAACGCCAGACAATGTCTTAATTATGTTATTTTTCAATAAAATATGGTTGATTTAACAAAGATGCACTACGAGTATATGCTCTTTGCATTTCATTAAGGTATTAACTAATCTTGACAATTCGAAGCGAAACATTTACAATGTTTGTTATAGTCGTGAAATTTACCAGAAAATGCAATATTTTTTTCTCATACACAAAAGTGTTATAAATTCAACAATAACTTTGAAATTCAATGATGTTTTCAATCATCTGAACGCACTGAAATTCGTCGCGAAGCACTTTCAATAATATTTGTTATATCAGCTACTCAAAAACCACGAATACATTTGTTTCATATTTGATTCAATTTAACAAACTTCTAGAACTTTCGATTTCAATAATGTATGAAATAATCATCCATGCACGGACAATTCGCATGAAAACATTATTTTGCAATCGTGATTATACCCATGTACCTCAACAACAAACGCAATTACGTTTTGTTTTCGTATATAAATAATATCAATATTATACTAATATGGCATTGAATTCAAATGAACTATGAAATAAGCAGCATGCACGGACAACGACAATAATATAACTAAGTTCTTATTTTTCACTAAATGTTCATCAACTTAAAATGCTACGGCATTGAATTCGATTTTGATAATTCACCACATTCATTATTTTTGATCCGTGTAAAAAAGACGCTAGAAAAATACCGATATGTTATTTTTGTAATAACGTTTGAGTAATTTAACATAAATGCACGATGAGTATACGTACTTTGAATTTCAATGAGGTACGAACAAATCACGGACATTCGAAGCAAACAAATTGCAATGTTTGTTATAGTCGTGAAGTTTACCAAAAAATACAATATTATTTTGTTTCCATGAACTTAAAGTTATAACAAATTAAAAGTACTTTGAAGTTCTCGGAAATTCATCGGGAAACATTATTTTGCTTTCGTGATTACACAAATTTTCGTAAATGAAATCAATATGGCATTGAATTAATGAGCTATGAAATAAGAAACATGCACTGGCAATTTATAGCAATTGTTCATATACGTTAAAAGCTGCACCTGGCAAAAGAGGATGATATTTTCCTATACAAAGAAACTGAACTTCAATGAAGGATACAAAAATGTTCACGCGCGGATTTTCTTAGCCTTGGGAGCGTAATGTTTGTCATGCTTCTAGGACACACATTTTGCAATTCTTAAGAGTTGCAATTCTTAAGAATTGCAACTGCTAAGAATTAGCTTTTACCGTGTGGACACAGCTAATGTGCTAGTTCAAGCCCTGTAAGTTCGAGCTTACACGAGATTATACCCGGAAATCCGACAAATATTTCGTGAACTTGATTGTGTCTAAACTGACGTTTCTCGCATGTACAGCTGCAGACAAAAATCTTCGCATGTTGTATACAGGCCACTTTAACCGACTATCCCCGGTAACACGGTGTATCATACATTGTCTACGCAGAAATGTAACAGTCAATGCAAACAGGGTTGTACAGTCACATGATCGCTGATTAGTACAATTAATATCATGTGACATATTCCATATTCCAGCTAGCGCAGATACGATTTTTTTGTTTGCGTTCTCCCCTTTTAGATCGGATTCACCGATGAGTTGTCACTTCGTATTTGGTTGCAGGAGTGTGCGATTGGCTTATTAATCACTAGATAAGGTATACTTACTACCCCTTAATTATTTCCAGCTAATTTACATGATCTAAAAACGGGGAAATGTTAAAGGTCACCAACACAACCCAAACAAACTTGTTTGATATCGAATAGGCACCTATAGGTAAGTGTTAAATCCAGATTTAATTCCATCTAAAAATGCTACTGTGGAATTTCGTGTTATATACTTGTTTTGGAACTTGAAACTTTACATACAACATGTATCGTCACGTCTTTAAACCCAGCTAACATTACACGGCCTGGTTTCGACACGACGAACAACAGCGTATCTGAACTAAATGAGATGTGTGTATCTACAAAGCCAATAGTATAGTTCAGATCCCTAATCGTGTGTTGGATCGTGTAGTATGCAGTCGGTTATGTTTTTATGGCACCTACCTGTGATATTTTAACAAACATTTCTCACTTAACATGCTTAAAGAGTGTCAAGTGTGGAGATGCTACACCGCGGATCGCAATTTTGACCTATAGGCTAGTTTGTGCGCACTGAATTATACTATATAATTCTATGTTAAATGTGCATGTTATACGCACCGTGCGCAAGTTGTTCGCAAGATGACAGCGCGCGACGGATTTACGAATCCTAACCACCTTTAAATGACTACACAGTCACTTTAACATGTTTAAGTTATTATGCTAATGTTGGACATTGATGCGCAAGTATTGACGGTATGTTTCTTACTAATGACGAAACGCCTGCATGGTTAGCGTTAAACTGTTGCCCGTCTAGCAAGGCACGTACGCACATTCATGAATCATGTCGGAATGTAGACAAATCATTATATAATGTAGACAAGGCGTGACAACATGAGGTTCGTTGATATTAATGACGCTTGCATGCTTCCGGGAATGCCTCACAATGTGAGAAACTCTTACATTGCGGAATGTGCCGATTTGCACCATGACATACACACACGACTGTTTGTGACGATAAACACGCATCTAATGTTATGTACAGAAAGTCACATGCAGTATTTCGCCCTTTTTCGGATTCCGCAAGAGGCTTCGGAAACAACTCGGAAAAGTTCGGCATATGAGATGCCTGCTTAATAGTTCCCGAGCAAGCTCAGCTAGCCTCGTATCGAACTCGGAGATAATGACATGTATAAAGAAAGCACAGCAAACTAACATCTTACAGAGCAATGAGAGCATTATTCGTATAAATGGTTGATTGTCCCGGTAATTTTGTATTGATCGATCTTCGTTGGTATACTTTAAAGGGACTGCGTTGTCGAAGTAAAATGTGCGCATTAAACAAACACTCACCTGCTCACGCAACTCTCTAGCGTATGTAAGATACGGAACATACGGAACATGCAGCGTACGTAAATAAATATGGTGTCTCCCTACGTAAGCTCATAGAAAAGCGTCCTCTCACATATAGCGACGCAGTTTCTTTAAGTTCTTGATCTTGGTTGGGGGGGGGGGGGGGGAAATAAATTTGTCTAACGTAGTGTAAACTTGCTATGAGAATAATAGTATAGATATATTAGGCCATGACAAATAAATGGTTGGATTGGCGTAACCCGCCTGATCCTAAAAATACCGCCGACCCTAAAGGTTTTTCTGATTTTGTTTGTTTGTTTTTTATTTTTATTTTATTTTGTATTTTGTATTTTTTTTTCAATTGCGATATGTGTTATTTGTGTGTTATATGTGTGTTTTTGTGTATTTGTGCGAATCCTGAAAAAAAAAAAAAAAAACCTACCTACCTACCCTAATGTTTGGTAAACATACATGCATTTATCATGTTCATGTACGTAATATGACTGTGGGCAGAATTGCATTACTATAGTATTTTGACTTCCCTATAAAATAAAACAAATGTTTGGCCTGTAAACACAAATCAAGCAAGAATGATAAATAAGCCCCGGACTGTAGGACTGAAAGGTTTTTTTTTATAAAAAATGACAAATCGTTTACTTCATGAACTGATGGAAAGCGCTCTTCCTTAATCGCAATCAATCCTCTTAAATCGAGTATTGTATAGGGGGTTTAAACATCTTAAACACACACAACGATTCTTCAAAAAACATCAAGACAATCCGAGGAGCTGGGAATTAAAGCGAGCCTTTTAAGAATTGACAGGTAACAAATAAAACATGTTATCGTTCTTAGTTTCAAGAAGACTGTGATGGTTATTGTGACGGATTAATGTAAACTATCTTTAAGACAAATGTAACGTTAGGTTACATTCTGCATGAATAATGATTCCGTTTAGATGTAAATGTCAAGGAGAATGGAACAAAACAGATCTTAAAATACAAATGATAATCACAGGAAAATTAAAATGTGACCTTTAATTTCACATGATAGATTTAAAATTCATAGTTTGCAGTGATTTGCTCAGGGGACCGTACTGTGACATTTATACATATAACATGTATTATATTAATACCAGAAAGGACCTTCGCTCTAAGCTATCGCCGCTTAGTCTATTACTCAAAATGAAAGAGCAGACCTTGACTGGTTCTTGTGCATAATGAAAGAGTTGCATCTCTTTTAGCTCGCACAACTTCAGGCATTATTAAATGGATTTAGTATTTTGTCCACATCCACAAATATGACTTAGAAGTCTAGTGGTTTTATCATACCTTGTATTCACATCACCAATACTGCATGGTTCGTTTCGTTTTTTTCTCTCGAATTT
Organism: Echinarachnius parma; assembly: GCA_037951105.1. NCBI lineage: Eukaryota > Metazoa > Echinodermata > Echinoidea > Clypeasteroida > Echinarachniidae > Echinarachnius > Echinarachnius parma. The sequence goes on along the minus strand of JBAMJV010002628.1, from coordinate 73,037 downwards.
CTCTTTTGTTAACAGGATATTGATTGCAGTGTTCGGATTTTTTAATTATCCACTGCACAGTTATAACTGTGTACAAAGTCAGTGCAATGAGTTTGCAAATATCACTGCATTTTCGCTCATTACTTGGACATAAACTATCCATTTCACATGAAATTTTTACACATTACTCAGTGGACATAATTATTATATCACATCACTTGTTGCACATGTCAACAAAGTCATGAAAGTTACTAGATCCCTTTAAAAGGGATAATAGTTCTGGTTAATGGTGTGCTTCGAAAATAATTTGTGTTTGTGAAGGTTCGTTTGAGAATTCCAAAGACACATACAAATGTAATGTTCCAAATGAAGCAAAATATATTTGATTACAAATCAAAATCTGTTCAGACTTCAGAAACGGCCGCAATATCCATACATAAAGTGTATAATGTCCTATTGAATTCCGTAACTGAAATGTTTCTTTATCGTTTTACATTTCATTATTATAATATTATTATTTAGTCTTAATGATCTGTTGTGTTCAAACTAATTATGAAGACGAACATTACAGATACTAAATTACCGGTATTATTTTGATATAACAATTAATTATAATGGAAATGATTATTATGCTGTTAATCATTATAAGACGAAGCTTTTCCAATGTATAGCTGATGGGAAAACATTGTGTACGTATTGAAAGTGTATCAGTTTTTTCTTTCAATGTGAATATTCAACCCAAATTAAACAAGCACAACTTGGCAATATTTTCAGTTAAACTTTACTACTAATGACACTTGTGAGCAGTGTATAATGTATGTATTGGAATCAAGCTGAAAAGGGGTTAAGAATTTGGCTGCAGGGTCAGTCAATACGACCGTTGTTAACTAGCTGTTTACCAAATAGAATATATAAACCAAAGCCAAATTGTAAGACAAATCAAATAATGATTATCTCAGACGACCTTCAAATTCATGAAAGAAAAAAAAGGTTGTCAAAACTTCCTGATCATGTATGTGAATTCTCACTCAGTCACGACTGGACTTCGTACTTCGTATAATATTTGATCATGAAACGTTTGGGGCGTATAGTTCACGATGCGTCAATCTATAGGTGAGAGAACAGATGAAGAGCTTAATTCCAAAATGCGGTAAATCCACTGTTTCAAATATGGAGAAAACTCAGAAAAGCATGTTTATTTGTCCAACTTTGTACACATGGAAATATGACAATTTAACGTACCATAATGCTGATTTGTATCGTGTAATTTGTCCTTTAATTTGAATTTCTAGATAGCTATACGTACTTTATTAATCTACTAATATAGTTAAATGTATTGTTATGGAAAGTGGATTTAGCGCCATTTGTAACAAAGCTCTTCAAAACCATTTCACCCTTTTATCTGTCATTCATTTTCTCTACCAGCAGTTTAAAAATGAATTGGCAAAACATCCAACATCATGCATGATTGCACTGAGAATAGCTGTTCTCTCCCCCCCCCCCCCCCCTCCCCCCTCAAAAAGAAAAAATATATATAATCTAACTTGGGTCTATACGCTATTATACAACCTTTCATTGTGTCAGTCTTTTTTCATCCCTGAAAATTACACCGTTTAATTCCTTTCTCTGTACACTGTACAGTATGCATACAATTATATGAGGACTATTACAAAGAAAATATATCGATGCACTAATCTGTGAACGGCATCAATCATTTTGAACATTCTACTGTACTTTTCTAATATAACTTGAGACATGCTACTATAAGAAAGCCATTTATGAAATTGATTTTTGGTTGATATACATCCTGGCGTTACCGCATTATTATCACGATACAACTGGGAAGGCTTGGCATTATTGTTTATGTAACGTTGTTAATAACAGGTTGCCTGTACTATAAAGTGGGGCGTGTGTGCTCGCAAGACGGGGATAGAGATACATGAACGACATCATAAACTAAATTTTCGATGTCGATCTTTAAAATAATTATAGCTCGTGTAAGTTAATATCAGGTAATGCGGATAATGAGACTGTTTTCCGGAAGAAGAAAATCTATTAACATTTGTTCTGGGTGGTTTATAATTGGGACATAATGTAGCATAGGCTGGGCCAGAAAATATTTGACAACCAAAAACCTTACAAAGAAAAGGACCATGTGAACTAAAACAAAAACGAAACTATAGCAACAGCGGCATGGGCATGGTTATTTGAGGCTAGGTATTGTACTTCGGGGTTTGATATTGTGAAATGCTAACAACCATTTGTTAACACATAATTCATGCATTTCTTTCTTATTCATTTCGCAGATTTTTGTCTATAAGTAGGTCATTTTAAATAATAATTTGATAGCAATTTAACTGGATTTAATGGAATAAGCTTGTTTTTGTTTTGTTTTATCACAAGGTAACGTTATGTACAGTATATACCTGACTGGTAGTGTGACTATTCATCACGGATTCGACGTGGTCGGTTTATAATTACGTAGTTTCAAATATTGAGTGGCAATTAACTGGATTTTATCGGGTAAGTTTACATGTTATCAATACAAATGTACTTCTGTATGTACCTTACTCATGGCGTGACTATTCACATGATCAAGTATTCGAAATGTTCGGTCTATGATGATAATGATGATAATTGTTTTTCTTCAGAATTGTGCTAGGCAAATGTCACTCGATTCGCTTTACTGAGCCTAGTGTGAGGCAGAGTAAATTTACCCACGTGGACGTGCTTTGGGAAACGTGTTTAACTGAAAGGTCGTATTTGAATCTGACATGTGTCGGTGTGCCATCCGTATGCGTGTGTGTAACAGTATACGTTCAGTGTGTCTTTATCTGCATCTGTATGTATGTAGGTTTGTCTTAAAGGGACTTGTAACATTGTCCAAATCCTCAAAATCCATTTGGAATTATAGCGGTTCCCTCATACCTTGTTGTATTTGTATTAATAATAAAATCATAGGACAGGTTTCGGTTTTTCAAATTTCCCTTTCGTTAAAAGGATAATTACGATCGAAGTGTTCAGATGTTAAATAATCCAACTGATCTCGAAAACCATGTACAAAGTGAGTGCAATGAGTTTATGAACATCACTTTGCATTTTTGCTCATTACTCGGCCATATAACGTCCATTTGACTTGAAATCTTCACACAATACCCTGTGGACATATCAGATAACAATATACCATTCATCACTTTTTGCACACGTCAACAAAGTTACTAGATCCCTTCAATTCATGTTTGTGCAAAGGAAAACGTGTTCAACTGAAAGGTTGTATTTGAATCTGACGTGTGTCGGTGTGTCATGCGTATGCGTGTGTAACGGTATACGTTCAGTACATGTCTTTATCTGCGTTTGTATGTATGTATACGTTTGCCTTCATTCATGTTTGTGCAAATGAAAACGTTTTTAACTGAAAGGTCGTATTTTAATCTGACTTGTGTCGGTGTGCCATGCGTATGCGTGTGTATGTGTATATGCGGTATAAGTACGTGTCTTTATCTGCATCTGTATGTACGTTTGTCTTAATTCATGTTTGTGCAAAGGAAAACGTGTTTATCTGAAAGGTTGTATTTGCATATCTCGTGTGTCAGTGTGTCATATGTGTGGACGTGTACATGAATGTGTGGATCATTGTATACACATGTTTGTTTATCCGTGTCTGTGTATGCGTGCGTGCGCCCCCCCCCCCCCTTCACTCATGTGAACGTATCAAGGGGAAAAGTGTTCAAATAAAAAGGTCGTTCGTGTTTGAACATTATAATCTAATATCTTAAAAAAGAAAAAATATATAAGTATATTATATTATAATGTAATTTGTACCGAATATGTGTTGGTTTTGCTTGACTATGGAGTGAAATCACCCGCATAGTGATTTCGCCTGTATCTGAGGCGATTTCCCCCAAAATAATCTCTCGGAGGGGGGGGGGGGGGGCAGCCCCTTATCCCTCCCGCCTCATATGCCTATGTGGGAACTGATGGCCCCATCTTTGCCTCCTGCCCCCTACAACCAAACCATCTTGTTGTATCTTGACTTTCCCGTGCCCTTCTTACACACATGTACGTACATTATATACTTCGGCAAATTATGTGTCAATATTTGCGAAAGTTCTAGTACATGCAGCCTCTGCCGAACTAAACGTACGTTCGTAATAACAAACCAACGCCGAAAGCTATCGCACCCTCGAGTGCCGTTAGCCTATTTCCGAGTTCCCGAGTTTACAAACCAGATAGCCCACATGTGGACTTGATTGCCTCTTCTATGACCAAGGGGATAATTATGTCGCGCTTTGAGGGAAATGTGTCGATATTTGGGGTGGTATTCTAATATTTGTCCTAAGTCAAAATTTCTTCCTAAATCATGGTTTTGTCCTAAGTGGTATTCCAATATTCTTCCTAAAATTAATATCTTCCTAAGTCACTTCCTAACTTTTTTAAGCAAGAACTTTGGAAAAGATGCAAATTAGCGCAGAAATGTAGCGCGCTAGTTCGTAACGTTTACGCGCGGCTACGCTTAATAGACAATGGTATAAGCGTCTTTCAGGGGCGTCAATCAGACCTGGGGGGGGGGGGCAGGGGGGCGGTCGCCCCCCCCCCCCCCCAATGAAAATATTGGGGGGCGAACATATCATTTCGCCCCCCCCCCCCCCCCAATAATTCCGAAAATGAGGAAGAAAAAAATCAAGTGATATAATGCCAAAGAGGGGAAAGACAGATTTATCAATAATTAATCTTCAAAATAGCCGTTTTTTTAGTTTGAAAAGGACTGTAAATCTCTTTTTTGCCGCGCGCTTCGCGCGCATACAGTTTCTCATATTGCAAGTTTCATTTTGGTTGCGGGAACTCACCTTTCGAAATGTGTTGGGCAGTGTAATTTCTCAAACGCACATCTCACCCTTATCTATAGATAGCACACCGTCACAGAAAATAAAATAATCTGAAATATATCTTTCAGTCAATTCGGTCCATATGCGCTGAACGCAAATCAAATTGGAATATCATGTCCCCCCACATTTGAAAGTGGAAGAGATTGTCCCCCTCCCTTTGTCATTATGTATGTTTGGTTCCATACTTATGTACTTCATATTACGTGAAATTTCTGTCTCAGGTGTGCACCAAATCGCACAATTTCACGCCCAAAAATACAAAAGCTCCCTACTGTGGGAGGGCGACACCCCCTCCCACACCCTCCCCCGCTCGGTCGCTTCGCTTCCTCGCAATGTCTTCCCTCCACTTTTGAGAAGTTGTTGACGCCCTTGCTTAGTTTCATGGGAGCCCAATGCCCTAGACTATATCGATGGCTCTATAATATACAGGATCACGTGGATCCATCTCATGCAAGGCTAAATCTTTTCATCGCTATGCCCTTTAAAAATACGTTACGAGTAGGTTCACTATTTTATACAATTTTAACACCCATGATAGGAGTTGCAAATCCAGATCGCCTCGGAAGTGATAGTTTGTCTCATCACCTTCACCAACGGTAATTATTTGCTCAATATTTATTACCCCTCCATGGACCTGAATATTCAATCCAGCGCGTAAGTGCGCAAATTCCAACGCGCATTTATAAATGACGTATGAATGGATTTGCGCGTGTCTAATTGTGACGTATGAATACGTGTACGCATATCTGCTATAATACGCGCAAATAGCCCTTCATATTCATGGTTTGAAAATGTTTAATCAGTAATTTGAGATTCAATGCATTGGTCTTCTTCAATGAACAAGACGGATTAAGATGTATGTTTTTGTTTATTTATGTTTTGCTCTGGATAGTATGTATAATAATAATAATATTGACTGGCTTGTTCGCTAGGATAATATTGCACTCGTCTTCGACTCGTACAATATAATCCTAGCGAATGCAATATTTCTGATATACCATTCAAGGCCAGACAATATTATACAAATAGTGCAGGGTTTGGAGTTGAATATATATGTACCAAAATAGACACCGATACATTTTTAATTTCTCGAGTGCATTAAATATTGCATCGGGGCCGCAGGCCGAGTGCAATATGTTTGCAAGAGAGAAATTCAAAATGAAGAGGTGTCTATTCTGGTATATTTAACGACAAGAAGCATGTACTATTTGTTATATAAGATGATTATTTTGAGGAACTGATTTTGTTATCATATTTGATAAACCAAAATTTCCTCCAGTCATCGCAGGCCCTGCGTACTTTGTACAAGCGCCAGCGCGTATTAAAAATAACTGCGCGCTTTGCGCATTTTTCCCATTCAAGAGAAAGCGCATTAGCACACATTACGCACCCCCTGTGCGGCTCGTTTGGCTCTCTATATGGGAAATTTGTACACACATAGCGTGCATAAATTGATGTTATAGTGCACGTTACCAGGTATCAACGTTCACTATACCGGAGTATGCATCGGTAATCAACCAATAGGAATGCCCAATTTCCCTTCATTATGACGTCATCATCTTATATTATATAAATAGTGGTCAAGCGCCACTCCGCGACGCTGTGCGTGCGCGCATAATGAATTTGGTATATACAGCAATCGTTTGCGTGCTCTGTCCTTTCGAAGAGCGTATCATGGCATAAACAAACGTTGCTCTCAGTGCGTACAAACATATTTGCTTGGTGGACTCATTGAACAGTATTCCTGTGATTGGGATTCAGGGCGCAATGATATGGATTAAGAGGCCACAGACATTTACTGCACTGGGACCCCGTTGCAGAAACAATTACAATCAATTGTAAAGTTGCACGTATTTCTGCAATGGGGCCCGGGTGACCACACTTCCACTTGACTTTGGCAACCACTGCGGCCACACAATAAAGGTCGTACTCATACCATGATTGAATCCGAACATTGAATGTACTCGTTCATGACAAGGAAGACGAAACCGCAAGAGAAATCTTCAATTCAGTTCAGTCATACGATACGCTCTCAACGATCTTACACGTAAACACGTTCGGAAGTCCATGAAATACTATACCGTTGGCCTAATTTGTGTACCTGCGTTTTAATATACCCTAAAAATAACCATCTATCGAAGGTTAAAACAGCCGTGGCCAAATTTAGGTCATAACACGACTGAATCCGAGCCGTTTAAGTAAATAAAATGTTGGTCATACGGAGGTCTATCGTGAGTTCATAAAGAGAGTCATGGGTGAGGAAGGTGCCGAGTTCGCCATTTAGTGCTAGGCTACTTTGTGCGCACTGGCATAGCATAGCACTGTGCATGCATTACGCACCATGTGCAATTCGTTCGCAATATGGCACCGCGCATCTAATTAATGAAATTAATGAAAATGAAGTACCTTAAAGTCCTTATCTCTTTCCGGGGGGGGGGGGGGGGGGGGGGGGGGGTACACAGATTATAGTCGGACGGGGGTGTGCGGCTGAGACCTCCGAACCCATACCCACATACAATGGTCCTTTTGCTGTAAATAGGTACCCATGTCTAAGGATTATTTGTGAAAAATGGACCCATTTCTAAGGATTTTTTGTGAAAAATGGACCCATGTCTGAGGATTTCGAACTTTAAATTTTACATTTTTTGAGCTGTAATATGATAAAATGGGCAATCATTTTGCAGTTTCTTGATAAAATTCTTTATTAGTGAACTGTACTATACTACAGGGGCGGCGTCAGGGTATTTTCTTAGGGAGGGCGAAAGTGTATACTTTGAGTGAGCGAAGCGACCGAGTGGAGGGAGGGTGTGGGAGGGGGGTGTCCCCCCCCCCCCCCCCCCTCCTACACCAGGGAGCTTTGGCAATTTTTTACACTAGAATGGAGCTATCTGGTGCATATCGGAGGTGAAATTCTCAAATTTTCAAATGATTGAAAAACACTGAATAGTCTTCAATTATGGTACGGTAATTTGCATAAATATGAATAAAACACCCAAGGTTGTGAAATATTATGTATGCGAGCGAGCGGAGCGAGCTTGAAAATTGTAGCAATTTCACAGCGGAAAATTGCCATTTTTTTTCAATATTATTGTATGGGTATATTCGTTTGATTACTTATGATATGGCATTATGAAGGGATATATATAAACACCCGACGTTGTGAAATATTATGTATGTGAGCGAGCGGAGCGAGCTTGAAATTTTAGCAATTTCACAGCGGAAAATTGCCATTTGTTTCAATATTATTGTATGGGTATATATTCGTGTTATTACTTATGATATGGCGTTATGAAGGGTAATATATAAACACCCAAGGTTGTGAAGTATTATGTATGCGAGCGAGCGGAGCGAGCTTGAGCATTTTAGCACTTTCACATCGGCAAATCCTAAAATCCCGGAGAAAATGAGGGAGAAAAGAGGGAAAAGGAATAAATGAAAAAAGGGACCCATTTCGAAATTTTTTTTTTTAAATGGGACCCATGTCTAAGGATTTTTTTTATGAAAAGGGGACCCATGTCTAAGGATCTTTCTTGAAAAAGTCACCCTTCCCAGCGGCACATCCCCGTATACCCAATTTACGTGAGTACCCCCCCCCCCCCCCCCCACACCCCCGGGATCTCTTTACTCGATCGAACTATACAACCTCAATAACACTCATCAGTACAAACCAGATAGCCACGCATGCACTTTGGTTTGGGAACTCTGGCAACCACATATATAGAAACAAAACAAGATTATACCCCCAACCTATTACGTTCGTGCATACTGAAACCAAGGTTTGCTGAAGAAAGCCAAGCACTCGGAAGCAGTGATATAATATTCGGAAACATCAAGGATCAGCATGCGTGGGGATGCTATCCCGCGGTTCGCCATTTTGAGCTAGGCTAGTTTATAACACTGAGCCAGTGTGTATTTCGCACCGTGCGCAAGGTGTTTGCACGATGGCACCGCGCATCTGATTTACGAATCCGAATCACCTTCACATTATCTACGATGGCGTAGCTAGTAATATACAAACGGGGGGACCAGAATTGATGTATGCATTTGTAAAATTATCCCTTGCTCGGCCCTGCGCCCCTATAACCCCTTGAATGATCACTAGAACCTGTCAATATTGTTAGTTTTCTATAGATTAGTTTACTATCAAGCGTATCGTACATGTAGCGTAGTGTCCCCTCCATTTATTGGATAACAAAACAATACAAAATAATATAAGGGGAACATTTATGAGAAATAAAGAGATACATAAGGCATTCCCCGCCTCAAAAATTCGAAAGGCCCCCACCCTCTCCCTTCATTCCGACCACGCTATGCCACTGTGTTGAAATGTTAGCTATACCATAAACGCCGCCGACTTTAAAATAAACAAAAACAATTGATTTTGTACGCTATTGTGAAGAATACAATAGGCCAAGACGACGTACAAACGAATTTTTAACATGTTCAAACATGCACTTTGATTCAAGGTCGTAACTTGGTATACATGAAGTCATGTTGGTTTTAAACATCACACGGTATTGGCGCCTTCGTAAGCATGGTAAGCCGATATGATAATATCATACGTTGATAAACGAGTACACATTTAAAATTGCAAGCGCTATACATTATACGAAGCGTCACAATAACACAACTCGTTAGTGCCGATACCGTATTGAATTTATCTTTTTTTTTTAAGTGATCACGAAAAGCGCTTACCTTTTAGAGTTGACCTCGGAAGAGTGACGTTTTAAACACCTGCCCAAGGAGTCGAGCGTACTTGATTTTGCTCCGTCTGTCCAAGTTGTAAGTTAAAAATAAGCACAAGTTTTTCGTGCCAAGGCTCTCCTTTTTAGCCAAATCTGGCTGATGATCATTCACATCACACCCAGGGACTGGCAGAAACCACCTGCGTCGTAATGAATTTCAAACATCCAACAAAGTTTGTCGACAGCTGCCACGACTCCAAAATATTCACCCTCGATCTACTCACTGCTTAAGTCTTGTCACAAGCACAATGTTCCATGCGTGTCAATTTGACAAATGCCAAAGGACTTTATTCTTTGGTTGATAATTCTAGCAACGTTTTGTTGTTGTTGTAGACGACGCATTGGGTTAAGTAAGTTGCAAACTAGTTCGTTATGTTATCCAAGTTTTGCTAAACACTAAAGAAAGCCAAGCTGCGCTTTCCTTGTCAAGGTACATCAAACACGGTCGTCAGTTTGATAGTGCCAACGACTGAGCGACTTCATTTTTTGAATATGATGATGTTGAATGAACTTTACTGTAGACTGATTTAGAAACTGCAAACTAGTTCGTTAATCTATCAGAAACTCGCTGTATTAGCGGGCAGATGGCATCCCCATTAATCACGATACATTAATGTCGTAGCTTTTGTAACACATCTTGGCGCCATCCGCTGAAAAAGGATGCCTAAGGATAAACCTAAACCTAAGATAATGCAGCTGGTAACAAAACGCGTGCTCCAAGAAATGTCCTGTTCCGATTTCCAAAGTTCCGCAAGATGAATTAAAAAAAGAAACTCAAGAAGCCAGAATCATCTCTCAATAAAATATTTCAAATATGGCGGGAAGATTCACAACAAACATTTCCGCCAATACACACTACCACATGAAATAAATCCTATATCGAAGTAGAATTTAAATAATTATAGACTTGAGCTATGGCAATCGTTGAAGATGATTGATTTCCGCTTAATCGCGATTTAATAACCACTCTTTGAGGGGTGGATATTACCAGAATTGAAAAGAAAATGAAAGTGTGAAACTTTAGTAATGCAATTATCCTAGGCTAAAAAACACTGCCCGCGAATACAAACTTAATACTGAACATCAATCGTTCAGGACAGTTGACTGTGATACGAATTATGAAGCGTTATACAACTGTAAAGTTATGATCCTCAAAAGCGAAAGGGCTCAAAATTAATGAGAAAGAATGGATGGAGTCCAATCCTAAGGCAAGAAGCGCGAAGTGAGATGTCCAGAGCGGTGGTTGGGTGGTATCACTGGCTTGCGAAGGATACCCCTGTTTTTCGCTCCAATCCGCCGTTTCCTTTTCGTGTTCGCTCACTCCTTCATACCCGTCATATTAAACTCGTTGTGGGGTCACCTTTTTGTGTGCAATGAATATGACGAAACGAGATTCTACGGAGCAGTCGAATTTATAATAGTCGGAAGAACTTTTTCTCTCACTCGAGGAACGGTGAGCACTTTGCACCGTTATAAGTATACCCTGGGATGTGAGATGCCCTATGTTCCGTAGTGCGAGATTGATGGCAAACGTGCGATGAATTTTGAACAGCGCGGACGTGTTCGCAACACCGAATTGCGTTCTGGCGCACTGAATTCTAACTTTATCCCAAAGTCCATGCTTCATCCCTTTCACGCGAAGCAATTAAATGTGGCGCCCTCTGCCGGTTGGCAGGGTGAATCAACTTACTTTACCTCTAAGCTTATATATGTTAAATCTATTTCTGTGCAGGTTGATACCGTTTCTTTTCTTATTTGTAATGAAGACGAAATTATTGTTTGCGGAATAACCAGCTGCTCTTGGTTTTAATTAACTTGAGATCAAATAGTTTGACCAGTGCAGATCGTAAACATAATGTGATGCGATGTTTGCGTAAGACATTCAAGATATCTGTTGCAAGCTTCACAAGTGATTCAACATAAATTAAGTAATCAATTTACTTGAACAACATTCATTTGCTTTGTTAAACATCATTTCGTACGATTATTACATCAGATACTGTATGTATACCAATTATCAAAAGGGCATAATTATACATACAATTAGTGAAACAAAGTTGCAAAAAAATTGATGCCTAAAGAAAATAATAATTTATAATACACATTCCATTTTAGTGCACACGGACACAATTGTGTGTAATCACATGATAATTGTATTGGTTTCAGTGTACACAAAATAACACCCAAAACGAATATAAAACAGCTTTTGCTGGAAAGTGTTCCATTACTCTTATTAAACATACCTTGAATGGGATCTATAGTTATCTTGTTGACATGAGCAAAAACTGGCAAATGGTTGATAAAATGTGAATTTCTGTGATCTGATATGTCCACTGAGTGGTGTGTGAAAATTCCGGCAAATGAATGTCATATTATGACCGAGTAATGAGCGAAAATGTAAAATGATATTCGCTAAATCATTGCACTGGCTTTGTACACAGTTTTTATCCACTATACATTTATGATTGTACATCTGAACACTTTAATCACACACTTCTTTATAACGGAATTTTATGTGAAAAACCCGAAAACGGTGAGTTATATTTTAACATACAAATGACTTGGCCACTATTCAAAGCGTTTTCCAAGAAACTGTTATGCTAAAGTGACACGGGCTGGTGTTGATATACATAAAAGGAAAAGGATCATAACTGCAGGCTAACAATAATTGAGTCTGTATTTAGCTAGCATTTTCACAAGAATGCACACACAAAGGAGGGGTCAGCTCCAAGATCAAGTCTGTTATGTATAGTCATTTGTATTTTGCCCACCATCCTTTCACCTCTAGGCTATTGGTTTCAATGTCTATACTCTCTCTCTCATCCTCCCCCTCCCCCCCCCCTCCTCTCTCTCTCCTCCTCCTCCTTCTCCCCCGTCTCCCATTCGCTCTCCATCTTTTCAGTTTAAATTTCTTCTCTCCTTCTACATAACTCCTCTTCCCCTCTCTCCAGCCATTTCGCCCCCTCCCTCGCCCATACCCCCTCTCTCTATCTATCTTCTGTTATTGTGAATGGGTTCTGTCATTGCGACGAAAGTTGACCCTTCCAGAATCGCACCAATGGTCCAATACTTCAAACACATCTTTAAAGGGACTTGGTAACATTGTCCAAATCGTTGTATTCGTATTAACAATAAAATCATGGGACCGGTTTCGGTTTTTCAAATTTCCCTTTCGTTACAAAGATATGTATGATTGAAGTATTCAGATAAGAAAAACTCCGGGCGAGTTTTTCTTCCGTGTACAAAGTGAGTGCAGTGAGTAACTGAATATCACTTTGCATTTTCACTCATTACTTGGCCATACAATGTCCATTTGACTTGAAATTTTCACACAATACCCTGTGGACATATAAGATAACAACAATTTACATTGCATCAACCATTCATCACTTTTTGCACATGTCAACAAAGTTACCTTTAAAGGGGTTCTTCATTTCACTCGCAATCGATATTTTGACCGACTAAAATGGTAAGATATATAAGTTATAGTTTGTTTATCGCTTTGACGCAGTTGAACAAGACACAATACTCAAAATTACCTAACTCAATATACATTATTATAGAATATTATGCTTGTCTGAGTCCCTCGCCTAATTATGTCGTCAAATGTCACCGAGTCATCCCCCGGTTATTGATTCACGGTGTTGATTCCGCTCAATTTCTCTCCGATCACCTAAGGGAAAGGATATGGCCGAGATTCCAAATTAATTGATAAAATTATGTGATATATATATACACAATCATAACCGTATGCATCTCACCCAAGGCTTGTGTGAGAACTCCCACGAAAACAGTCATATTTTAAAGAATTATGCATACAATAAAGAGTAATGTCTACACTAGTTGTATATATTAAAAGAACAAACAACTCTTCGTTTATATCTATATGCCATTCACGTATTGAACTGAATGAAGTCAAATGCAAGTTCAAATGAGTCTGACTTCAAGACTTATTATATATTTTTAAAGCTTTTAGCATGGTTGGATAAGTATTATACATAATAGACTGCCAAAAGTATATCAGCATAATAATGTACAACTTCTAGAAGCTACATGACAATGAAGAATCGAAATGCGAACGAAATCAGCGCCAGACTACAGTGTTTGTGTCTGTACGGGCGTTGGGGAGGGGAGCTAATAAAGACGACAATCTGTACCGAAAGGGGGTGTTAGGTACTTCTTCAATTATTCTCTCGCATGGTATTTAGGGGCGGGTTATTGATTAGGATAATTTCTGTTCCTCTCACATTTAGCTGCATCACTAGGCCTACTATACATTCCGGTTTAATAAAATACTGGACTTAACAATTACTGTGATGGCTGCGCTCTGGTGGAATATATGTTATTGAAACCAAAAATATTCATGTATATAATATAAGACTTAAAGGGACTTAGTAATATTGTCCAAATCCTCAAAATCTAATTGGAATTCTAGCGGTTCCTTCATACCTTGTTGTATTCGTATTAACAGTAAAAACATGGGACATGTTTTTTTTAATTTTTTTTATTTCCCTTTCGTTAAAAAGATTTTGCGATTGAAGTGTTCAGATGTTAAATTATCCACTGTACCGCGAAGACCGTGTACAAAGTGAGAGCAATGAGTTAGTGAATATCACTTTGCACTCATTACTCAGCCCTATAACGTCCATTTAAGGTAACATTTTCCACACAACACCCAGTGGACATATGAGATAACAACAATATGCATTGTATCAACCACTCCTCACTTTTTGCACATGTCAACAAAGTTACTAGATCCCTTTAATAATAAGTCACTCATCTTGATAAAAGGCTAGCTGAACCTGACCTCAGGAGAAAATATGCCAGGGTTAATCCCAAGAGCATGTTGAACACAAATCGGATCGCGAGAGAGGTCACACATACGACCGTGTCCGTTGACAAACACGCTATAACTCCAGTAAGATGTTAAACAAAGATTTTAAGTTGAACTTACACACTATAATTGTACTTTAAAATTACGAACAGTCGTTAGTTGGGATACATTATATGACAATTTATAAACTGGTATTGTAACATTGCAACAATTTTGGTAAGAATCATCAATATTTTCTATTATGGAGAATACATTTTGTTCTTGATGTCAATTTTCAATTTTTTGTTTTAATATTTGCATTATCGCTTTTGAATCGCTTTTTGTCCAAGGCTTCGAATGGCCTATTATAATATTTAAGTTTAACTAATGCTTTTACGTTTAAATTAAATTTACATTCTCGTTGAAACACCGCTCATGATGTCGAAGGAGAAATTATTTTCTCTCTTGGCTGAAATAAATAAGGAAATAAAAAATAAGGAAAGAAACCGACCATTTGATTGGAAAATATAACCCGCTCTCCTTTAACCAACATCTTGCGTGCAGACCTTGCACATTATATTCTTGAAGTGAATTTTGAATTAATGAGACAAATCACATGTACTATTAATCCGTCAAAAAAATTCATAAATCAAAACCAATTTTTAAAGAATACCACTTTTACTGCAGAACGCCTATAGTAGGTTATCCAAACATAAGCCCATGCAGTGATTATTAATACTTTTTTTTTGTAGGACCCTCGATATGCAAAACTATGTCGGTATGCCACTGATAGAAAATGGAGAAACGGAATATAATTTGAGTACAAGTACTGAATTAATTGCCTATATACTTGAAGGGAATATTGTATTCGAGTTGGCATGGTTGGTGATTTGTTGACTACAAGAAGAACACAATAATGCTATTGATTATTCCATTCGAGTCACGTTGTTGTGATAATTACAAGCGATCAATCAAGTATCCGGTCATGACAGCCACAGTGGCATACTTAAGGGGGGGGGGGGGGGCTAGTATATATGTGTGAGGTGGGCTTTGTTATTGAAATAAGGAAAATTGTTATATTATATATATACAAGTAATATTCATAATATAGGTAGGAAAAAAAATGAAATATCGCGATAGTTTTAGCGGTGCCATAGAAATAATTTGTTGATGATATAAAAAATGTTATAATAATTGTAAAATATGTGAAGAAGAAATAAATAGAAAAGCAATTGGCAACAATAGTCAGATTTGACTGATTGCCACCAAACTCAACAACAACAACGATAGAAGCCACCCCCCCCCCCCCCCTCCATTCGAGTATAAACTCTCGTCCTCTCCGTGTCCATTTAATATGTTTAATCGACTGTGAATATACAGAAGGGTTTATATTATGCAAAGTTACGATAAGGACTTATTGCCAATACGACATTTTCTGATTACGCCTGATAAAAAGCTATGGAAATGAACGGAAAATTGACGAGTATGTGGACAATGCCGAAATAATAAGGTACATACCCCCTTTTTTCGTGGGGGGTCAGGGGTGCACCTGGGTTCAGCTTTCTTGGAAATTACTGTCTTCTCTTTCTCCGGTATGAAAATGCTTGGCCCTGGCGCATGAAAAATTCATCGCTGCACCCGCAAAAGTATATTAACACAAACAAAAGTGAGGCGGTGAATGGGTAGCAGCTAGCGGTCAGTCAGTCAGTCAGTCCGACTTTTTGGATAATTTAAGCAAGGAAAATTTAGGTCAATGAGACGTGCAGGCCGATGAGACATGGATGGGGAAACCGGCCGTATGTTTCCCATTCAATGAAAACTAGCATGATGTATTATCTGCAAGAAGGTGAGGATTTCGTGTTTCTTTTTTTTTTAATTTTTTTTTTAAGGAAGGGTTCCGACGGTGACACAGCGCGTGATTACTATCCAGGGGCTTTTTGTTCCTCTCTTCTTCTTTAAAAAAAAAAAAGAATTCGTGCCACTGTTTTTGTTTGGAAGGAGGGGTGCGCCGGGGCTAGTGGACGCGTCCCCCATCCCCTCCTGGCGCTGGGTGCGGTTCGTTATTCCGAAGGTTCGTTATTCCGAAGGTTCGATATTCCGAACACGCAAATTTCCTATACCTGAGTGTTCGTTAATCCGAAAATGAAATAGGGTTCGTTAATCCGAAAATGAAATAGGGTTCGTTAATCCGAACATTTGTTGCATTATTCCGAAGGTTCGTTATTCCGAAGGTTCGTTATTCCGAAGGTTCGTTATTCCGAAGGTTCGCTATTCCTAAAATGAAATCGGGTTCGTTATTCCGAAGGTTCGTTATTCCGAAGGTCCGTTATTCCGAGGGTTCGTTATTCCGAAGGTTCGCTATTCCTAAAATGAAATCGGGTTCGTTAATCCGAAAATGAATTTGGGTTTGTTATAATGCTATAATTTCATATAAAGAGATAAAATAAACTTAAATGTTTGATTGGTCTGGCCAAGGGAGGGAAAGGGGGAGGGGTATGCTTGATGCAGGCTGTAAATTAAATAAACAAAACACAAACTATAGTATTATAACAAGCCCGATTTAATTTTCGGAATAACGAACCCGATTTTATTTTCGGATCAACGAACCTTCGGAATAACGAACCTTCGGAATAACGAACCTTCCGAATAACGAACCCGATTTTATTTTCTGATCAACGAACCTTCGGAATAACGAACCTTCGGAATAACGAACCTTCGGAATAACGAACCTTCGGAATAACGTACCTTCGGAATAACGAACCTTCGGAATAACTGAACCTTCGGAATAACGAACCTTCGGAATAACGGACTGTAACCCTGGCGCTAAGTCATTAAGTAGCAGTACCCACTGAAGATTGGGGTGGGGGCAAAATAGGGGTGCAAAGATGACCAGGGGGAGGGGGCATCCTGAACCATCAATCAACTTGTTAAATGCATTTCTTAGCCCGTTTCTTCCTGGAACCGGGATAACACGGTTCCCGTGCAACGTACTCACAACCGGGAACCGGCTCAAACCGGGCCCGAAAATGTCACACGCATTACTCTATTTAACTTGTATCCACAATCACAAGGGAGCAGTATGATAGAGCGAGCAATATTTAGGGGTAGGTATAGAGTCTCACCCCCTGCGTAAGGACACTGTGTGTGGATTGACCATCAATTCAATGCATCGTGCTAAAAAAAAAAAAGGGGGGGGGGGGTTGCTGTTGAATTACAGGGTGATTCTGTAACCTGAAACATAAAAACAAACAAAAACATGAAACGTCCAATGTCATGTTTCTTTAGTTCAATAATCTTTCACATTTCTGTAATCTCTTTTTTTTCCCTCTACACAAAAGTAATGTATTTTGGTTAAAATTTAAAATATAACATAGTTGGGCTTTCCGGGTAGCATCAACCACACCAAGTCGTGCTAAGCCCATTTTCCATAATTTACAACAAAATATTTTAAAATTAAAATGATGGAAGCTCAAATACAAGACCTCGCTAAATTGTTTTTAGTTATATACGACAGATCGTTAGTGTTTTACAAATTCATTGCAAAGTTTAACATCTTATTTCATCCATTGACTGTGGGTATCAAATTCCAGTTTAACATATTGGCCCGAATTCTCAACTTGTGGCTCAACTTGTGCCTGGCCTAAAAGACAAAGACTACCGGTAACACTTTGCACCAGCATACTTATTGTCTCGTAACTATGGTCCCCGGAGATATTCAAATCGTTTCCTTTCATTATCAAGTCAATCCCTTGAGAGCTGCTTATAAGCATCAGGACAATGGGCTCTTTTAAATTCAATTCTTAACAGTATAACAGTGAAACAGGGCACCAGCAATACAATGTCCAGGATGATCTAGGATGCAATGTGGCTGATGACAGACTTTACTATAACTTAATTTCAAAGGGCCCATTGTCCTGATGCTTATAAGCAGCTCTCAAGGGATTGACTTGATAATGAAAGGAAACGATTGGAATATCTCCGGGGACCATAATTACGAGACAATAAGTATGCTGGTGCAAAGCGTTGTCTTTTATGCCAGGCACAAGTTGAGCCACTAGTTGAGAATTCGGGCCATTATAACTAACAACAACAAAAGACATTTTCTTGTGCATTTGATTTTTCCTGGTATTGAGCATACATTATACCCGTTTCAACTTTGGATAGCATTTTTGTTTAGATCTTCGTTTGGCAATTTGACATTACTATAAAAGACAACACCTTTGGATTATGTCGACCATTATAGCTAAGTTTTGAATTTCACGTATAGCAAGAAATATATTGCACTTCACGCGAAATCGAATTTAAAATTTAAAAGTATGCAAATCACGTTTACTTTCCCGGGATGTACGGACATACAAATGCCCTTCTTTTGACAGTTCATCTGCACCTGTTACAAGTGTGACAGCCAGGACTTCGGTATGTCCTTACTGTTTTATTTCTGCGAATCGCTCAGCTAGAATTATGTTATCGAATATTGCAGACCATTGCCGCGCAAATTCGGAATTCCGAACGAGGAGCACGAAAATGGGCGCTTAAATGCGTCATTATTACGTGATTTTGAATTAGTGGAAGAAATAATATCATAATATACAAACATATCATATGGGCGTTGGAGGATGGGGGGGGGGGGGGGGGGGGTTGCTTTCCCCCTCCTCCAAGAATTGTCAACAACTCATGCATGCGAAAATCACCCCGGATTCGGGCAAACCCATAATTTTCTGAGGCAAGTTGTTCATTTGTGCTAAAGGGATCTAGTAAAATTGTCCAAATCCTCAAAAACCAATTGGAATTCTAGCATTTTTTTCTTCGAATTTCCCTGTCGTTACAAAGATATTTACGATTGTAGATGTTAAACTATCTGGATAGTCGTAACCGTGTACAAAGTCAGTGCAATGAGTTAGTAAATATAACTTTGCATTTTTGCTCATTACTCGGTCATAATTATAACGTCCATTTAACTTGAAATGTTCACACATACCCAGTGGACATATCAGATAACAACAATATACCTTGTATCAACCATTCATCACTTTTTGCACATGTCAACACATTTACTAGATCCCTTTAATATGTTAATGAAAGGAAATGATGTTATTCAAGCGAAATACCTCAGTTTTTGCAAAATGAAAGACAATAATTAATACTTCAATGCATGCAAGAGTTTATTTAATAGATCATGTAACTTTGTTAACATGTGCAGAGACTGAAAAGGGGTTGATAAAATGTGTGATTTTGTAATCTGATATGTCCACTGAGTGATGTGTGAACATTGAATACATTCCATGGTAAATGAATGTCATATTGCTGAGTAATGAGCGAAAGTGCTATTTGTGAACTCATTGCTATAACTTTGTATAAAACTGTTGAAAGGTTTATATAGGAGTCTTTCAAACCCGACCACGTCAATCATTAGCGTGCTTACGATCCTGGACCGTACGCACGGTCGACCGTAAAATACGAGTGCGCATCTGTTCTGCGCATGTATGACGTAATGCCTTATGGTCGACTAATTTTTGGTGAACAGTTTTCGCGCGATGTATCGGGTCACCTGACTCGACCGTAAACATTTTACGGTCCACTAACTCACGGTCCAGGATCGTAAGCGCACTATAACATCTTTATAACAAAGAGAAGTTCGGAAAACCGAAACATGTTCCGTGCTTCTCTTGGAAATACACAAACAGCCAGGTAATTATGGGAGAACCGCTAGAGTTCTAAGTAATTTGTTTGGATGTTGACACTGTTACTAGATCCATTTTCAGTAAAAGGATTTTCCCATACGTATTTTAATTAAATTATGATTAAAGAGAGGCCTCCTGAACTTTCTACATATACTTCGCACAAAAAGTTCCGCAATCGAGGTTTGCGCATTCATAACTTTCTATCAGGTTATTACCATTGATACATTTGGTATCATTGGAAAGCGTGAATTCTCCCCTTTTCATTGATATAACATTTGCTATGAGTATTTCATCATGGAATGTGCATTGCATCCAAATGTAGGGCAAATTCAAAAGTGAAATGTTGCAAAATGCACTGATTCTGACAACAAAGGGACTTCCTTTTGTTTGAAGATTAAAATGTGGCTTGAATGCCTATTACGTTATTACCATTCATACATTTGGTATCATTGGAAAGCGTGAATCCTCTTCTTTACATTGATATAACATTTTCTATGGATATTTTTATCATGGAATGTGCATTACATCCGAATATACAGTCATAGAGCAAAGCATGTTTTAATGAGGCTAAAACGCTCGTTTTATTCAGATTCCAACGATCGAACTTTCTCACCCGAATAGTACTCGGCTGGAGATACATCATTTAAGGATTAAGGTGAGTTTGTTTTGGTCAGGTCTTTCAAACGTAACGAAACACAAGGAGAATTCACGCACGCACGCCGAAATTCTGCATAGAGCTCCTGTACTTTAAATGCGTGCGTCACAGGCTGTGCCGTAAACGTACGCGTAAAGCCTACATTTTGGTACAATCTTCCGAAAACCCGGTTACGTCCGTTGCTCCATGGGCTAACTACGAACTCCCTTATTGTTCGATGAGTCAATCACGCATATGTTTGTACGCACTGTGAGAGACGTTAATCCAACGATCGAACTTTCTCACCCGAATAGTACTCGGCTGGAGATACATCATTTTAAAAATGCGATAACTTCAGTTTGCAATAACCAATTGTACAATGTGATATATGACATTGTAGAAAATATGTCATTCTTTGCTTCCATATAATTATATTTTGAATTCAACAACGACAAAAAGATGAAAATCAAGTGTAATAACTTGACAAAATTCGTTTTTGAAAGTTCTTTTTCATTCGGCTTGAAAACTTACAAAATGTACTTGCGTCTCCTTCATATTTATACCATATGAAAGGTAATTTAATACACTTTACAAAATATGTCAATTTTGAAGCCGTTTATTTCTTAATCGGGTCAGGAGCCAACAAAGACCAGCAAAGGACAAAATAAAATATCATATTGTTGGCTTTCAGCGGCAATCCAGCCCGTTGATTGGTTGAATCAGCATCACGCAGATTCTCCACGTCCCGCGAAGAAGAGAGAGGGGGAGAGAGAATTTCTCTTTCCCCGCACAGCGCGTTGTTCCGAGGGGAGCCTGGTATTGCGTTATTTGAATGAGGCCAATCACTGGCCCGCTTCAAACACACCCCTTCGTACCATCCAATGGGAATGCTCGTTCGCATTTTAGTTGTTCTTAATTTGTACCTGAGTGGTATTTTCTTGGCTCCTGACCCGATTATCCAACGCAACAAAATAAAACCTACGTATCCTGAAAGAGTATAAAACATGCTTTACAATGATTATAAAATCAATGAGACGCAAGAAGCATAAACTGTTATTTTTCACCTCTGAACTTATTATTTTTTGGTGATATTTGACAACAAATTGCACTGGTAAAATTTGATTTAATACTTGATTAATTATGATAGACATAAAATATGATTCTTCCTCTAACATTTGATACCACATTCATTCATTAAAGACTATGTTAAGGTTCCATAAAGCTCAAAATAATACCCCTCTGCTTTGCTCATTGGTGCGTGCGGTTCGGAAATCTATGAATACGATATGAATAAATACAGTGGAATCGGGCTGAGTTGCATTCTGACTGTATAGGGCAAAGTAAAAAATGAAATGTTGCAAAATGCACTGATTTTGTCAACAGTGTGCCTTCCTTTTGTTTGAAGATTAAAACGTGGCTTGAATGCATGACCACCTCACCCCCATTCAAGCCAAGGAATGCACTCTGTTGACAAAATCAGTGCATTTTGCAACATTTCACTTTTGACTTTGCCCTACATTTGGATGCAATGCACATTCCATGATAAAATATTCATAGCAAATATTATATCAATGTAAAGAGGAGGATTCACGCTTTCTAATGATACCAAATTTATGAATGGTAATAGCGTAATAAAAAAGTTATTAATGTGCAAACCTCGATTGCGGAACTTTTTGTGCGAGGTATATATCAAAACATATATGGTTAAAATAATATCATCAAGTGGATGATGGCTATGTGTGGGTGTGTTTTCACATAATGTCTACAGACAGGATCAGAAATAATGTGTAGCATGGGTCGTATACATAACAAAAAACATGTTACTATTATAATACTTGAGTTTTGCTTCTTTCTTAAAAGATAGCGAGTCATTCGCTTGGTCTTGAATCAAGGTGAAAGTACACTGGCTTAATTATTAACGACTTCTAGTATGTGAGTCCGCTTCGAGTGCTCCTCGCATACAAGTTTGTGAAATTTTGAGTACACACATTAGTTATCCTCCTCGAAGAGTCCATCGAATCGCCATTGAATACCGAATGGTTCGGCCACCAGCAGACCAGACCGGTTCAAAGCAGCAAACAATTGCGCTTGACAACATCTACCAGACCTGGCTAGTGTGCTAGTAGTCGCATATCTATATCTCATAACGACTGTGTCATCTAAATCCAAATTGCGCTCTAAATCCATCTTATGGGGCAATAAGGGAGTTTGTAATTACAAACTGCGCATGTTCCAATTTCTGAGACGAAAATTCACTGTACCAAAAACATCGATATTGCCCGTTGTCCCATAGACCTTCGTGCAATTATTGTCACATTTGAAACGTGTTTTCACGGGAAATTTGGCTCGAAGTCATAAATGTTTTTTCTGAATTAATCATAATGGACATCTCATATACATAAGACTGATTTTTTTTAATTTATTTTTTCTATTTATTTTCGGATTTTAACTAAAATGTCAACGTTCGTATCTGGGCTTTTATTGAAATCGCAAAGGCCCCATACGTAGATTTGTGTGTACTGTTTTCTTTTAAGTGTTGAAAACGGGCAAAGATGTGATTTTTATTCTTAAAAAAATTATTTAGCCTGCTTCAAGTTTGAAAATTAAAATGAATGGTTATATTAATTTATTCAATTTTAAATATTTCAGGATTAAGGTGAGTTTGTTTTGGTCAGGTCTTTCAAACGTAACGAAACACAAGGAGAATTCACGCACGCACGCCGAAATTCTGCATAGAGCTCCTGTACTTTAAATGCGTGCGTCACAGGCTGTGCCGTAAACGTACGCGTAAAGCCTACATTTTGGTACAATCTTCCGAAAACCCGGTTACGTCCGTTGCTCCATGGGCTAACTACGAACTCCCTTATTGTTCGATGAGTCAATCACGCATATGTTTGTACGCACTGTGAGAGACGTTAATTCGTGCGATAATACACACATTGGTATTATTCAGAGTGCAAGCGCAAGCAATTAAAATATACAGGACCTTATTTATATGCACGCACGCATTGCATTCAATTGAAGTTAGTGATGGTTTATACAGCGGCCCTTTTATGGCAAAAGGGTGTATCTCGAGTATACGCCGGCATAAATAAAACCGAGAAAAATGACTTTGAAGTTTGAGCATTTCGTTTTGCTATAGAAGCCTCAAAAATGGTTATATGCTGGTGGAGTTTGTTTTAGAATTAAATTTATTGTTCAAATATTCTTTCCATATAGTTTTTATTTGTTTTAACTTTTTATATTTAGAGCAAGATTCATTTTTATCTAGATACACCCTTCTGCCAAAAAGAATTGGCACACGCCGTATTGGTCTCTATTTGGCAAAAGGGTGTATCTGCAGATATACCATGAACATTACTTCACATTTTTGGACAGAAGGGTGTATCTGCAGATACACCCTTCTGCCAAAATAAATGAGTGAATTATTTCGTTTAGATATTATGCAGAAAAGGTGTATCTGCAGATACGCCATACAAATTCCGTCACATTTTGTTGGCAGAAGGGTGTATCTGGAGATACACCCTTTTGCCAAAATAAATGAGTGAATTATTTCGTAAACATATTTGGCAGAAAAGGTGTATCTGCAGATACACAATACAAATTCCTTCACTAATTTTGGCAGAAGGGTGTATCTGCAGATACACCCTTTTGCCAACAAAATTACTAAAAAGAGTAAAAATTACTCCAGATAGGTCCTATTATCTCGAAAACTAAAGTTCGAGCACTTCTGAAACTTTGCTAAATGAAAATTCTGACCTCAAAAACCCTCCAAATGGAAAAAACCTGAAAAGGTCAAATTTTCTGAGATACACCCTTTTGCCAAAACAGGGCCAAGCCTGCGGAAGCTTTTAGAGCCACTGTACATCTACGGACGTAACCGATACGGTGCATGCCAAAACTGATCGCTAAGTTTCGCTAACTTTAGTTCTACCGATCGAAAGTGAGATTACTATACGGCGTCGCGGCGCATTCATCTAAAACTATTCGGTAAATTTGTCAGAAATGGTTCCAAGGTTGACAGATTATAAGGACAAACCCTCGAGGGATACTAATGATATACGAACGCTGTGTCCGCGCAGTGAACGCGCTGCGCAATGTTTAATTGATCGATAATTAACTTGGCCTTTATTTGTTCGCTTTTGAAATATAATGTAGTACCTTGCCGAAGGACACTCGTGGCGCAGTTAGAGAATCGAATCCACGACCCTCGTATTGAAAGCCGAAGGTACGAACTTATCATATCATAATAATCCCGCTATATTCTGGCGAGTGTGCTGTTTCATGATTGCAATACGATGAATGTTAAAGATTATCGCAGAAACTTTGATAAAAAAATTGATAATGAGGAATTTTCTACAGGCAAAATGAAATCCCGTCTTATATTCCAACAAGATGTAGGAGATGAAGGGAGAGAATACAGTGTAATCTCCGTGGCCCGTGGGCAAAATGTTATTATAGCAATCCATCAACATTATAGAAACGTTGTATTCTTCATAGTATTGTGTTCTTGCTCAGATTTTGGACGGTTTATGTTTCATTAACTCACCTCTTTTGCTTTTGATATTTAATTGTTATTTATAGTACGTTTATATGTAAAGGATATAATTTGCTATTTCTTGCTGAACATTGTAATTTGATTTAGTAGGCGATATTAAGTCTCTGTTTTTACTTATTAATTATTTAATTTATCCATGTGTTTTTACTGTTATATTTTGTAATGCATTTTACATTGTAAACTGACTTGTTTAGTCTTCGGACTTTTTACTCAGTATTTTTCTTGAATAAACCAAAATTGAATTGAATTGTATTGAATTGAGTCTAAACATCACTTTCCGGTCGAAGTCTATGAAATGCTAAGTCTTCTATATACGCATTTTATTTTTTCAGTGCAAATGCACACTTTTCACGACACTTGGCATGCATGTATAAAGGTAGAAAGGTCCTTTCCCACATAGACAATTTTCTTAAAACCGTCCAGTGCCAACCTAAAGCCGTCATCAATGTGCAATTAGGGGTGGGTGCAATACATTAATGTAATGCTAAGCATTTTATTTTTAAAGAGATCTAGTGACTTGTTTGACATGTGCAAAAAGTGATTAGTGGTTAGTACAATGTATAGTGTCCTTATCTGATATGTCCCCTGGGTGTTGTGTGAAAATGGCAAGTTAAATGGACGTTATATGGCCGAGTAATGAGCAAAAATGCAAAGTGATATTCACTAACTCATTGCACTCACTATGTACACGGTTTTCGCGGTCCAGTGGATAGTTTCACATCTGAACACTTCAATCGTAAATATCTTTTTAATGAAAGGGACATTTGTTAATACAAATAGAACAATGTATGAGAGAACCGCTAGAATTCCAATTAGATTTTGAGGATTTGGACAATGTTACTAAGTCCCTTTAAAGTGCCCCTCTCGGGCAAGTACACCAGCGAACGTGGAGATCGGCACTGAAATCGCTAGATAATAGTTTTACGGCAATACTTCGGGAAACAAAGTGTACTATGCGGATAACAGTGACGTAATGGATTTTTTGAGGATCGTTCCATTACTCGTTGATTATTATTTTTTTTTACAAATCAATTATGGGACAACTTAATGGTTTGAAATGATTTATCAAAAAGAAATGTTCATCTAAAATCATGATCTATTTATCAAAGTAGTGAATTTCGTCGATACGCTCTTATTTAATAAAGACAGCCAAGGGTCTATTTTAAAGCTGCTAAAATCTTCACAAACCGTGACAGTGGGAACGTGGCCCTTCAGTGATCGTGAGCTGCCCTTGAAATTGATTTGGAATGAGATAGCCGGGACCCTAAACGCCCCCTCGTGGCGAGCTATCGATCACGAAGCGAGGCGTAGCCGTGGTGTACCTAGACGAAAGCCAACATTTTTTTTGGGGGGGCGTGACTATTACTAGTACTCAGCGGACGCATCTGATACAACAATGCTCCGCCATAAGTCCATCATCATTAGTATCTGCAAGTCCCTAATCTCACACTGGATGCCACTTGAACATGTTGAAATGCAGTCCATGTAGTTCATAGGTCTCTTTCCTCTTTCTGGACATGGTGATCATGCTGATCACCTCCAATAATTATGTTCTTAGTTGGCCATTGACCTTAAAACAATGACCATCGAATAAACGAGAAAGTAATGTCATACTATGTACATTAGGTATTGTATTCGATTTTTCCTACACAAGAGGACATCGGGATGTAAGATTTCCCAGGGAGGGGGGTATATCCCCTGCGCCCCCCCCCCCCCCCCCCGTATATACGCCAGTGATATTACGTCTTGTACGTGTGTCACTGCATGACGGAGACGGCAGATAGATAACCTGAAGTCTGACGGATAGATTTCACTTTAAAAGAGTGGAAAATAAAATGTCACATCCATCTTATACGAGCTTTCATTATTATTAGTATTTTTTTCTGACCTGAAACTGATTTCATGGTGCAGGGTTTATTGCTTCCTCTTAATTGATTTTTACTTGATAATGTGGTTAGAAACGATTATATTTCTTCATGTATTTCTTTACCTAGTATGTTATAACAGGTAAACAAAGTAAATTGATGCAATTTTATTTTAAAATGCATTATCGTTCTGCCTGCTTGCGTAACTTGTATACACATCGCTTAATAGGTATCTAAATCGGGAGGGGGTTTGTGGAGGAGAGAGGGGCGGTGGCAAAATAATAAGGAAATAAACCGACGTTTGCGCTCTGAGTCTTTGCAATGAGCGTATATTATTGCATAAATACACGTCACCCACAGTGCGTACAAACATATAGTGTTCGACTCAATCAAATTGATCGCATTTAGACACGACAGACGTTGGAGAGAGTTCGGGGGGTGGGGGGGGGGGGGTAGCCTTTACTACTGGAAATACCCGTGTTTTCCCCCGTACATGAGTACAATGTTAACACAGTGTGTGGACCATGTCAAATACTGTAGACGCAGTTTAAAGTGCCAACAATCATCACACTATGAGCACAATGTGACCACACGACCAATCACAGTGTGCTCAACGTCACATTGATCGTATAATATATGTAATTATACATTACGTGTTGATTATAACCATAGATTGAGAGCGTTTCAGACCGTTATTTGTATGTTTTATTTTGTATGTTTTATTCCATTCTCTAGGCATAGTCTCCATGGAAAATTAGTTTTGGTTTCCGCTATTCACAAATCACATTTGTCACCTGTTTGGTCCGACGAATCGAAATGTATGGAGCAATACAACTTAAATTAAAACAATAAATTTACATTTTTGGATATCACCATTAACATTGCTTCTTCTTTTATAATTTTCCTAGGATGTTTGTCTAAATGTTGAACTGATGATATTTGTATTGAGGTTGTTGTTGTTGTTGGTGTTGTACTCAAATACAACTGGTCACTTTGATATTTGACAAATTGATATTTATGTAGCAATCAAAGTTGATACAGTCATGTCTATTACAGGAGCGGCATCTTTATTCTGTTCGCTTGATGAGCAAATTGAATATGAATAGATTTATATCAAATTCCGATAAAGATTTGACTTCCGAAAGCCAGACTCCATTATTGAAATAAAGGCGTATACGTGTAGACGTTATCAATGGAAATTGAGTCATCAACTGAGAAACTTGGCGTATAAATAAACATGCTTGCTCTGAATTTGTCAGAAATAGTTAGGGTACATGCAAATGTCTGATGGAAATGCTTTACACACTTTATGGCAGATTCCGAAAATATGCTGGAATATCGAGCGTATGTCATTTTTCTTGATTTGATGTGAAGACAATGGCATACGAAACAAGGACTGCTTTTGATTATCTTATGCAGTACCGGTAATATAACACAACCATTTATAGACCACAAAGACAAACGCGGACCAATTTATAATAAACAAATTATTCTCGGGATCTGGTAACATTGTCAAAATCCACAAAACTTACTTAGAACTCTACCGGTTCTCACATACCTCGTTTGAAACGAGGTATTCGTATCACCAATACCAACATGTAACACTCTTTCGTTGTAAAGGTATTCATGATTTGAGTGTTCGGATTTGAAAGTCTCACCGGAAGACATTCAACCGTGTACAAAGTCTACCTAATTTAGGGGATCAACCAAAATGTTGCTTGTTTTTTAAATATTTTTTTTGTACACATGAAAACAAGAGTACAGTTTTTTTGTTATTGCATTCTTCCAGCGATTGCACTTCAATTTGTACGAGAACACGATTAATTATTTAATTTGCGAATGAATGCGATTCGCCGGTTATTATATCAGTATTGACATTGATGGCAATAATTTACTCCATTTCATAACACCCCAAGATTATCAGGCAAGTGAGGAAGTCACTATTAATGGAGAGCTTAATTCCAAAAGGCGCTAAATCCACTTTTCAACTTGAGAGAAAGGCATGTTTCTTTGAATTATTTTGTAAACATTCCAATGGGAATATGAAAATTAAACGTTCCATATTTTGATATTGATTGTGTAATTTGTCCCAAAATGTGGATGTTTAGATAGCTACGTATTTAGATTATTAATGTAATGATTTTGTTAACCTAATTTGTATGAAAAGTAGATTTAGCGCCTTTTGGAACTTAGCCCTTCATCTAATGGGTGTGTTTTACACTGGTCCAGCCAAGAATCAGACAATGGAAGCATGTTTTTAACAGGTGAATGTTTTCAAACACTTATTTGATTAGTCTTAAAGTAAACCCCTGAATCCTCGTTTTTAAAGCTTGTTTCAGCTAGACTTATAATATTTAGGTGCATTTAAGACACTTTAATGTCTTTCCCAGATTCAACGCTTTGATACTCGTTCCAGGCTATTATCTATTGAAAATGGCCTATAGTATAAATCTGAAACACATTCCAAGACGTTGATTACAGTGCTATACTGGTGCATATAAACGCAGACGATTTTGATATACACTTGTAATGAAAATTGCTCGCTCTTTCAACTTGAGGGCACTTGACACAATAAGTATTGATGTGTTGAGTTTGAGATTCACATAATATGTAAACAGCAAGAAGAAAAGAAAAGAAAAAAACTCGCCGTATCAACGT
Organism: Echinarachnius parma; assembly: GCA_037951105.1. NCBI lineage: Eukaryota > Metazoa > Echinodermata > Echinoidea > Clypeasteroida > Echinarachniidae > Echinarachnius > Echinarachnius parma. The sequence continues at coordinate 43,218 of JBAMJV010002628.1, read as the reverse complement.
GAGGGCGCTAGACACACTCATAGATATGTAGAGATTGAGTTTCATATCTGTATAAAAAGAAATGAAAATGAAAAGAAGGACCAAAAACCTGCTCGCATTTTCAACTTGAGGGCGCTTGACAAATTCATAGGCATGGTGAGATTGACTTTTACCCATGATTCGTTGAAACTGCGCCGCGTTTGATACGTGCTTAACGCGACATCCAACTCTACAAATACGATACTGCATGTTAGAGGGAGTTTCTTGAGTTTCTGGTTTCCTTCAGAAGGACATTTATAATGTCAATTTATTGTTCTGTTTTGTTATGATCCCTTCAAAGATATGCAGTGGTGTATTTATCATTGTATACCGACTGTGATTAAGACAGTGGCCGATCTATCGAAAATTATACGTAGTGTCTTGTTTGCAGAACACAGTCGCTGGGCAATTAAAAGGACAAATTGACGGTATCGATAGCAAAAAACGATACTTACTTTTTTGGAAGAAACAACATTTTGACATTTTGGGCAGTTATATTTTTCAAATGCCAAATCCAGTAATCTTGTTTAGTGAAACAGTAATGTAGGCTATAAAGCAATCAAGTCGTTTAATTTGGCCTACGCTCAGTTCTTTTTAACGGAGTTATTTACGCATTTCTGAATTTGCCCTTTTTACATGCACGATATCGCGTCGATATTGGGCATGAAAAAGGACAAAACGCGAATTGCCCTTTTACGCGCATTGATAATGCACAGGCAATGCGCGCGACTTGGCGCAATAATGGGCAGCTAAAAGGGCAAATCCATTTTTGTCCTTTTTATTGCCCATATCATATGCGCGTTTAGTCGTGTATGCCAAACATGCAAGGGTTATTTCGTAGTCACTTGAATTAAAATTGGTTAAACTTGTGGCCGTACGCATGTGCGGATATTGTGATCAATGCTATATTCTTACGGAAAAGTAGTAAAATAACACATTTCATTCGTAATACATTGATTCTTAACCAAATAACACCTCTCGGCAGTTCATGAAAACGATTTTGTCCTTTTTGTTGCCCAAATACGTGCAATTTTGTCATTTTGTCCTTTTGTTATTTTTGATTTTCTCAAAAAGTGGGGCACATATGGGAATTCTAAACATATCATCGGATAGGTTTTAAAGAACTCTATCTGAAAATAAAATAAAAACAAAATCGATATTTGACGATAATATCGGCCATTTTGCCCTTTTTATTGCCCAGCGATGGCGCTATTGCACAATATTCGTCCTGATTGATCAACTTCGTTTATAATTTTCAATGGTGCCGGTGATATGTTTCTTTCGTTAATGTAAAACCAAAACAAAACAAAAAATGATTAATATAAAGCTTTCAAAATATAACACACATCTTGAACAAGTTTAGTTTATGGAGCCATAATATGTTAAACATATTTTCTAGGTTTTCCCGCTAAATTTGATACTTTTCAATCAAATTCATTAGGGTTAATTAATTTCACGCATTGCCGCGTAATCGTTGGGTTTGGTCTTTCAAACTCCCAGTAAGTGCTAGCGAATTCATGCATACACATTAGCTTTCGTGAATAGACACGGTAGTTCATTATTGGCACTCAAATTTAAAAAGATGTGTTTCCATAGGAATCGTACCCGAGACCCTCCGGACTGTCATACCGGTGCTTTACAAACTGAGTTTAAGAGAAAGTCATTTGAGATATCATTTACAAACAAATCAGTGAAAATGATGCTCTGGAATACATTATATTCTCCAGATCTTAGGAAGCAGTATCGCAATTGTTCACAACTCTATATTAGGCAGTTACTAAAAACACACTCACACACACACACTGACGGATTTACCCATAATCAAATTATAATGTAATTGGCGCACATGTTACACTCGCACGAGAGCATTCCAGCCAGGCTATATTTTCATGTTCGCGATACACTGCATGAGAAGATAATGTTTATGATACATACTGTACATGTGGGGGTGATCTAACATCTAAATCTATGTATTCATCATTTTACTAATGTTATGTATGGCACAACACCCCGTTACACCATTGTAGTCACGTTATCTGCAGCCGATCGTTACCCTAGGCCTGCATGGTAGATTGAAATGATTTGATTGATTTGAATTTATTTCCATATTTCACAAATAATTTTTTAACAAGTAAAAATACAAACAAACAATATATTCATAAAGTAAATACAATAAAAACAAATACACAGAAGGGTAATATACAATAAATATTACATAATCAACAATTTGTTTGTAATTAACATAACGTGAAATATGGGGAACCAAAAAGAAGCAAAGCTTGTAAAAACATTTGGTTCCCAGGGGTAATTTTGTCTTATGACTTATAAATATTGATAAAGAAAACATTTAAAGAAAAAACAACAACAAAAAACAATAAACGAACAAGTTAAAGAAGAGAAGGTGCCATGCAAAATACTAAATGTTTTCAGACCACTATAGACAAGAATATTACAATCGATCCAACCGAATAAAAATAATACAAAAAGTGGAAACTTACTTATAAAGAGCGGTATAAATATGACATATAATGTATACATTATATTTATATAATGTAAATTAATAAAACTAAATAAACAATAATTATTTCGATTACTTCATCAATAATAACAATTTCAATTTACGTTGGAAGATCATTCCAAAATTTTGGACCACAAAATAAAATTGTTTTGGGGGCAAATAGTGTACGCGTTCGTGGTAAATGAAAGGAACCACTTTGCCAAGTGGGGTACGTATGAAAATAATTATTGTTTTTAAATATCGTACCCAAGGGTTCTGAAACGACGCGCTTTAACCCATCCAGGACGGACTGATTTGGGTATAACATGCATTCTCCATAGACTCCTGCCCGGGTATTTTCGGGACCAGTCCTGAACGGTAGTAGCCAGGAAATCGGAAGCCTATGTACATGTTGTAACTAGGGAATGTGGAATAGTAGGCCTAGCTATACTTATAACGCGTACAAAGAAAATATTGCGGTTGGCCGGGTATCGAATTCGGGTTTCTCTAGCGAGTGTTCATGATCAGGACACCGTTTTATACAACTTGTCCAATTGGTTTACGTATCCAATCATTGTAACTACTATGACAATCCATGCTGATTGGCCTTTTCCATAGTAGCTATACTATTTTGACTTTTACAGCAATTGGAAGAGTTTTATGAAACAGGGCCCATATCCACTACACCGCTGTTGGTCTAAGGTGATCTGTAGCCAGGGGAGGCGACATGACCACTGTGATCACGTGATATGTATCAACGGGAGGCGACATGACCAATGTGATCATGTGGTCTTCATTCAGGGAAGGCGCTTTGATCAATGTGATCACGTGATCTGTATCAAAGGGAGGCGCTATGATTAATGTGATCACGTGATATGCATCTAGGGACGCGTTTCAGGACATTATTATTTTGGTCACGTTTCATGAAAGTGATTGTTTTTTCCGGGATGATTGAAATGTTAAACTCAATATAACCAACGGTTGTGATAATGTCATGGATTGGTTTCATGTTTAAAGCTGAAGTCTAGAACAGAACTGGGATATACCTTAAACAAACCCAAACCGCATAATATTTGCTTTTATCCCCAAGATAGTTATCTTATATCATAGCACATCTCTTAACGTTAATATATACTTACACAAATGAACAATTATAGTCAACAGATGTTCAAAAAAGTCAGTACGTACAATGAATAATAGCATGCAAATGGAACGCACGTGGAAAGCTGATCTAGGTTTGTAGGCACGAATACGTAGTGGGTCTTTGGTGGATATAAAGACTGTAGAACATCGAGTTCTCAGCGGGGAATTATCGGCGTATTTGTCTGTATTGAACGAATTTTAGGGCAAGACTTGGCCACCTAAATAATTATTTTCTCATACTTTATATCTTGACAGTATCAACGAATTATATAGATGGGCCAATATGATGGTTTACGTAACTTCGCCGATGCTCCTTTTAAGCTTTAAAGGGGATGTTTCGTTGTCGATTAGAAATATCATTATGATTTGACGGGTTTCGAATTCGGATTTCCGTTGCAAGACTTCGAGAGCAGATCCTCTAAACCACTTGGCGTCGAATGGGATCAGGTTATCTGTATCCAGGGACGCCACCATTACCATGACGACAAGAACATTTTGGTTACGTCACCTGTAAAGCGATCCTCACGCCGGTCGAGTGAAATGTGCCCAACTCCTGTCACGTGATACCCATCTTAAGATTTTTCAGGAAATGCGTATCAGGTTTAAGGAGTGGCACTTGCTCATATTTCCCCAATGTTTGTCACATACATTTTTTGTGGAACTTTAATGACAGAATGTGGGTGGTGTAAATGCCATGTTGAGAGGATGACTCTTTTCAATCGAACGGTGCCCGATCCGAATTTGATATGCCGAATGGATACCGAATAAAGTTTGCACAGCCGGCGCAAGCCCGACCGATGCCTGTTTCACCGATGGTAGACAGGTTGATATGAGTATAAACTGACAGCGACTGGTGTGAATGAAAACATACGCATAGCCTTTGTCGGCTCACAATAAAGTTGAATTAATTGAACAGTTTTAATTACAGTGTGTCGTGGATCTCATGCATAGGCCTGTAGGTATATTTTTGGTGCCGTAAGACCTGCTAAAGTTCGGCTTTCTAGAATATTGTTTAGCATATAAACAACACACACGCACGCAAACACACACGCGCGCGCACACACTCACAAACAAACACACACACACACACACACACACACACACACACACACACACACACACACACACACACACACACACACACACTCACACACACATACACATACACAAACTATTGCTCTAAAATATTTCTTTTTGTCCGAATCTTGGTTAGATTTTGACCAAATGATTACTACAGTTTTTATTATAAAAGACAAGTAACACACAAAAAACACTGATCTGATGACTAACACAAAATAGGTAATCCAATAATATTGTGTATGGGATGTGTGTTACCATGATCTTGTAAACTATGATTTTAGGCAATATAAAATCAAAACTTATCAACAGTTATCCCTTGAACTCTTCCCAAGGCCACTTGTGTACATTGGCATCGGAGATTACACAAACATTTATAGGATTCTGTTTCGTTGGCGTTTTTTTAAGAGTTAAATTTAGTTGATAGAACAGGGATGGAAATGGATATTCTTGTTTGTCATACGGTACCATTTCCTGTCCCTCGCAAGTGGGATATTATTTGCTTCCTTGCTCCTCTCTTTAAAGAGATCTAGTAACCTTGTTGACAAGTGAAAAACAGGTGATGAGTGATTCATCAAATTTGTATTGGTGTGATCTGATATGACCACGAAGTATTGTGTGAAAATATCACATTAATTGGATGTTTTTTGGCCGAGAAATTAGCAAAAATGCAAAGTGATATTCACTTAATCATTGCACTTACTTAAATTATCCCGTAGACAGTTTAACATCTGATTTACTTCAATCGTAAATATCTTTTGAACGAAATGGAAATTTGAAAAACCAAAACCTGTCCCGTGCTTTTATTGTTAATATGAATATGACAAGGTATATGCCAACCACTACAGACAGTCCCAAGTTACTAAGTCCCTCTAAAGATTAGTCACTGCCGCTGTCTGTATAATATTTTCCATATCTAATAAACGCATAATAAAGGGTGTAGTGAAATGGGCAAGTGGTTAATTGTCTACCAACGCCCTACCGTCTGGGGGATATCTAACACCTGCACCCTCCCCCCCCCCCCCCCCCCCCTCCCCCCTTACCCCACCCCTTTCTTATGCGGGTCGTATGCAATTTCGTTTTATTATTTTTCTGTATTAATTTTTACCAATTCTCCTAAGTGGCATAGCTAGTCGGGTGCAGTGTTATCATGGTTATAGGGATCTAGTATTTTTGATGACATGTGCAAAAGGTGATGAATGGTTGAACACATGTGTAGTGTTGTCTCCTGAGTAATTTGTGACAATTTTACGTTTTATATTGACATTATAATTATGGCCAAGTAATGAGCGCACAATGCAAAGTGATATTCGCTAACTAATTGCTCCGACTTTGTACACAGTTGTAACTTTCCAGTGGATTATTAAAAATCCGAACACTTCAATCGTAAATATATTATTTAACGGAAGGAAGACAAAAAAACGAATTGGTAATACAAAAATGAACAACTGAGTTCTTAGTAAAATGTGTTCATTTGGACAATGTTACTAGATCCCTTTAATAGATACAGACTAAAGTTTTATTTAGATAGATTGAGGGAAAAGAATATATATATAATTATCCAGCTGCATAGTTTTAATCCCTTTCAAGGTGGCAGGTGCAGAATAATCATGATAATTAGGTGGCAGACATAGTCCGGGGGAGAGATAGTGGTATGTATGATTGACTACCGGATTGCAAAAAACACAGTGTGAACACACTGTTTTTGACAGTGTGGACCACAGTGTGAACACAATGTGTAGACTATGATAAATTAGAGCGTTTTAACAGTGTGAGCACTCATCACACTGTGAACACACTGTGAAATTGCTGTGATAAACAGTGTGAGCAAACTTTTGTACACACTGTGAACGCAAGCAATATCACACTGTGGTGACAGTACGCTCTCATTGTGTTAACATTGTGATCACAGTGTGATGAGTGTTCACATGCACTGTTAAAACGCTCCAATGTAACATAGTCCACACAGTGCGTTCACACTGTGTTCACACTGTGTTCTTTCCGTTATGGTGGGCAGAGGCTGGAATGGGGAGGGGGAGCACGCCACTTTTGTATTACTTAATTCTTGTAGCCAGTCATTGTCAAATTATTGTCAATAAATGTGACGCACAGAAAATGGAACACAATCGATTGTGGAAGGAAATACCATAGGAAGCGGGAAATTTGCAAGGAAATTTGGTGAGATTTGCCTTACGCATGAAACCATTATTTTTAGATTATTATAATCCACATACCGTTGCTTTTTTATTTTAATGGACAAGATTGTTAAAAAAAAATCTTCAAAAACGCACATGCTTAATCGATTCATAATTTCTCGAAGGTCTGATAGAACTTCAAAACAGTTTAGTTTAGTTTCCGTTTAATGTTCAGCATGTTGTTTTCGCCGACAAGGTGAGATATTAGAAAATATCATCTGACTTAGTAAAAATACGCGTCTGTGATTGGCTAAACACGCTCACATACTGGGGTGTCAATTTGGTATGACACCATGGCCAGAGAGTTATGACACCCACCCGCGATTCCATCAACATAGTCTTTATAATTATGGTTACTCTATGAACATTACAACAAATGTACATGTACACCGGTACGTACGGTATCGTACCGTACCGTACGCGTCGGTAATCATTCTTCTCGCAGCCACCAAATTCAAACGAAAATCTGCGATTTCCAGTACAACTTGATCAGATAATTACATGATTAACGTAATCGAAGGAAACAATCAACACATATTTCCGATATAGAAATGCAGTGATCGGAACATGTTGATATATTAGTGCGGAGAGAGGCAAATTACGTACGAAAATCGACTGCATTGTGCACAGGCTATGTACTGTGTGTTGTGTACAATTGTGTTGTGTGATGTGTGTGTGTGTGTGTGTGTGTGTGTGAGTGAGTGAGTGATAAGCCCAACGTCCATAAAACGGATTATTATTTCCATTTGTTTTAGTTTAAACAATCAGATGATATAACAGTTGTTAACTTTGTTGTCGGGAAAATGATGGAATGTTCCAATCCTCGGGATTTAAAATGCTATTTCGTGAAGAAAATAAGTCCCTCGACTACGTCTCGGGACTTTACTCTTCCCTCAATAGTATTTAAAATCCCTCGGATGGAACATTCCGTCATGTTCCCTCCACCACCAGTTAACAACTGTATAATGTTACATCCTCGAAGTTATCTTTATAAGCTGATAAAAGGGTACTCATCCCGCGGGGATAGATTTGGAAGAAAAGGGACAATAATCAATCAGGACATTACTTTTTTTTATTTTGGAATTACAAACAGTAAAATGTTACGCTCGTTAAAACGTTTTCAAACGTTTTGAAAACAAAAAGATGTTAGAGTTAAATGTTAGGAAATTGATCTGTAATATTGCATACCGACCAATGTACGATCACTTGTACGACTGGAATATGGGACAAGTCGTAGGTGATCGCAAGACTAGTCCTGCGACTGGTCGTGGAGGTCCTGCATATGGTCTACTACCTAAAATGGTTTAGTTCTATGGTAGTTGTTGTAGAGTGTAAGTTACTCCAACCTGTGCAAGATAAATCATAGGACTGGATATGGGAAAACTCGCGGGTAATCGCATTTCACGCACAGAATCCGCGAGCTAAGACCTGCGATTATTTTCTACAGTATATAAAAATTCAAGTTCATGAATTAGTTTTCGTATTTCCGAGTATATTTTGTGTAAACTGGGACAGTGCCCAACACGCACAGTTAATTTTCGTGCAAATTCCTCGTGATTTTCGTTTCTGTTCACCAACAAATACGCAACAAAAACAAAACGCGCACAAACGCACGGGAACATAATATTTTCATAAATACCGTATTCGCGTAGACAAATTATTCTTGAACTTGACTGTATGATGATGCCATCATTTTAGAACAAGGAGGTGTTTAAAACAAAAGTTGAACTTAAATTTAAGTTAGACTTAAACATGTTAAAGTTATGGAAAGCCATCTTCTTGATAATAGAAAATATTTATGCTTTCAAACAAAATTTAATGTTGTATTAAAAAAAAAATTATGTTTACCTTTTACATAGATAACTAGAAGGCCGACAAAGTCAGCATACCCACGCCTCCCATTAGCCCTGTTCTACCCCTTCGTCGGCCTCAACCCTGTTTTGCTTACCGCAGGCTAACCAGCGCGTTTTAGGCACGATTTGGTGAAAATGCCTAGGCCAGGGTGTAGGCCGCTTGCTTGCGGCGCGGCAGCCCCATGGCGAGGCAGTGTACAAAATTATTGACAATAAAAACACCTGAATCATCCAAAAATGTAAGTTTCCAAAGTGCACCCTACTTCCGATTGCTCGAAAATTTGAGATTTCAACAAAGTTCACTGCGAAAATGCGGCAAAAAATGACTTACGGAGGTTGAAATTGGTCGAGTTTCTCGATTCAAAACACGAACCGGATCTATAATCATCGCAAGCATCTCTTGTGTATACTTCACATGCATATTACGTGGTTCAATCAGCTGTTTGACCGCATTACATTTGGAAAAATAGTATATCCCTCCACCCTTGCAATAGCGAAGTTGCATTGCCCACAGCCAAACATCGCGCAAACTACGTGTACAAAAATATGGCCCATGCGCGCACGCCATGTAACGCCGAATGACGATGCCTAATTAAATACATACTCAAACTTCAAGGTTCCACAGAATTTGCAGGGGTCAACCAATCATCACCAAAATCTAATCGATTCTTCCATGTCACTATCCAAACATTCCCTGAAAATTTGGTGCAAATCCGTTCACCCGTTCTCTAGTTATCTTGTACACAAACAAACAAAAAAACAAAAAAAAAAACAAACAAACAAACAAACAAACAAACATACGGAACCCTTTACATAACCCCCTGCCGATTTCATCGGCGTGGGTAATAATGGCTTTCCATGATAAGTCCAGCGTAGAATTTAAGTTCAACTTTGTGATCTTTGTGAAACACCACATTTACTTGGTATCAAACCTCCTGAAATCGCAGGGGTAACGGTTACGTGCATGGGGCAATTCTACCCTACGAAACTATATAGCTACTGCTAGATCAGAACAAAAAACGTTCTCAAAAGATGAAAACACTGACACTTTAAGTTAGGAACAAAGTAATGTAATGTTCTTGAAATAACTCATTTTCTCTTATGATTTTTGTTATGCTGCCCTAGTTCGCTTTCCTAAATTAATTAATTTATACTAGACATGCGTCTCGAATTTCCAATGGAAAGTTGAAGATATCAACGATTAACACATTCATGCCTCTAGACAATGCAAATTGAATAGAGAGACGGTTGATATCTGATATGTTTGAACCAGAATACATTTTCCCGGCAAAGTTGCATGTTCTCGAGCATTATTGTCTGGAGCCAGTAAATGCATCCTATCATGGCTCGAAGCGATATATCAGCTGACACTATTATATAATTGCTTTTTAAAATATGCCGTAAACTCCTTAAAGGGGAATTCCACTCGAAAACTCTTTATACATTGCTAGAAAGACCAATTAACACTGCCCACATTCATCCTAGACCCTAGTTATCATTTCTTACAAGATCCAGATGATTGCTAGACAAACCTCCTCCTCAATCCAGCGAATCGCTACTGTGCGTTTCGCCATATTCGGACGGGCCCGCCAAACTGCTGACGTACCATGCGAGCAGGCTAGAGCTGGCTAATTCAGAAATTTTGATTGGCCAATCAGAGTTTGCCGTAGATTGTTTTAAATTCATGAGATAAATAAATTACTTTATCAAAATTGTTTTTAAATACTATTAACAAGAAATAATGTACTCTAAGTTAATTTATTTTCATTGAGAAATTGTAATTACTTGATTTTTAAAACTTAAATGTAAATACTAAAATATAAAGATACACCAATTGGCAATTATACGATCAGCTGGAGTATTGCATTTTGACAATCGATCGTGAAATTCGTATGCGTGTGTATGTACTGTGTGATAATACGGCGCGCGCGCGGAATCGGAAGTCGATGTCGCGATCGGAAAAGTAGCTTTATCGCAGCGGAGATATTGGACAATTCAACGTTAGTCGTCATAATTTTCACGAGAATAATCATATCTTCCGATTGCTGTGTTAATTGAAAACTTTGTGGTACAATTTGCGAATTTGTAGAAATGTTGCAACCTTCATGTTATGGACTCGATCCCGAGTATACGGATGAAGAAATGGCTGCAAGACAGCAAGATCCCGAAGACGAAGCCGCCGCAGCTGCGGGAGCGCCAGGAGCTGGACCACCCGATCCTCCCCCGGGCCGCGAACCGCGTATGCAACGCTTGGATTGGTGCACATGCAGGCATTGCATAGTCATGCCAACTGAGGTGGAATGCCTGTGCTGCAGGGAAATTCCTGCTTGTGTTGACATCCAACCAAACGCAGACGGGTGCATCACAGAAACTGAAGACTTTGCAATAGTTTGTCTGCAGCCAGTTGTTCTAAGAATTCTTCATGTCGCTAGGAGAGACATTCGAGGCCATCGCCGTCACGTTCCGAGAGACATAATTAACATGTAAGACTAAATAATTTAGACAAGTAACTCAACTTATAATCATGAATAAAACCAATTAATATAATTAGTAACCTAGTGCCCTAGACAGGCCGCTGTGCACGCCGCTAATTAAACTTGGATGATAAGAATTAGATATTGATCATGATTCTTGAATCGTTATGACAATCATGACATACAATAAAAAAGTGATACTAGTTAGGGTGAATTACAAGGTGTAAACCTCCGTGCATAACTATATTAAATCGGCCAACGTGCTTCGCACAGTCCTTGGCGCCTGGTTTGGTTCACTTTTTTGCGGTGCCCAAGTTAGGCGTTAGGGATGTTGTGATGGTAATGGCAAATTAAAACTCAATTGAATTAGAAATTTTATATTTTGTAATTGCTAAATCCAAAAATGGACATCACTTGCAGTGGCTGGGATATTATTTGTTCAAAGTATGTGACACTATTAACAATTTACATGCACAACACAGTCTATCGGATCAAACAAATAAATGCATGAATAACCATTTATTTACAGTTTGATTTCCGTCAGATCGCATAGTACGGTATTGTAATTTTTTTGAGAAAAAAATTAATATTTTAACAGGAAATTGATTTCTTATTCGTTGGACGTACATGTATATTTGGTTATTTAAACAAAATTTTAAGCTATTCTGTTGCAGGTAAAGTGGTAAACATACAAACATTACAATATTGTACTGTGCATCGCATTGATAATATACAGGTCCCGGGAGAAGAGCAGCCGTCAGATGCATTTAGTAAACACTGTTTGCCATGTCATACCAAAGTAGATGTGGCTGCAGATATTTTGTACCTGATGAAACATGAAAGCTATTCTTCGGAGCATGCAGATAACATGAAAAGGATGGTTTAGCCCCCAAAACAGTTATGAAAATGAAAGAGCCCAAGCTGTTTAATTGAATACATATTTATCTTAAAAATAATAATCATCTAAATAACCTGTTCTTTCTTTTTCTATTTTCTTCATACAATAGATCCAAGCGTCATGCAAGCTACCGGGCCTTCACCTACCTCATTCACGAAGTTCTCGGGAAAGGTGTTCGGAAGGTTGTTCCTGCTTGTGCCACAACGAGAATTCGACGAGAATATCCAGAGGCATCAGGGGATTATGTTGGCTTCAAGCATGGAAATGATGGGGAATTAATTGAAGTCCCCGAACAGTTCGCTATATGATTTATGCCTAGCTAGAGCTGATCATGATGGACTGTTATCACAGCCAAGATGAACTTATATCGTAGTCCATGATATTATTTGTTCTTTGCAAACAAATGCTGTGCACCGTTTTTTGCTTTTATTAAAGTTTGTGTAGATCAATTTATTTTCTTTTATCTTAAATTTATTTAACAGCACAAAAGAGAATTAAAAATTGCAAAACTCTTTAGTATGGGGTATCTAATTAGTCTTATGGACTTGTACTGTTGTATCTTGTAATTGGATGTTCTAATCTAAGTATACTTGTCTGCTAATCTTGAAGATGGTATTTAATTATTTTTTAAATTTTGTATAGGCATCTATCAAAAGATTGTAAGCTAAACATTGTCACAATTTTACTATGTTCTGTTGCCAATTTGGGCCAGTAAATGTGGTGGCCCGAGGCTTTCCATAATTCGTGATTTGCTCACAGATCATTTGAGACAATTTTGTAAATATTGTGATTATCGATATCAATAGTTGTGATCTGCACAGTCATTTAGTTGGTCGAATGTATTGTAAACACTCTTCAATTCAGCAACAGGAACCCTTATATTCTATTTATTTGCACTTTGAAGGAATGTTTGGATTGTTTTGTTCCACAATTACTATTTGAACTGAATGCCAATAACGTCGTGTTGGGAAACCTATAGAATACAACAATATGTAAACATGTAAACAAAAAATAATTCAAAGACTTCAATCTATAATCCACTCTTAACCGTAGTATGTACATGTAGATCATATTTGTGTATTCTTTTCACTGCTATTTTGTACTACCTTGACATCATTCATGCTTTGATGCTTTGTATTTAATTTATGCTGATCATTTTAGATATGTTATTTATTTTCCTTTCAAAGTTTAAATCATATTTTGTGTAGTGTCCAGACTTGCTTGTAATATAGATTCAGATGCAGGAATGACATTTTTTTGTTAATGTTTATTAGAAAAATTATTCTTGTAGACACATGAATATGTTTGATTAAATTATTTTCTAAGAACATACATCAGCATGACATGTGTTTGTATGTTTTTTTGTTCATTCTGTAATCTTGATGCACTACTAGTATTACAATTTGGTACAGTGGAGCCTCTTTATAATGAGCTTTGTTATAATGTGGTACCTGAAATAGAGAGGTTATTTGCTAATTTTACAAGTCAATATATCTCATACACAGGTAAATTAAAGGGGAATTCCACTCGAAAACTCTTTATACATTGCTAGAAAGACCAATTAACACTGCCCACATTCATCCTAGACCCTAGTTATCATTTCTTACAAGATCCAGATGATTGCTAGACAAACCTCCTCCTCAATCCAGCGAATCGCTACTGTGCGTTTCGCCATATTCGGACGGGCCCGCCAAACTGCTGACGTACCATGCGAGCAGGCTAGAGCTGGCTAATTCAGAAATTTTGATTGGCCAATCAGAGTTTGCCGTAGATTGTTTTAAATTCATGAGATAAATAAATTACTTTATCAAAATTGTTTTTAAATACTATTAACAAGAAATAATGTACTCTAAGTTAATTTATTTTCATTGAGAAATTGTAATTACTTGATTTTTAAAACTTAAATGTAAATACTAAAATATAAAGATACACCAATTGGCAATTATACGATCAGCTGGAGTATTGCATTTTGACAATCGATCGTGAAATTCGTATGCGTGTGTATGTACTGTGTGATAATACGGCGCGCGCGCGGAATCGGAAGTCGATGTCGCGATCGGAAAAGTAGCTTTATCGCAGCGGAGATATTGGACAATTCAACGTTAGTCGTCATAATTTTCACGAGAATAATCATATCTTCCGATTGCTGTGTTAATTGAAAACTTTGTGGTACAATTTGCGAATTTGTAGAAATGTTGCAACCTTCATGTTATGGACTCGATCCCGAGTATACGGATGAAGAAATGGCTGCAAGACAGCAAGATCCCGAAGACGAAGCCGCCGCAGCTGCGGGAGCGCCAGGAGCTGGACCACCCGATCCTCCCCCGGGCCGCGAACCGCGTATGCAACGCTTGGATTGGTGCACATGCAGGCATTGCATAGTCATGCCAACTGAGGTGGAATGCCTGTGCTGCAGGGAAATTCCTGCTTGTGTTGACATCCAACCAAACGCAGACGGGTGCATCACAGAAACTGAAGACTTTGCAATAGTTTGTCTGCAGCCAGTTGTTCTAAGAATTCTTCATGTCGCTAGGAGAGACATTCGAGGCCATCGCCGTCACGTTCCGAGAGACATAATTAACATGTAAGACTAAATAATTTAGACAAGTAACTCAACTTATAATCATGAATAAAACCAATTAATATAATTAGTAACCTAGTGCCCTAGACAGGCCGCTGTGCACGCCGCTAATTAAACTTGGATGATAAGAATTAGATATTGATCATGATTCTTGAATCGTTATGACAATCATGACATACAATAAAAAAGTGATACTAGTTAGGGTGAATTACAAGGTGTAAACCTCCGTGCATAACTATATTAAATCGGCCAACGTGCTTCGCACAGTCCTTGGCGCCTGGTTTGGTTCACTTTTTTGCGGTGCCCAAGTTAGGCGTTAGGGATGTTGTGATGGTAATGGCAAATTAAAACTCAATTGAATTAGAAATTTTATATTTTGTAATTGCTAAATCCAAAAATGGACATCACTTGCAGTGGCTGGGATATTATTTGTTCAAAGTATGTGACACTATTAACAATTTACATGCACAACACAGTCTATCGGATCAAACAAATAAATGCATGAATAACCATTTATTTACAGTTTGATTTCCGTCAGATCGCATAGTACGGTATTGTAATTTTTTTGAGAAAAAAATTAATATTTTAACAGGAAATTGATTTCTTATTCGTTGGACGTACATGTATATTTGGTTATTTAAACAAAATTTTAAGCTATTCTGTTGCAGGTAAAGTGGTAAACATACAAACATTACAATATTGTACTGTGCATCGCATTGATAATATACAGGTCCCGGGAGAAGAGCAGCCGTCAGATGCATTTAGTAAACACTGTTTGCCATGTCATACCAAAGTAGATGTGGCTGCAGATATTTTGTACCTGATGAAACATGAAAGCTATTCTTCGGAGCATGCAGATAACATGAAAAGGATGGTTTAGCCCCCAAAACAGTTATGAAAATGAAAGAGCCCAAGCTGTTTAATTGAATACATATTTATCTTAAAAATAATAATCATCTAAATAACCTGTTCTTTCTTTTTCTATTTTCTTCATACAATAGATCCAAGCGTCATGCAAGCTACCGGGCCTTCACCTACCTCATTCACGAAGTTCTCGGGAAAGGTGTTCGGAAGGTTGTTCCTGCTTGTGCCACAACGAGAATTCGACGAGAATATCCAGAGGCATCAGGGGATTATGTTGGCTTCAAGCATGGAAATGATGGGGAATTAATTGAAGTCCCCGAACAGTTCGCTATATGATTTATGCCTAGCTAGAGCTGATCATGATGGACTGTTATCACAGCCAAGATGAACTTATATCGTAGTCCATGATATTATTTGTTCTTTGCAAACAAATGCTGTGCACCGTTTTTTGCTTTTATTAAAGTTTGTGTAGATCAATTTATTTTCTTTTATCTTAAATTTATTTAACAGCACAAAAGAGAATTAAAAATTGCAAAACTCTTTAGTATGGGGTATCTAATTAGTCTTATGGACTTGTACTGTTGTATCTTGTAATTGGATGTTCTAATCTAAGTATACTTGTCTGCTAATCTTGAAGATGGTATTTAATTATTTTTTAAATTTTGTATAGGCATCTATCAAAAGATTGTAAGCTAAACATTGTCACAATTTTACTATGTTCTGTTGCCAATTTGGGCCAGTAAATGTGGTGGCCCGAGGCTTTCCATAATTCGTGATTTGCTCACAGATCATTTGAGACAATTTTGTAAATATTGTGATTATCGATATCAATAGTTGTGATCTGCACAGTCATTTAGTTGGTCGAATGTATTGTAAACACTCTTCAATTCAGCAACAGGAACCCTTATATTCTATTTATTTGCACTTTGAAGGAATGTTTGGATTGTTTTGTTCCACAATTACTATTTGAACTGAATGCCAATAACGTCGTGTTGGGAAACCTATAGAATACAACAATATGTAAACATGTAAACAAAAAATAATTCAAAGACTTCAATCTATAATCCACTCTTAACCGTAGTATGTACATGTAGATCATATTTGTGTATTCTTTTCACTGCTATTTTGTACTACCTTGACATTATTCATGCTTTGATGCTTTGTATTTAATTTATGCTGATCATTTTAGATATGTTATTTATTTTCCTTTCAAAGTTTAAATCATATTTTGTGTAGTGTCCAGACTTGCTTGTAATATAGATTCAGATGCAGGAATGACATTTTTTTGTTAATGTTTATTAGAAAAATTATTCTTGTAGACACATGAATATGTTTGATTAAATTATTTTCTAAGAACATACATCAGCATGACATGTGTTTGTATGTTTTTTTGTTCATTCTGTAATCTTGATGCACTACTAGTATTACAATTTGGTACAGTGGAGCCTCTTTATAATGAGCTTTGTTATAATGTGGTACCTGAAATAGAGAGGTTATTTGCTAATTTTACAAGTCAATATATCTCATACACAGGTAAATTAAATGGACCCAACATACTCATTATAACAAGGTTTCATTGTACATTTCCTTTACCGTAAAACCGTATCAGGAAATATCCTCAAATTTTCTCAAATCTGTCACATGTAAAGTGAACCATTAACTTTGTAAAAATGCAACAGAAATCATTTCACACTTTTCTTTTCTGAATGTAGAATTCAATAGATTTTGGATTATCAAGATATTCCTGTTATAAATTTGAAAATATAGAAGACTTTCTTTTTGAAACTATACATTATACTGTTAATGGGTCACTTTAAAGATAAGCAAAACCTACAGAAATCTTAATCATGCCACTAGCTAGCTGGAAGCTAGGCGATCTGTGTTTATTTTATTACATTTTTGCAAGCTTAATTCTGGCAGAGATTGCTTGCCGCCATCTAGACGCAAGCTACTTGCAACACACTAAGATTTCTGTAGGGGAAGAGCTATTATATACAGGGAAACCCTGATATAACGAGGCACTGTTTATAACGAGGAGAGTCCTATAGTCCCGATTTAAATGTTGGTTATTAATTTGGCCGTTTATAGCGAGTTACCGCTTATAACGAGGTAAATTTGAAAGTCCAGACTACCTCGTTATAACAGGGTTTCCCTGTACTTCTTTGAAATTTATAAGTAACCCTCACACACACACAGAACCCTAGACAGTGGAACATCTGTATAACTAGTTAATTGGGACATTTGAAATTTAGTTTGTTAATTCCAAGACATCTTGTTTTATCATTTAGATAACAAGACTTTCTTTTTTAAACTAGTCGATACTAGCGAAATAAAATTTTTAATTTTATAATATTTAAAAAAAAACTTGTTACACTCATGTTCCACCACAAAATTCATTATTACGTTACAATCACTCCTGCAAAACACCAAATAAACAAGTGAAATCATATATTTCTGTGCCCAAAATTATAAAGCAATCTTTATCTTTATTGACATGCATGTGTTAGTTCACATGATAGCAGAATTGTCTGTTATTTTTTTTTTTTTTTTACATCGTATGAACCAAAATTCAGCAATATAGCTCATGGAAAATCAATCATACTGCAGGTATTTTTTTCTCATCTTTTCAAATAACACGTCTAGCACTGTAGTGCACTATATTATAATACATTTCTCGCCCCCAAAAGCATACTACTGGCTACTGGATGGAAACAGTTTGCAAATTGAAAATCACATGTATACTAAAGTATGTTAAATGTCTGTCAACATATGTATACACAATATTACATAATAGTCTGATTTGATAATACATACTGTATACAATCTTTGTACATCGATGTTTTATCCGTCTCAACAGAAAAAAACAAACACATTTTCATCTTTTTCATTCACAATTAAGAGCCTGTCGATGGAATATGCACATAGCATCACACAGAAAAGGGTGCATTATTGTAGCATTTGTTCAACCATATAAAATAACAAACTTCAAAAAATAAATATTTGAAAAATGTACAGCTATTGTATCCTGATGGAGTCCCTGGAAGGTAATACAAATTTGCATTTAGTGGATGAAGTTGCAAAAGGATGATGTAGTTTACTGTTGCCAGTACCCTATGCAACACTCACTACAGAGCAAAGTGTAACAAGGAAAAATAGATTACTACAATTCCAGTAGCATAACTGATATTGCATTCTGAAATGACAAAGGTTTAATTATATTCATTACTACAATAACATGACTAGAATCATATATGTACATGTACAGAATTATAAATAATCATAATCACTCTTGTATGCAAATGGTATCAAAGTAAGAAAGAAAAGAATTGATTTTTCAAAAAATCGCACCTTTATTACACTTTTGAAATATACATGAAAGGATAATATGATACAATCATACCTATTGGCACAATTCATCTGTGAGGAAATTTATGTCCGGCTCCTTGTGAAAATAACTACACTTACGTACAAAGCTATTTAAGTTATCTACTTTGAACTAAAACTCACTAATGTATGCTAGCTAGTAGAATTCTGGTTATCAGTTTGTAACAAAAGAAACAGATTTCCAGATGTATACTAGACAAGTTGCAAGCTTGTATCCATGAACAAGTACCTCTCGCAATTACATTGTACAATGCACAAATGTTTATCATTCAGGTTAACAATACAATAAGTCATTGACAATTATAAAAAAGTAGAGGGTCATCGTCATAAACATCAACGTTGAGGTCATCAGATCAGTCCACTAGAAGACAAATCTGGATGCAAAAAACTGCACATTGAGTTGAAAAATCATACTGAATATATAAATCATATTGCCTCATGATGGTACATGCGCATTGTTAATAGTTTTTTTTATTCTACTCCAGTCACTGTATACAAAATACAACAAAATTGCAAACTTCATTGTCAAGAAATGTCATTGTCATCAACAGTTTGAAACTTATAATGGTCAAGTTTCTGCAGGTTCTGGAGAACAGACAAAGTGACTCCTTGTACAGAGACTGAATCACGAAGTGTGCAAGAAAACTAAAGTTCTGTTTTGAATTGCTTCAATAACGACTGTATCTGGCCTCGATAAGCTCTTGCACAGGTGGTCGCGGAATGCGCGCAATGTTCTGAGGTAGCTGTGGCAGGTTCATGTCCTGCACAGGAACGTCATCTCCTCTCTGCATCTGTAGAACGTGCTTTTGCATCTCGTACACATAGTCGTAGGTTTTGGGTTCCTTCACCTCCTTTGTCACCCATGTCTTTGAGCGCTTGGAGAACTCATGGCGAACCCTTAATTCCCCCTTCGTAGATGTCCCTGCTTGTGGATGCTTGACAACAGCTTGTTTTCTGCCAACATTATGGTTGTGGTCCAGCACCGCCAACTGAAGTCTGGCTCTCATGGTTGGATAATCAAACTCCTGACGCTTGGAGCAGTACTTGAGCAGCATACTGTGGAACGATTCCAGCTCTGCAGTCCTGCAGGCTTTGGTCAAGCATCTGATGTCCTTTACCAAGTTCTTGTCAAAGAGGACTTCTATCAGGGCCTGGTGCGCAGCTGAGTCCGGTTCGAGCCACTTGGTCTTTCGCTCTTTCTGGGGGTCTAGCTGGGCGTGGGCACATGCAGAGTAGTGATCACCGGAGTTCCACTGATGTACATTGGTGACATGGTGTGTCATGGACTGCCAGATTTCCACCAGCCTCTCTTCATCACCTTGGCAGTTGCATGCAGCCCACCAAAGGTGGTTGGTGACGGCCTTGATCCACGGCCCCAGTGACTCGCATCCTTTTCTTTTTGCCTTTGCTGTTAGTTTTTTCGTTATTGACTTAGAGACGTGCCATACATCAAACTGGTGGTCGATTTCAGGGTAGTTTTCCCGCATCAACTTCCTTATCCCCATATGTCGGTCAGTTGCCACGGTGTCGATGACTATCTCTGCCTGAAGAAGCTCATCTAGAAGCCTTTCGAATCCCAGTTTCTCCATGGCCACAGAGCTGGTTGCCTCTGTGACTTGGACGAGGGCCATGCCTATGATGTGGTGTGTTGAGCCGCTCATGAAGGTGTATGAGCAGTATTTGGCATTATAGCCAGGGGAGTCGCACCTTCCATCCCCGCATGCCGTTATTGGTGTGTCACCTATGGCACTCCGTACTTCCTGCATGTTGATCTCGTATGCCGTGTTAATAGCTACCAGAACCGTCTCTTTCTGCATCTCATAAAATCTCGTGCGGCCAATGTTCTGCAGATTGAGGATGTTCATGAAGAAATCTATTCTTCCGTGAGTCTCTCCACTAAATATGGCACTGGATGTGGTTAGCAGATTACCTACTGGCATCTGTCCTATTCTCGGCTGGGACTCCCACTTCGATGCAATGTTGCCGCACACACAGACGGCAGATATGGATAGCAGGGTGCCAACAACATGCTTTTTTAGTTCGACGATGTGTCCTCCTTCACACATTCGGCATGGTTGGGTGTACATTAAGTTATCTAACTTGGACTCGAACACTATGAACTTGCGGTCTGAAATAAAGTTTTGCACATCATCGCTGTCGCTCTCACTCTCTGAGGTCGACTCAGATAATGAGTACTCGCTCTGTTCTACATCTGCTGATGAAGACGAGGAATGTGCAGGGTCTGAGGAACTGGAGTCCGGTGAAGGTGGTGGGGAAGCTGGTGGGGACACTGGTGGAGATGGCGGGATGTCTGTGACTGGCGACTCTGGTGAATGATGGTCCAAAGAATCAGGCGGCTGGGATGGTTCCGTTGTTCTTGGTCGAGCGTAGCAGTGATCCCAAGATGCATTGGACGTTGGGCGTTCGACTGGTCCAATACGAAGAGGTGGAATACCAGCAAATTTGGCATACTGTAGCAATAAAAAAGAAAGAAAACAAATCATAAATAACATAAAAGATCAAATAAAATATAAGATATAAATAAAAGATAAAATGCGTTTTAAAAATGTAGCAGACCTGCTGATAGTGTATGAAACACCTATATCTCTAAGATACATATCTGATATATTCATTATTCTGGTGAGCAGACAATTACCAGTTACCCTGTATCAAAATATAGTTACAAATACTTTGAACACAGGATGGTTAAGATGGTACATTATTTCACGATGTATTTTCTCTTGCAAAGGGATGTTACAAGTACAGTTTATGTAAACAGAAAAAATTTAGAATTTATGAATATGTCTAGAAGGGAATGAGCCAACTACATCTGGTGCTCTAGGTAAACTCAACTGCCCTTGCTGTTTGCCATTTCTGATATGTCAAATTCTCTAAGAGTGTTGGTGCTGATCAATACCTGCATTATATCATCACCAACCAAAAAAAAGGGATAGCTGTAATGTGAACACTTGCGCGCATACATGCCAACAAAATTTGGCTATACACAGATGCAGAGTTGGAAAATTATCAACCGTTCTAGAGTCTTGCAGGTAAACATTTGCTGTTGATATAATTTGGCCTTTGACCTACATTCGTGACCTTTGACCCCAGAATATTATGGGCGGCATCTACCAACCAAGTTTGGCTTTTGGTTATTCAAATTTTTGCAAGGGTCATGGATGGCCAGACGCCGCAATTTGGATCCCTTTGTCTCCCTCCACCTACGGTAGACTCGACAAAAAGGAGGGGTAGACATAACAAAGCACAGAATAAAAAGATTGTATTGGCTACAGAACAGGGAACGAGAATACGCAAATTCACAAGGAAGAAATGGATTACCATACCTTTGCAGGATGGGACTTCTGCCCTGCTTCAATTTCATGCACAGCTCTGTCCCGCTTCAAGGAGAAAAGGAGCTGCAAAATAAAAAAATATATACAAAATATTACACTTAAATATCAATACAAATGTGTACGTAAGTAAATCAAGAGAAAACATTGTTTATTGATGTGTAATTTTACAACTAGCTATGGGTAAACGGGCCTAGCTCACTGCACAAGGCAACAAATACTTTTGGTTCTTAAATTTGTATGTTATCAGTCTGTTTGAAGAAACCACTATTAAGGGGCAATCTTTTAGGTATGTATGCACAAGGGGGGGGGGGGGGGGGGGGAGGGGGGTTCAGACTGATGTGTACGCTGCATTCAACCACATGCAAAAAAGTACAAAAAGTGTGTACAGGGGGGAGGGGTACATTTTGGACAAAAAATTCCATACATACTCCCACTCATGACTGTTAGGAATAGAGAACATAACGTCCTAACCTCCTGCCCCATTGTTAGGGAGGTAAGCATTGAAGTGTAAAATCTAAATTAGTATGTGAGCCCTCATTGTACATAGATAAAATTACTTCTTTTTGTCATTGTCAATGAGGAATTCAACCTACCTTCTTCTTTGGACTGGTATGTGGCAGTGCAGACCAAGACGGGCCTTCCGTTGATCGACTCCCAGATGGAACATCATCCTAAATTTACAAAATGAAATAAATAAATGAAAGCATTTGGCATAGAGAAGTGATAACATCATTCATAACGTTCAGTCTCTCTCAAGAGAAGGCTCAAGCAAAGGAATCTTGTAAATTTGCAGGCATTTCATCACTCATATAAAACTGCAATTAAATAAATAAATACAAAAAATAAAAATGCCTGTGTGAACCCTAGTAGACATTTTCACAGGGGCAACTTTGCTAAGTAGCATTCATGAAATAGAAACTATTTTGGAGGCTGCCATACATTAAATTGATGAGGTGATTAATCACCCACACCAACAACAAAAAAAAAAAACCCGAAATGCCCCAAATTTGATTTTCAGAATTTTTCTGTTTGGATTGTGATCAAATGCTTATAAAATGATCACTTACAGCATTATAGCTTATTAGTAGCCCTTGAAATTCGAAAAAATAGCCCTGAAATTTGTAGCCCCCGAAAGTTGGAAAAGTAGCCCCCGAAAATGGAGCCTCCAAAATAAAAATATTAATTTTTTCGCTGACCCACCCATATATAAATTGTAGGTGGTCAAACATGGGAAGTTTTCTATTCATCTGTATAAGAAATTATAGTTTTCATCTTTGATTTTCACATTTCAAACTTTGTGATTTGAGGCCTAATTTGCTTCAAGTTCATCAACAATAAATGATTGTGTAATTTTTTTTTTTTTATCATAACTTACATGGGTACTCAATAAGGCTGCTGGTCGAACAGGTCCCTCGGATTCACCTTCTTTGCAGACTGTTGCAGCCTGCAGAAAAATAAGTAAATTAAAAAACATGTTAATGAAGCAATTTTATAACACATTTCCAATCATGATATATCTTGGTCATGCCCAGATCTTGGTGAAATATTATTTTGACAAAAAGCCAAACAAACATTGAACAGACATAACACTTGCATATGCTTTGGAATAATTTGTGTAATACTTATATACTAGCAAAAAAAGTAGATCTATACAACAATTTTAAACAAGATATATTTCCAGTTAGAACGATTTCATAATTTTGATAAAAATGTTTACATAAAGAGGTCATATTCAGAAGACAGTTATTTTGGATACAAATTAGTTTTTCTTTCAATTCTTGACGAAAGGGACATTATTACCAAACTAACATTTGAAGTACTCCTAGAGAATCACATTTTTAAAATATCAATTTTTTAACTAATACTGAGCCCCCAAACTTGCACTTTTGTGTGCACGATAATTGCCCGAAAAATTATACATATATATGATACAATTCTTACCATCTATCTCTGCACAACTATATGATGTAACTTGGCGCTAAATAAAAATGATGATTTTTCGCCCCATTCCGAATCAAAATAAGTAATTTCTGCACCACCTCGAGACTTTTCTTCGTGTCGTATTGTGAATTCTGAACGACCGATGATCACGCTTTGGTCTTCACATTCAAGTCGCCCGCCGACTCCAATTAAACTGCAGATCTGACGTGCACGTTTGATGGTCGTACAGAACAATGCATAAGATCAGTCTTTTGTTTAATTGGAATCAGCGGGCGACTTGAATGGAGACCAAACCATGATAGCGATATGACATGGAGAGAAGTCGAGGTGGTGCAGAAACCACTCATTTTGATCGAAATGGAGCGAAAACACACTATGTTTTTCTAGCGCCAAGTTACATCACATATTTGTTTAGAGATAGATTGTAAATGTAAGAATCGTATCATATGTTTGATTTTCGGACAATTATCAGGCTCTATTAGGTGGGTAAAGAACGCCAGCGCAAGCGCTGGTGTTCTGTAGCGTAAGGATTAGTTGAATCAGTTTTCTTACTTGAATAGCTTCCTGTATTGGTATAGTCCTACTACAAGATGGACGCTGCTTAGTTGTTGATCTGCCAGGTTCAGGAGGTGCTGTGCACGTGGCTGTTGCAGGGGTTGTGTGGCCAAGCTGACTTTGCCCTCTACCAGTTGACGTTGATGCATGTGGATTGAGGAGACTTTCAACAACCTACATGGAGAAGGGGGGTAAATAAGGTTTCTGGTTAAATATACTTATGACGAACAGTTGTAACAAGAGTACATCAAAAGAAATAAACTCATCTGCGGGTGGAATGTCTTGTTTATCGACACTCACGTCAGACACTTCTTCTTCTCCCTCCGTTCTTTCGGAGATCAGTGTGGCGAAACTCCACACACCGTTCTAATCAGTGTGGAACATCCACCAACGTTGACAACAGTTCAAGATACTCAGCCCAGATGCCACACTACTAAACTACTTATTTAATTAGCGTAAACAAGCACAAAGTACTGCAATCAAATGCCATGAAATGGGAACTATTATAGCCTGAATAAGCCATCAATATAAAAATACATATCAAATATTTTGGGTTTAAACTTGAACTTTTATTGATATTGTGAAGATTTAACTACAAGTACAACTTAACTAATAATTAGGTTACAACTTGTCAGACATTAGTACTACATGTACTACTGTCTAGGCTCCTAGGCCTAGGTCAATCAGTATCATAAATAATCATCAATTCAATGGATTTGAACAAGCAGAATGTACCTGTAGTTTATGTACTAGTTTACATGTACTTACTACTAGCACTGTAGGAGTAGCAAAATAAATAAATTAACACATTCACTAGAAAAACAAGACCAAGGCAACACAAGGTTAGTACTAATCAAGGCAATTACATACCAATGCATGACAACGGAACATTGGAATGAAAGGTAATCTGAGCTGAGCGGCCATGGCGGCGTGATCGATTCCAATCGCAGCTGCATTGCACAGTACAGCAAGCTCAAGCGCGCGCGCGCTACTCATGTACGTACGTGTACGTGTTTGTACTGCCACTGCAATTTCATTATCAATATCACTGTCACCGAAACATAACAAAAACAAACATGACAATATCGGACTCTTTAAAATTTGAATTCGTTTTAGCTGGTTTTTAGTCGCATGGGCAAGCGGCAAGGTAGAACTAATATAACCCGATAACTCAGAATTATAGATCAGTAAGTATTTTTAGTAACTTGCAAGTTGCAGTTGCACGATCGCGGTACACACACCGGGGCGCACGGGCGCTCACACAGTCAACATCGATCCCAATCATTCATGATATTTGACAAACAAAGTTACAAACATCATACAAAGTCACAAACAAACCTAATTTTATTCAAAATTTACTAACCTTTTTATTCAAAGCCTTGCTGATTCTTCTCTCGCTCGAAGGGCGCGTTTTGGCAGGTGCTCGATGAGGGAAAATGCTCGGTACTGCATCAGGTTTCAACAATCTCCTTGTCTTTCCCTGCAGCAGCTCTCCACGCAAGTCGGGTTGGAAGCAATCCGGGGAGAAATGATCCGAACAAACGACATTGTTTCTGTCATATTTGTAAGTCCTCGAGCTGAATTTCTCCGATTTGAGAGTAGCAAGCCATTCTGCGCATCGTTTGCGATCCTTCGACGGGTTAGGGATGCTAAAATAACTCTTCCCTTTCGTCCGAGAAGAATCATTCGCACAACCGATCGCCTGACAAAACACCATTTTCGCGTGTTATAAAATGGCTGAAGGGCGAAAGCGACCAAGACGCCCAGCTCGCATGTGACGTCACAGTATCGATATTATCGGCCAAAATTGAAGTATCGTTTATTCCCCATGTACGCGTTTTAGCCATGGCGAATGTGCGATTGGTGATACAAAATCGAGTATCATTTCACTATCTCTATCGTTAAAGTAAAAGTGTGGATATGGCCATTTGTGATAAGGTACTAGTATTCTAATGAAGCTAAATTATTTTCGGGGCGAATTATCCCTTTAAGTGCTTTTTAGTGCCGACTGACCCAGATGTGAATATACCATGCAGTTAAAACAATGAATAGGGATTTCCAGTTCTCAAATTAAATGGGTTCATGATTTTACTGTATTATGATATTTAAGACATGTAAGATGATTGATAAAATGGGGCATGAAATTGAATTAGCTTTGCAGATTAGATTATTACTGTTAGCTTTTAATATTAAATTACAAGTTTTAGTCTGTAAAACTTTGTTTGACCAAAACTGTACTATCCCTCAAAGCATAAGCATTATTTCGACACTCCTATTTTAAATGTGTTATTCCAATGCAGCGTAATGAACATTTTGAAATGAGCATTGGCATGGTTGAGGTGAAAAAACAATGTCAGCTCCATGACATATTATCTTACCATATAAACACAACATCTTTAACATCGAACGTCGACTTAAATTTATATTATATTATATTTTAAAAGTCATACGAAATTGGTGTAATCCCCCCCCCCCCCCCCCCCCCCCCCCCCCCGTTTGGACGTATTCCTTCATGACAGACTGTGAAGAACAGCATTCGAAAGCTGGGGAGGAGGGGGGCAGATGGCAAATGATAATGGTTATTTTCCCCCTAGCACTCTCATGCTCAGTAACCCCTTCCCCCGCGACCCCCTTCCGTCCCTCACCTCGAGGTAATATTGTGGCAACTCTGTCCCCTTTTCCACCTTGTCTTATTGTTATAATTATATACATCCTGGCGCCCCCCTTAAGCCCCCCCCCCCCCCCCATCCGACCCCGACCCCTCATGTCTGAATTGACAACGGTTATACCACCACTGGAACAATCTATTTTTGCCAGGCTCGGTCAAAATCGCCCTAAGTAATCGAATGTTGTCCAGAGTGTCGTTTCATGTTTATCCTTGGACTGGACGTTGTGTTTTCCGTCTTTAGAATCATGGAAAACACGTTCTTCAATTCTTCTCCAGCGATCAGAAAAGGATGTCTTTGTCTAGCAACTAATGTCAATCAACTACATTCGATTTTATACACGCTAGATACACATTGATCGTTTGAAACATAAAAGCGAAGTTCACTTAAATAATAAAGCGATGGAAATATGTATCGTTCTCTTGCGGCATCCAAATAAGTTTAACCTTGACTAATCGGATAGACTGACCTCATTATTGCGATCAGTCCGGTATTTGTTACGATCGAATTGTATTGGGCACTAAAGGCACACGATAGATAGATAGATGTTCTATAAAGGAAACGTGTCATTGATATCACATTAAGGCCCAGTCCCATACTGACGATTTGCACGGCGAATCGCAACGATTTGACATTCGTCGAGAAAATCGCTTAGGTCGTGTTGCGTCGTGTTACATCGTATCGGCTCTTCCCCCAAAACCGTCGCGCATCGTGAAGAAAATCGTGAAAATCGCCGTCTTCAACTGTTCAAAACAATCGCCACGTCACGACGATTTTCACCCAAAACCATTGTATTTACCGTTGCATATTCGTGTCAAGTCGTTCCACATCGTTGCAATTCGTTGCGAGTCGTATCGCTTCGTTTCGCTATTGTGAAGATCGCCGCTGTCCGTTTTTTAACTGACCATGGGCGTAGAGACTTACGTAATACCTATTCATCACGAGGGGGGGGGGGGGGGGTGGTGAATTAATAGATCATCCCCCTGTTGAAAGGTATCAATGACAGATCTACGCCCGTGGAACTGACTCAAACAAGTCCGATTGTTCATATGGTGCACTGCCCTATTGTTCCATAAAAAGAATGAAAGGAAATCGTCGCGACATGGCGATAGTTTTGAACAGTCCCAAAACATTCGTTGTGCTAACACGATTCATGGCGTTCTTCGCGATGCGCAACGGTTCGCAGAACGAATTACAACGACTCGCAACGAACTACAACGACTCGCGACGACTCAAGCGATTTTCTCCACGAATGATAATTCGTTGCGAGTCGCCGCAAAAATCGCCACTATGGGACCACAACTTTTTTTCTGCCACGATTTTTCTACCGCAATGGTTAAAGACAAAAGAAGGACGAGCTGACTCGTCGAACAACGACGAAGAACGAATATTCGTCTTGAGTCGCCGTACAATTCTTCCCAATTCGTTGTTAAATCGTGGCTAAATCGAGTCGATTCGTTCTAGTAAATCGTTGCGAGTCGTTGCTAGTCGTCGTGAAAATCGTCAGTATGGGACTGGGCCTTTAGCACAATTGTGAGCGAAGTGAGTTTTGTAAAATAGTGATATCACATTAACAACCTTTATTATTTGAGGTGAGTATTAAGACAGTGGCATAGCCAGGAAGGGGGGGGGGGGGGGGGAGGGGGAGGGGGGGGGGGGGAATTAGAAGTGAGCAATGCAGTGAAGGGAATTTCCATGAATGTATTTCTTGTTATAAATGTTGTTTTGCGTGTATTTATTTATGCATTTGTTTTATTTTGTATTGATTTATTGATGTGTCTATTTATTTGTATATTTATGTATATATTTATTTATGCATGTATTGATTTATTTATGTAATTATTTATTGTATATATGTATGTATTTATAATTTTTTTATTTAAAAAATGTTTTATTATTGTTTCATTTGTTATTATTTATTTATTTATGTATGTATTTATTTATTTATATATGTATGTGCTAATTTATAATTTGAAAATCGCGAGACAGGCTATAATCCCCAGGGGTCGAAATATCCTGCTTATCCCACACTTCGCCACTGGCCTTGCATATTAAAGTGAGTTTTGAAAATAACACCACGAGACGCATTAGGGTTATTAATTTGAGATACGTGATAGTAGAACTTTAAAAAAAAAAATAGGGCATTTGCAAAAATAAATGTTCTCTTCCGTCAATTAAGCCAGGTTATACGTTACAGGGCGTGATGTATGCATTACATCTTTATTTCCGACATCTTTAATGATTATTATAGCCGGTAGCAGAACTCGCGAAAGTAATACACACCTTTTTTGTCTTTTGTTTGTGGATACGCGCTATACTTTGTCGCAGAAAAGGGTTTTTGTACAAGCCCGGAGGATCAAAATGCATTTGTGATCGATATAATCCTACACATGATGATTATTGTCATCTTTTTCCAAAGACAACTTCTTTTACAAAATGTGTGGTAACCTTGTGTACTATATATTAACCGTAAAGCTGTCTTGTTTTTGCCCGCTCAAATAGTGTTAACTTTTTAGCTATAAAAGGATAATACTTGCCCAAATTGCATTGCCCGCTTGGCTCCTTTCTCTATAGCGTGACAAAAGAGCAGAATTGTAAAGCCATTGGATACTATGCACCGAAAGGACAGAATGGAAAGATACAACGGATTCTCCAATATAGGACAAAATTAAATGTGTCACATATTTTAGGGGGATGAAACAGCAAGCTATAACCATGATAACGGACATGGGAAACAACTGGATATTTTGTTATGCTGTGTAGAATGCAAAATAGTGACGTCTTTAGAGGTGTTACGTTCCCGGGATGGTGCCGTGACTGCTGCAGCTGGACTAGCCAAGGGATCTAGTAACATTGTCCAAATCCCCCAAAACTTACTTTGGTTCTCTCATACCTCGTTGTATTTGTATTAACAATAGAGGCATGGGAGAGGTTTCGGTTTTTAGAATTTACCTTTCGCTAAAAAAGTATGTTACGGTTGAAGTGCTCGGATGTTGAACTATCCACTGGAAAGTCAAAACCGTGTACAAAGTCAGTGCAATGAGTTAGTGAATATCACTGTGCCTTTTAGCTCATTACTCAGCCATATAACACCCATTTATAAACGTGAAGTTTTCACACATTACTCATTACGGCGGCCATATCAGATCACAACAATACACATTGTATCAACCAATCATTGCTTTTTGCACATGTTTAAAAAGTTACTACAGTAGATCCCTTTAACTGAGGATAACTTTCGTGTCAGCTTGTACGTGGCAATCCGTTTTGGTCAGATGGTATATTGTTGTTTTTCTTCTCTTTTCCTGGTTTGATAAATTTGCATCTTAAACGTTTTAACCCTACAAGTTCTAGTTCAATATACAACCAATGCCATAATCGTGGTCCTAAATTTCATTTAGAATGCCAAAGTAAAATGGCTACTAGGGGAATTATATTATAACAAAACATATAATTGAAATGCATAATCCCCGCTTAAGGATTATGATGTACATATGGGGATACAAAGCAGTTGAACGCAAATGCACATACAAGTACTCGTGAATAATAATTTTAAAAAGAACAAAGTTGACGCAGGAGTAAGACAAACATCAAGACATCAATACTTATTACCTCCCAATACGTGCCCCAAAACAACAACATTAAACCTACGCATGCGGTATAAGTTTTTTCTATTTTTTTTATTATTAATTATTAGTACTTCCATAATCTAGCTCTTGGTCGAACCGTTATTTAACTTGTTGTTGTTAGCCCGAAGGTGGAATAGGTATTCAATTATCTTTTTTCAAACCACTATTTAATTATTGTAATCTTTCATCGGCGTGTTATCAATTATACCGTATACCATGCGATATCAATTTGTACAAAACAATATTCATTATTCGTCCTACTTTCCACACGCATGTAATACCGTATCAAACACGAATTGAAGAATTAAACAAAAACAATTTAATAAGTTGCGTATATATATCTTACCTTAGTTTTACCTCATAATGTTACTTTATCTTGCTTTATTTATAGAGCTACTTGTTCATGTCTATGTGTTTTTTGTTAAATAAAATGTGACAACCGTCATTTGATATTTTGCTTTTTCCTTTATGATAACTACCATTTTGTATTAATTTATTTATTTTTAATTTTTTTTTTTACAGTTCTTCGTATGCATTGTATGACGTTTATTATTTTCCGGAATACACCCCCGTTTCTGTGACCATTACACTTAGATCTGTTGCATTCTCGTGCTTCTATTTGGTTTTCTTACAAAGAAATGGCTACCACCTTAATGGCCGGGTCAGATATCAACGGATATTGGAAACGTATGCCCAACGAATAGACAATTTGCCAAAATTAAATTATCCGGTGATGAAAGTCGTCTCCATGGCTTCATGTACACAACATAGAACAACGTACATCACCGGACAAAGAACGGACAAGAAACGTATAGAACGGATGGAAAATGTAGCTCTCCGTTCGACATCCGTTTGCGCAATCCGTTGATATGTGACCGGGCTATTAAGCATACTCCGGTAGATTTCATAATGCCAGTTCTGATGATAGGCCCCTTGAAGAAAAAAAAAGAGCTTGAAGCTGGCAAAGACGATCCACTGGTCCCATGAGTGGCGATCTAAAGAATACATGAATAAAATCGATGGCATGACATATATAAATAGTTTATGAAAGATCTATATCAGTCTTCTTTTCAACATATTTGTGTGGCATTCCTTACCCTTATACATATAATATAAAGCATGTCACATACGATGGTATTATTTTCAAGTTTTAGGGACATGATATTATGTGCAACGAGATACGCTGGTTTGGATTCAATGTCCATTCTCATCATACTCATGGTTTTTGCAAGATTTTCTTTTTCATAATGTCTACCTTTCCGCCAGGAAACAGGAAATGACGGCAACTCTTGTATATGGACGCGCTTGAATATTTAAAGGGATGTGTAAAATTCCATTTTAAATTAATGTCATACGACCGATTAATGAGGGAAACATGCAAAGTGATTATGCTCACTCTTTGCAGTAACGTTATACGCAGTGGAAAGTCTCCCAGGGAGACATGCAACTCCGAACACTTAGAACTTCGGAAAACCGAAACCTGTTACATCCGTGCTTCTCTCGGTAATACAAATACAACGAGTATTGTGGAAACCGCTAGAGTTCTGTTAAAGTATATGAGCAAAGTTAATTTTGACAATTTTACTTGATTCCTTTAATGTCAGTTCCTATATGATATCTTTCCACTTTCGCCTCGGACATCCTTATGTGTGACACGGTATACCCCGGCAAAGATGAAATGTCACTCGAAGAGGTACTCGCCACTGACACGGAACACCCTAAGTGTAATGAAGGTGTAACATTGTCGGGGCTTCAGGAAGTACCTTCTACTCCTATTCCGGTCACTTGAAAGACCGAAAATACCACTTTTCTCGCTAAGGAGTCCTCCAAGTGAGTATAGATAACGATACCAATATATGATATAGGAATATACGGCGTCATTTTTGGTAGACCATTATACAGCTTTTAATAATCATGGAAGTACGTGCTAGTAACTACTTCAGCGTGTACGGTGTATATTCCGCGGCAGCGGGATGTCACCTTAATGTAGAAAGAAAATACGCCATGTTTTTGGCATTACATATTTGTGAAATCATGTTTAAATAAAACCTTTACCAAGAATGTTTGGGAAATTCGCTCTATTTACTCATATAAAACGTCATGGGTGTTACTATAGTTAGATGACCACTATGTAAGTACATTTAAATTTTGTCTCTATAGCGCTCTTGGATACCTATCAAGTACAAAGAAAAACGCTTTGGGGGCTAGTATGCTCCCATGGAGTTGGGAAAGTGCACAATCTAATTGGGCGGGCTTAAACTACATACTGTTATTAAATGACCACAT
This sequence comes from Echinarachnius parma, assembly GCA_037951105.1. Lineage (NCBI taxonomy): Eukaryota > Metazoa > Echinodermata > Echinoidea > Clypeasteroida > Echinarachniidae > Echinarachnius > Echinarachnius parma. Next base: position 9,804 of record JBAMJV010002628.1, on the reverse strand, counting down.
GTAATAATGCCCATCTGGATAGTGCACCTTTAAAGACGGAGCTAACTAACATCGAAATAAGTATCGAAGGTTGTTCCACCACACAGAGAAGGCTTACATCACTGCATGCTTATACTCACACCAGCAAACTCACCAATGCACGTAATATTTTTCACATCGATAAATATCTTACTTGTATTGATCGTTCTTTCTAAGAGCGGTGGTTAATGAGACTAGAACCGCACGTTATATGGACGCTATTTCTCTCATCTCATTATTGGTGTCAACGTGACATTTAACGCGACATCTCACGGGACTGTATGGTAAATTCATACATAGGGAAAACTGACCACTGAGAAAAGAAACAATATGACAATAAACAAATGAAATTGGGCTATCCCGGGAATCGAATCCGAGGCATGCGGATCGCTGGACTAGACGGGTATCATCCTATCATTAAAGGGATCTAATAACATTGTCCAAATCCACAAATCTTCCTTAGAACTCTAGTGGTTCTATCATACCTTGTTGTATTCGTATTTTCAATAGAAGCATGGAGCAGGTTTCCGTTTTCGAATTTCCGATTCGTTAAAGATATATTTCCTATTGAAGTTTTCTGATTTTTGAATAGCCACTAGACAGTTATAGCTGTGTACAAAGTCAGTGCAATGAGTAAGCAAATATCACTTTGCATTTTCGCTCATTACTCCGCCAAATTATTTAAATTTAACGTGAAAAATTCACACATTACTCAGTAGACACATCATATCACAACAATACACATTTTATCAACCATTTGTCACTTTTTGCACTGTCTTGTCAACAAAGTTACTTGATCTCTTTAAATCGGTATACAGTTTGACAAATAAACTTACATTCAGAAAGAAGCGTGTGAGCATAGTAACAAATATATGCGTCAATGAAACAACTACTAGAAACAAATCAAACGTTAAAACAAAAACACCGCGTGCACAGCATGTATACGTACTCGGTAGACCAATGTGCAGCCTATAATCCTTCAGCACGTTTCGATGTGTCGATGACGTCTACTTTGTCTAGCTGATATCTAGAAAGGAAATCAAATGTGACGTCCTAACGCCTTGGAATCTCGGAATTCGGTTCACTAGTAATCTTCCATGTCACGTATGGAGTTTTTGTAGTTCCTAAATATAAATTTCACCTCAAGACAGATTTTTTGTTTCAGTCCGTTTTATAACATACAACATGTACGAACGAGAATGTTAAACGACAAGCCTATGTCCACACTTTTTAGTGACATAAATATTTTGGGTAGCTGATGTATTAAGTAGATCAGTGTCTACAAAATAATGTCATGTTATGGAATTTGTATACAACAACAACAATGGAAACAAATAAAGTTGCTTTAATTCAGTATTCATTGTCATGATTGTGGATGTCCATAGGATTACCCGAGGGTCGCGAGCTATTTACTCGTGTGAAAAACGTAATTCATACTTTAAAGGGGAGCAAACCACTGGCATTTGTGTATAATATTCGTCACTTCTAGTCGTATATTTCCTCTTGGGTACCTCTAATAATGGAAATAATCAACGTTTTTGAAACCACTAACATCTGTTTTGACTGACCATATTGGACGCTGCCATGTTTTCCAACCGGTACCGCATGTAACGTCATATCATTGGCACTAACAAAAGCGGTTAAAGTGCGTATCTCACCGACGGAGACGTCGCCGCGACTGCCGCGACTGATCAGTCGCGGTAGTCGCGGCGACTCGGGAGACCCGAAAATGGTTTGCAATCTCACCAAGGCGAAGTCTCGGAGACGTCTCCGCGACGTATCCATGGGAGCAGGAACAAACTGTACCAAATGATAAAGAACTCAGTCACGTGGTCTCTAAAGTGGGTCAAGCAACGTCAAGTAGTGTCGCGGAGACAACTCCGCAACGTATCCTCTCAGTCGCCTTGGTCTCCAGTAGGTCGCGGCGACGTCGCAGCGACGTCGCGGCGACGTCTCCCCAGTCGCGGACAAAATTAGTCTCCGCGACTGATGGTCGAAAATCGAACATGTTTGATTTTCCCGCGACTCCCCGGAGACCCGGCTAGTCTCCAGGAGACGTCGCGGCGACGTCGTGGAGACGTCTCCGCGACCAGCGGAGACTGAGTCGCCAACTAGTCGCCAACTAGTCTCCAGCCCGGTGAGATACCACCTTTAATAACCCACTTTTGTAATAGTTCAAGCTCGGAAGCGCATGCGCTCAGATGACGTTTCATATGGTACAGTTGCAAAACATGGCATCCTCCAGTGGTCGGTCAAAACAGTTTATAGTGGTTTCAACAACATTGGTCCATTATTAGTGATACCCAATATGAAATATACGACTAGAAGTGACAGGAATTGTGCACTTATTAGTAACAGTAAGCGAAAAATAAGTTTTAATACCATTTTAGTATTGCCATCGCCGTCGGAAACCGCCTGGGAATATATAAGTGAGCTTCGTTGGGGGGTAGCTGACAAAAAAATAACTGCGCTAAATAGTCCAATTTTGTATTTGACGCGCATAAAATGTGTCTCGTAATGGTAAAAATTGTATAAATGCACCATGGGCGTAAATCTGTCATTGATACTCATTCAACAGGGGGGGATGATGTATTCATTCATCCCCCCCTGATGAATAGGTGTTACGTAAGTATTTACGCCCATGAAATGCACTAACAATTTGCTGTTTCTGGCCCAACATTCGATTTATTATTTATTTATTTTATGTGTTGTTGTTGCAAAAACACGACATGACCTGGCCTGCTACCACGTTGCCGGCTATTAGTTCATATAGCTTTCTTTTCCATAAGACAAGAAAGAAAAAATGTTATGCACCCACAATATTTGAGAGGATGGCAGGGGGCATTTCTATCTGTTAGGGTCATGTTATGTTTGGGGGCAAAACATTCAGTTTGTCTCCACCTTTCACTTCGTTGTTTTATGTTAAAGGCATATATGCGTGGGTTATAAAGGGTAGTCAGCAAATTCCAACTCGACTCCACCGTAATCTCTCGAGGTAAACTCACGATATGTGTTGGATCGATCGAAGAGCGGTGCTTCGAAATATCTGAACACGGGCCTTCTTATGAAATTGCACTCAGCAAGAATTTCTCACGCTATCACCTAAGACATCAAACAGCGGCGCTTTGAAGTATTTGCGGTTAAGCGTGTTACGTGATATTTTCGCTCGTAAACATCTCTGATGGATCTCCATTCGACTAGTACAAACATTCCGAACGCGACTATTTTGTATGCATTTTTTACTCGGGTATTCGGAAGCCGGGACAGTTTGCGATCGCTACTTATTACTGAGCCAATGGGGATTACGTACCGTGCGTAAAAGTGCGCAAGATGGATCCACGCGTCTAATAACCCACGCATATATGCCTTTAAGAGTGGGGGCGAAGGCTATGATAGTATTATAGTTACCCCAATACCATTTTTGACCCTAAATACCATGAACAAAATATTATTATTATTTTAGAACCATTATTTTGTTTTGAAACTAATGTACTAGGACAAGCCAATTATTTGTAAAAATAATTTTTTAAAATAATTGTTATAATTCTAATAATTTTATATATTTTGTGAAAATAAGGAAAAAATAAACTTGAAACTTGAAGCAGGAACATTCGGCAGATGTTAACATTCATTGGCCAGGAAATATCATAAGGAAACTATCCTCTTGTATATAACGACTATTTTGTACCTAGATGAGTATTCATGCATTCATAATCCCCAGGCCTATAAGACCTACATACATTCATATCAAACGTGTTACGCGTACATGTAATAACGTTAAATATAGATAGACCTGTCTGCAGCTGCCAAAAGGCTCCTCGAGTTGTGGAAAATGAGTTCATCATTCCAAGTGTCTGCACTGCACGCTCCATTTCTCCTCAATTTAACTGAATTCTTAAGTGAAGCCAATCCCATTTACACCAAGTCATATATGCATAGACCCTTTGTCTGAGACCGCGGTGAACACTGTGCTAAGGAGCGTATGGGAGGGAGGGGAGGGGATAGGAGGGGTAAGTGGTCAACCACCCCCTGTATGAATATTTGCAACATCATTGACGAGCAACCTGCCATTTCTTAAGTACATGAAAATACACTTATTTCTGATTTTCATTGCTATGGCTCAATTCCTCTCTGCTTGTTTTCACGAATGTATCGAAGAATATCGATGGTCCAACTACTTTTGAATGTGTAAGCTCGTACATTTGCTTTGGTATTAAGAAAATTGGAATTTTGTCAAATTTCCATGTACAAGACTAAATGGCTGCAGCACGCAAGTGACGTCACTATCGATAGCAATTGCAAACGATACCCAACATCTGAGCAAAGTTCATCCTGTCATAACTGTTTTACTGCTCTACCGTTTGGGCTCAGATTTTCGCTCATGATACTTCATATTCACTTCATTTTATAGCAAACGTCACATTTCTGGGGTGGAATTCCCCTTTAAGGTTTATTTTTTCACTAAAGTTATATAAAAACAAGGAAAATATTAATTGTGTAAAGCTTATGGTGTTAGGCCCGCTAAAGTCCATTCCCAACCCCTCCCTTTGGTAGTGTTTATTATCTAATCTTGAAAGAAAAAAAAACAATTATTGAGAAACGGACCTTGCCAGTGCAAGGTACCGGAGATGCTCCAAAATTACCCAAAGAATACCCCGCCCCTTTCCAACGCCTGTCCTGATCCCTGGTTATACTAATTTGTATATTATTCTGTAACATGATCACAGCATTTTAATGTAACGTACTAGTCTATCGTGTAATGCAACCAGTCTATCGTAGCATATTAAATCAGGCAATGAGGCCAGGCAGCTATTTAAAGTCATAAGTGTTTGCTCCTATAAGAGATATCAATGGTGCAAATAGCACAACGTTATGTACCATATAGAGCGTCGTGTAACGTGTCGTGGAAGAGGGGGGGGGGGGGGGGGGGGGGTGGTTGCTTGGAAATCGAACATAACATCAAATGAAAGGGTCAAATATTACAATACACGATTACAGCAGGTGCATTTCGATACACGAACATTTTTTTTTGTATGTTAGTTTTTTGAATATATGATAGCGTGTGTTTGTGTGTCGTGTGTGTGTGTGTGTGTGTGTGTGTGTGTGTGTGTGTGTGTGTGTGTGTGTGTGTGTGTGTGTGTGTGTGTGTGTGTGTGTGTGTGTGTGTGTGTGTGTGTGTGTGTGTGTGTGTGTGTGTGTGTGTGTGTGTGTGTGTGTGTGTGTGTGTGTGTGTGTGTGTGTGTGTGTGTGTGTGTGTGTGTGTGTGTGTGTGTGTGTGTGTGTGTGTGTGTGTGTGTGTGTGTGTGTATGTGTGCTAGCGTATTTTGGGTGTGTTTGTGTGAGTGTATAATATATGTATTTGGATATATAATATTTTCTATGTTCGTTGTAATCTGTAGCACCTGCTAGGTAATAAATCCTGAACAATTATTTGTTCTTAATGTGGAATGGCAATCTGGAAACATTGTACAACATCTGACATTTAATTTTCAAATGAGTTAAATGTTTTTCATTTGGACCCAAAATGTAGAAAAAATAAGTAGCGCGGTATGTGAGATATGGAGCGTTGAACTTGTAGGTTAAGATGCATGGTTATTATTGTCGGATATTTAACTGAAACTATTACAAGCGAATACTAATAGTGTTATTCATTTCGTGGAAAATAGTTTTCTTTTGTGCTGTTCTTGACATAAATTATGACGACCTTAATTCCAAAAGCAAAGTCCACTTTATACAAAGTTTGGAGAAATACGTGTGCCCGAATTTGTTAACACGCCTATGGGAATATGAATTTATGGAATGATTCATTGGTGTTAATTGGTGCGCAATTTGTATCATCATTATGTTTAATATGTCCACTGACTAATGTGTAATAATTTATTATGAGTGGAAATGCACGGTGATATTCGCCAACTCATTGCACTGACTTTGCACACCGTTTTGATTATCCACTAGATAATTATAAATAAGAATACTTGAATTATAACTTATCTTTAAATGGAAGAGAAATTTAAAAAACCGAAACCTGTTCAATACATTCATTTGGTAATACAAATTCAACAAGGTATGTGAGAACTGGTAGAGTTCTAGGTACGTTTTGTCGATTTTGACAATGCTACTAGATCCCTTTGATAAAATTGTGTTGCTTTTAATGATATCCGCCTAAGGCGCAGTCAAGATCAATCAAAACGGAGGCTAATTGGGGGCATGGCATTTCGTTTTATATTGATGAATCCTGAAATAATAACATTCCAAAAATATGTTTTATGAAGACAAATATAACACGTTTATTGTAAAACAATTCGCTGAATAAATAACGATGTACACCTAGGGAGAGCCAGCGGTGAGCTTGACGAACCCACGAACAGTCCTAGGTGAACCCTGCGAGAATCATGCGTGACCCTGGGTGAACCATGCGTGAACCCTGGGAGAATCCTGGTTGAACCCTAGGAGAACCATGCGTGACCCTGGGTGATCCACGCGTGAATCCTGGGAGGTTCCTGGTTGAACCATTCAGCAAGAACTATGAACTATTTGATTAATTGGTGTGGGCAGTCTTGTTTCTTTGTTTGTTTATTTCCGAAATCACAACAATAATACAGCAATGAAGTGCAACCGGGACCCAATTCAGCACATTAAACAGACAAAACCGCTGTTCTTCATTGGGGTCCCACAATTAGATACAGCTTATACAAGTAAACGTCTATATAAAATGATTAATAGGGAAAACGATAGAGAAAGGAGAGAAAGCTAAATAGAGAAGTTGTAATTTCATAAATTATTGCATGTTATGTACACTAAACTAAAATTAGTAACAAATATCATATTAACACTTCCAATTTAGAACAAATAATTTCGACGCCATTTGAACAAATCAATGAGAGTTAAGGAAAGAGAGAGAAATGAGGAAAAAAGGGAACTGCAAATATTTACAATTTCATGAAATATATTCATCTAAAAATGTTTGAAATGATCTCAAGCTCGTAGCATTACGAATTGCAATTGGTAATTGGTGATACACTGAAATGAGTCTGTCCCCCCAACACAAAGAAATTGCTCAAATACCGATGTTCTCACTTTCCTAAACCCAAAACCTGCCAGTGGAGTACACTCCCAGTGCCACATTAATTGGAAGGCCACGTCTACATTGCTGTTGGGGGATTTAAAAAGAAGGTACATGTTTTGAAAGGCAAATACCCCACGCCTGCAGATTATGGGGCGCACAGACAATACAGCCACTTATGTATACAATGCCACCGCATAATACAATGGGCATGGTCAAGTACTCTATTGTGCGTGCGTGCACAGCAATGGCATCCAAGCAGTAGCTGCATTGCAAGTGATTGTCACGTTAAAGGCATATATGCGTGGGTTATAAAGGGTAGTCAGCAAATTCCAACTCGACTCCACCGTAATCTCTCGAGGTAAACTCACGATATGTGTTGGATCGATCGAAGAGAGGTGCTTCGAAATATCTGAACAAAGGCCTTCTTATGAAATTGCATGCAGCAAACAAATTTCTCACGCTGTCACCTAGGCATCAAACGGCGGCACTTTGAAGTCGGTTGTAGCCTATCCGATAGGCATCGTGCTGTCTGGCAGGTTCTACAACCGGTACTGTATTAAACCGCGAAAGGCTGAGTTTGAGCGGGGCAAGTTTACTAGTATTTAGCTCTCTCACAGCTAGCTAGCGATCGCATAGAGAATCTCCAAGCCATATAGAGCCTTGACTAAAGGCTAAGTCGGTTGCGGTTAAGCGTGTTACGTGATATTTTCGCTCGTAAACATCTCTGATGGATCTCCATTCGACTAGTACAAACATTCCGAACGCGACTATTTTTTTTTAAATTTTTGACTCGGGTATTCGGAAGCGGGACAGTTTGCGATCGCTACTTATAACTGAGCCAATGGGGATTACGTACCGTGCGTAAAAGTGCGCAAGATGGATCCACGCGTCTATTAACCCACGCATATATGCCTCTAAAAGGGGAAAGCGAGGGGTAAGTCCAACACATAGTGGGGTATGAGCCCCAACCTTCATTCTTATTGCACGCAACACTTTATTATGCACGTATACGAGTAAAATGCTGCACCTATTTTCATTTCCCTTGTTCCAATTTCGCAACTTTTAAAATCCTTTTTTTGTGCGGGTTGTTTCCAAAATAGGTCTCATATCCTGGCTAAGCCGAAAAAATAAAAACGTTCTGGCAAAAGTTGATTGCGCCAAATATTTTGTTGGAAAGCAAACCTACTTTATAGGATATTGATTTCTGGTGGCCTGCAAACCCAGATTATATTCCAATAATAGGCACGACGTCTTCACCCAATAGCTCCAATAGCTTCCTCTCTATATTTGTTTATGTTGTTGTAGTCTAGAATGTGTTAATTTAAATGTACAATATACCTAACTATTATTTGAGGGTTCCACAATTGTACAAGCATTGCTTTTTAGTGGACCCCTCTTGTTTCCAATATGTATATCACTATTTTGTGCAAATTATCATTATTCATTTGTAATGTTTTGTTGGAAGCAAGAATAAATTGAAATTGAAAAAAAATAAGTAATGAAATTTGATTAGCTTGATCTAAACACGAATCTGACGATTACTATACCTCGCTGTTGACACAGTTTGAGACGACGTGTTAGGGTTCGCGAAAGATCTCGGCCAATTTATCACGTTTCGATACTCGGTGATTAGTTCTGTAACGATATGTTTGTTTTCATCGCCACATTAACCGCGTTAAGTTACAGCGCAATTTACCGTTTCCCCGCTTTTCCAACGCCAGTCGAAAGCGAAGTTATTTAAAGGGATCTAGTAACATTTACCAATTCCACAAAACTGAATTAGAAATCTAGTGGTTTTCTCATACCTTGTGGTAATTGCATTACCAATAGATGCATGGAACAGGTTTAGGTTTTCGAATTTCCCTTTCGTTATAGAGATAGTTACGATTGAAGTGTTCGGATTTGTTTATCTTTTGATTTGTTCAACAACATGATTCATGATACATAGATTCAGAATAACCAATAAATGAGCAATAGAAATAATTTATATTAAACAGCGATTACCTTAGATCAGTTGTATTCTTCATCAATGTGAACTTTTTTACATTTCACCAAATTGATTTCCATTATCTCGTTTATGGAATGTTTACTGAATTTGAAAATGCCTTCAAAAGAGGGACACTGCCTTTAAGGAATGCGATGGATCAACAGCCGTAGGCAGGTGGAAGATGATGACCACATGTTCGTACGCGTTTAATCGAGGCGCCAATATGATGTGTGTAAACCTTAAAGTGATTCATAAACTTTGTTAATTCAACAATTATTTGGAGCTTTCACATTTCACTTGTATCACGTTGTTTGCCTTATGGTAACCTGCTACTAAAAATGGGTTTTGATTTTTCAAAAGTCTTCCTAATTATGGAGATATTTAAGATTGAATTGAAAAGCGTCTATAGACGCTTTCGGACCGTAGTCAAGACTATCCTAATTCGGCTACTCAATCGCCCATAGCATCCAAATTCCGCTACTTCACGCGAACGATCGGGATAAAAGCAGACATCGATTTTCTCTTTCTTTTTTTACTAAGTAAACATCTTTTTCTATGAAAATGTGTGAACAGTGATATTGGTATATGAGTGAAGTCTCAAGTAGCACTTTTGGGGAAAACAAAATCATAAGTCCATGGATCGCTTTAACTGCTCACTTCTATCATGAATATGATTGAGTAGGAGATGCCAGTCCCTAGAGATCGAACGGGCTGGAATTGGATACATGGCGGC
>JBAMJV010002627.1:0-248769 GCA_037951105.1 Echinarachnius parma | reverse complement strand
TCTTAAATAACTTTCAAGGCAAATGGAGCAAGGTATACGTTTGCCCATAATTTGGCTTTAAAACATATATATGCTTCTGTCCAATCATTTTACTTGATGGAGATTAGACGAGTGATGTTTTTAAAAACAGACTCTAGACTAACCAAAACGAAGATAAACAAAATCATATGTATTCACTGTGTTTCAAGTTTCAAGTTTATTTCCAATTCCACGAAATACATTTGTACATAACATTGTTCAAGTGATGCTTTAGGGACCTGTATGTGACCTTCAGAATGGATGAGCAGTTATAAAAGGATAGACTTCCCCCTGGACCATTTCATCACCCTCTGGGTGATATGTGGGAACAACAATGAATTCTTGGAACTAAATACATCTCCTTCCACTTCCTTTTAAATAACTTTCAAAGATAATTGGAGCAGGATAATGTAGCACGGAATTAGTCCTTAAAGAAATTGCTTCAGGCCAAACTTTTTACTTGAGTGAAAGATTTTTGTAAACATATATAGTATTCACTGTGTTTCAAGTTTCAAGTCAATTGCCATTAACCACAAAACACATAACATAATATGAAACGTTGTATAAGGTCAAGCTTTAGGGCCTTGTCACTTTCTGAATGGATGAGCAGCTCTGAAAATGACAAGACTATCCCCTAAGACCATCTAAAGATAGACCATCCCCCTAAGACCAGCTTAACATAGACCATCCCCCTAAGACCAGCTCAAGATAGACCATCCCCTAAGACCACCTCAAGATAGAATATCCCCTAATACCATCCCACCACTCTTCGTATATGTGGCAACAATGTATTCAGGCCACGGGCGTAGCGACTTACGAAATACCTATTCATCAGGGGGGGATGAATGAATAGATCATACTCCCCCAGTTGAATGGGTATCAATGACATGTCTACGCCCGTGATTCAGGTTAAGAGGCAAATATGCCAGAAATTATCTCCTTTTCCCTCCTTCCTTCCCCCCTTCTTCTTAATCTGTTCCCTACTAGATTTTGCAATTCCTCAAAAGTTAATACAGGCCCACCAGGTTCCAAGGGCAATGGGTTAACCCGTTCCCTTCTAGATTGTGCAATTCCCATTAAGTTAATACTTGGGCCCACCAGGTTCCCATCGGCAATGGGTTGGTGATACATTTGAAAACAAATGAAATGGGTGAATGTCGCCAAGAGGTGAAATGCGCAGGTACATGTATGGGGGCAGAGTTGAGCCATCATTAGGTAATGGAAATGGGACATCATCTTGACGAATCGTCAGGTGAGACTGCGAAGGACATTAACTCCTTGAATTCATTAAGTGTATAGATTTGCACCACACAATGCACACAAATTGCACGAAGCTGTCAAATCCCTGTCATTCAATGCGTTAACTTAACAGATTCACTACTACATCTAGATCCCCAAAGCTTAAGAGTTCATACAGAGCCTAACAAGTTCCCATAGGCAATGGATTATATACTCCATTATTTGTTTTGCAAAATTCAGTTTTCCATATTATCATCTTGCATATTGGAGCCTTCTCTCTATGACGCAAAATTTTCCGATAAGAATAAGTGAAAATTTGGCTTCACAAAGAGAACTACCATTTTGAAATAGGCTAGTTTTGCACACTGAGCCAACGTGCATGTTATGCAATATGATCATGCCCCATGCCACGTCCCATGTGACGGCAAAATCCAAAGACTGTTCGCTCCAAGTGTGGAGGTATGATCCAATGACATCTAAATAATCTAAGAGCTATATACTGTTTTTCCGCACTACTACAAATGATTGACACTGTCTTACATCACTTGATACAATGTTCTTTGGGAATATCTGAAAGGTGGTTTGCACAACCTTTTAGACACCAGCACATTATTTAGCCATGTCCCACGTGAGGGCAAAAGCCGAAGACTGCTCCAAGTGTGGAGGTATGATCCAATGACATCTAAATAATCTAAGAGTTCTTCCGCACTACTACAAATGATTGATACTGTCTTACATCACTTGATACAATGTTCTTTAGGAAAATCAGAAAGGTGGTTTGCACAACCTTTTAGACACCAGTGGCAATATTCATAAAAGCCCGATAGCCTATCTGTCAGCTAGGCCTTATCTCCTTGCGAAAATGCCAGTTTGGAAGATAATTAGCGGCGAACTCACGAAACACCCTTGGGTGATCTCCTTTGTTTTCACAAATCAGTGCACAACACACACGTGCATGGGTACGTCTTTAGTAATATGTGTAGATTTTGCACGCTGTCTATGCCCTTACCATATCGACCAATCAACGAGCGTCTAAGCCTTGTAATACAATAGCCATTTAAAATCTTCCTAGCAGGTTGCTAAATCGTAATTCAAGAAGCACTTCTAACCATACCGATAACAAGCTAACAACTCGGATGACCTAATTTATTCATCGTGGCTGTCATGGTAACAGTTCCATCTGTCGCAAGTTTGTTTGACATTGCAACAAAGCATAAATGCGCAGTTAATTCAAACTTGTAAAAGAAACATTCCCCTTTCTTCATTTTAGGGGCCATATACATAGTACACGTACGCACAAGAGGGGAGGGGGGATTCACGCTGGTGCGTACGCCACATTGAACCACATGTAAACAAGTACAAATAGTGCGTAACGGGGGAGGGGTTTAATTTCGGACAAGATGATCATGATGATGCGTTTTATTGAGTTTGTTGTGTGCTATTTTTTAAATACAAACTTATCAAAATATGGTTTACATGAGCTGAATCGGGCAAAGCCGGTGGGGGAGTCAAGGGTCTTAATAGGGGTGAATGGGGGGGGGGGGGGGAATCACGCTGGATCACATTTGTCATTATGAACCCCAATATAACAAAACATATATATCCTCCTCATGAGTACCGTACCCCCCCCCCCCCCCCCCCCCCCCACCTTTACTACATTATGACCAAGCTCCCCCATGCCTTTCCTTATATCATGACATGGGATACAATTTGTGATCTCCATAAGGTAAAACTTACTGAAATTTATTGTTTGACTTTGATTTTGATTATTATATACCCTAAGGATCATACCCATAAGTTTTTATAAAATTCCTTCTGATCCCTCGACATTCATATTGCCTTCTTAATGTAATCATCTTTTTTCTTATACCTGTTCTGTAGTCTCCGTGTATATTGCTGTTTTTGTTCTTGTACATCTTTATATATGTAGTGACTTTGTTATGAATTGTGGAAATAAAGACGACAATTCCCCAGGAATTGTATTGAATTGAACAAAATAATAATAATAATTTCACGCGAAAACTTATATCGCCCCCTTAATTCGCTATCATCAACAACTTCTAGTAGGTTTCATGTTCACGATCGCGCTTCAGGCAGTGACAAAAACCAGGCAGATTGTTACCTGCTAGCAATTTAGAGGTACAACCGAGTACCTCTAAATATTTGGTCCAGTATCGCTAAAATGTGTCCTAACTGGCTTTGGTGAATAAGAAATATTTAGCTGGGTGGTAGGTTGTCATTCAACTTCACGCCTTTGTTGTAAGTCCAACAAAGCTCTATACAGAAGGTCCCACATGAATAGATGTCAATGCATTTAGTCGGCACCGCAGATCTATTGTTGTAATTGTTCGCATTTCGACTAACAATGTCGTGGAATACCAAATGCTTGTGGAATTTAGACAGATGGGTTGTCATGCTAGGCCAGGCCTTAACTACGATAGCGAATTTAGCCTATCGGTCTTTTGTGAATACCAGTTAAGCCTAGCGGACATCGAAATCGTAATTTGATCAACCAACTAGCTTATCGGGGTTTTATGAATATGGCCACTGCACATTATTTAGCCATGTCCCACGTGAGGGCAAAAGCCAAAGATTGCTACGAGTTTGGAGGTATAATCCAATAACATCAGAATAATCTGAGAGCTAGATACTGTTCTAACAGACTACTATAAATTATTGATACTTATATCGCTTGATACAATGTTCTTCAGGCTTGTCTGAAAGGGGCTTGCAAATCCAATCAAACATCAGCACATTATTTTGCCATGTCCCATGTGACAAACAAATCCAAAGATTGCTTCGAGTTTGGAGGTATAATCCAAGGAGGAATAATCTTAGAGCTAGATACTGGTCTAACAGACTACTATAAATGATTGATAAACACATCACTTGATACAATGTTCTATAGGCTCATCTGAAAGGGGGTTCGCATATCCTATCAAACATCACTACCTGATTTTGCTATGTCCCATGTGACAACAAAATCCATTGAAGATTGCTTCGAGTTTAAAGGTATAATCCAATAACATCAGAATAACCCTCAAAGCGTACATGTAGTAGCTATTGTTCTCTCCAACTTTATAAATGATTGATATTTGTTATTTAGACTTTCAATCAGCTTTGGGCGCAAACATGTAATTCCATTAGCGGAAAAACAAGAAAGAAGACAAAAAGGTGATGCTATATTTACGTGAATGTAAAGTTCATGACATTTTGTCAGTATCAGGTTAATACTTAGTTACTCTATAATGTGCTTACCGCTTTTTCTATCAAAGGTGTGTGTGGGAGTAAGGGCTACAATTCAAATCGACTCAGGTAAAGTAAATGTTAATAAAGAGGGATTATTATGTTCCTTCCCAAAAAGATGTTTCTTTCTTTTATTTAAAAAGCAGGTGTTTTTGTCTACAAAATGCTTTAAGGGGTGCATAAATGTTTGATCATGTTTTTTTCTACCATGTTGCGCTGCATTTCTTGCATTTATTTTTGCTAACATTCAAAATTGTATTGTATCATCCCATTCAGGACAGGTTCTGTCAATGCATGTTATACCAACACAAACTATCTTGAATGGGTAAATTGTTGCACTAATTACACATCCATTGACGTTAAATTAACAACCTTTCTCAGTTGACATTTTGCGTGTGTAATCTACTATTAGACTTTTTGTGATATCATACTTTAGTACTCTATTACATGTTATAGAGCGTCTTGCCCGAGAAGTGCCCTTCATTTTCAATGGGTAAATTATATCACCATATGCTGAATATAATTTCAATAATAATTCCCATCATTTCAAATATTACAAATCTATTATAAATTCTGCATTGCCAACACATGTTTATGTGTGGCCCTGAAATGGAACAAATCAAGGTGTAGAAAAAAATTTAAATGCCACATTTAGTTGACATAATTTCAGAGGTAAACATTAGTATCGTGTTCAAAAGTTGAACAATGGTTCTTCTTAACCCCTTGACTATGGGAACCGGGTGGGTTTTGTACACAAAGTATGTGGGGATGTCACAAACTCGAAGGGAACTGGTTAATTTCAATTATCATTTTCATGCTTTCAAATAATCTCACAAAAATACAGGTAACACTATCTACAATGGCCAACCTAAGGGTTCAGACAAAACATTCTTTATGAGCAGATGGTCTTTACAGGCAGGTGGTCTTTATAAACAGGTGGTCTTTATAAACAGACGGTCACTAAAGCAGGTTTTTGTATGTACAGTTGAACCTTCCTTAGTGACCACCTGTAAATAAAGACCACTTGTCTATAGAGACCAATAATGAATGCAGTTTACATCAGGGTAGGTAATACACAGGGCTGGAGATGATTTTGCCCCAAATTCTCAAAATAGCCCCTTGAATGAACCTGTCTATAGAGACCACCTCCTGATAAAGACCATATTCTCTGTCTCCCTTGGGTGGTCTTTATAGAAAGGTTTGTTTGTATAACACATTATGTGTTTCTACCACACATGCTCAAGTGCATGGCCCTGAAATGCCCCGCCTCAACAATTTAAAAAATCCACCATAAGACATCAAGCTATTCATCCTCATTATGGAGAGTACTTTGACCCCATTCACAGCTGATACCCTGGTACCAAAAGTATAGTCTTTGCAAACAGACCCTATTTCTTATGAAATGTAGCCCTTTCTTTTAATATGGCAACCTGATGGGCTATGTATAAAGCGAAATGGGATTTTGGAATCTCAAAGTGAACAGGTTAATCATTATGGTGCTAAATTATAATTAAGTTTCAACTGGTGCATCCATACACATTAATTCCTCCCAGTTCTTCTCTTTTCTCTCTATCTGTTTATCTCTATAATATTTCTCTCTTTATCTATGCTTTTCAATTATTAACCAGTCTTTCATTATTTGTGTAAAATAATATATTTGCATTCACAATATATTTGTTTACAAACAGAAGTATATTTTTAAACTATTAATAGCCCAGTAAATCCTAGTATAGCTTCCTGTATGAGCTGCATGCCAAAGGGATTATCGCATCAAGTATCAAGTACCTATTTGCGTTTGTACAAGACAAAATATAAACCCAAATGTGGAAAAATCTATTGTTGCCACGCTATATTTACCGTAAACCGGGTGATTTTGGCACCCGGTGTGACTTCGGCCACTTTTTGAAAAGGATGTATTTTCATCAAGTCTCATTTTTTTAGAACTAATTTCTGATTCTTTACATTTATAACCCTATAAGAATATTTTTGAAACAATAAGAAATTTGTTCTAAAAAGTGAGGCTTGATGAAAATACATTAATCTCAAAAAATGGCCAAAGTCACCCCGGCGGCCAAAGTCACCCCGGTTTACGGTACTGATAAGGTTTGCATACTGCACTTCGTATTCAACTGTGACTTGATATACCCCGACATGCAATGAGTAAGACATACGTGCACAGTTTATATGTAGTTATGACTGCTTCTGTGCCAGAGACGAACACATAATTCATGAGCAGATATATATTTGCACTTTTAATTGACAGAAATGATAATTAGCC
The DNA here is from genome assembly GCA_037951105.1 of Echinarachnius parma. NCBI lineage: Eukaryota > Metazoa > Echinodermata > Echinoidea > Clypeasteroida > Echinarachniidae > Echinarachnius > Echinarachnius parma. The sequence goes on along the minus strand of JBAMJV010002627.1, from coordinate 241,988 downwards.
GGATACATTTAAAAATCAACCTCCATGAACAGGTTTCAGCTGCATAGGCGATATGACTCATCTATAGATACATGTAGAAGCAAGATGGATGATGGCGACTGGCGATTATCACATTCACTGACAAATCTCATTCAAAATGGAGGTAATTGCATTTTAAATGCAGGGAAAACAAATTTTGACTGTTGCAAGAATTCAAATAGATAATTTGTTTGTGCAGATGAATGATGAAATAGCAAAATATGTGTCATGATATCACAACAAAGAGCAAGAGTTTTACACTAAATACACTAGCAGAAGTATTTAGACACACTCAATTATTCTGACCCAAATTAGTAATGACATGGATAAGTTTATTAACAATTTCAACTGCATAATTATAAAGACATTTTTTAAAAACTGCAATGCATCAATTGCATTAATTAAATACTAAAAACAGAAATCTATCATTCAGACTTTTTAACATGTCAAGTGTATATTCCATAAGAAAACTAGATGGCCCAAAATAGCGTGGACTGAAATTTTTTTTTTTTTCATATATGAGTTCTGTGACCTTGACCATAAACCCCAAACTTTGATGGTTACATTGGCTCCCAAGAAAAATTCAGGTACCAAGTTAGATTGAAATCTGACATTCAGTTCTTGAGATTTTGCCATTACAAGCATTGTTTGCATACATATTGAGTCATGTGACCTTGACCTTTGACCTCATGACCCCCCAAATAAAATCCAATCATTGCCACCCTGATGTGTATGTAACTCATTCCAAGTTTGAAATTGATAAGTCAAACGGTTCTTGAGATATTGCGAGAAGGATGCTTTTTTGTGCATATATTGAGTCCTGCGAACTTGACCTTTCACCTCATGAGCCCCAAAATCTAATCAGATCATTGTCACCCCAATATGTACACTCATACCAAGTTTGAAATTGATCCATCAACCGGTTCTAGAGATATCGCGAGAACAAGGCATTTTTGCACATATATTGAGTCCTGTGACCTTGACCTTTGACCTCATGAACCCCAAAATCTAATCGGATCATTGTCTCCCCAATATGTACACTCATACCAAGTTTGAAATTGATCCATCAACCGGTTCTAGAGATATCGCGAGAACAAGGCATTTTTGCACATATATTGAGTCCTGTGACCTTGACCTTTGACCTCATGAACCCCAAAATCTAATCAGATCATTGTCTCCCCAATATATACACTCAAACCAAGGTTGAATTTGATCTGTCAACCGGTTCTACAGATATCGCGAGAACGAGGTATTTTTGAACATATATTGAGTCCTGTGACCTTGACCTTTGAGCTCATGAACCCCAAAATCTTATCAGATCATTGTCTCCCCAATGTGTACACTCAAACCAAGTTTGAAATTGATCCGTCAACCGGTTCTTGAGATATCGCGAGAACGAAAACGGGACGTACGTACGGACGGCCGGACGGACAACCCGCAAACATAATGCCTCCGGCCACTTCGTTGGCGGAGGCATACAAATATTGCATTTGCATTTCATACATTTTAAATTCAATTCTTTTTTATAATATTTAGAAATATATCCATATTGCATTGTATTTCTTTGTTCTATGTATACAAGTACTGTCCTGTGTATCATGTTGTAACAGTATGACCCATGTCTTTTCTATTTTATTATTTTATATTCCTTCAGTGACATTTTATATAATAAACAATTAAGTGATGTTAAACAAATCGTTTGTTTTTATTTCTCATTTTGTAAAAAAAAATCATATTATTTTATATTCCATTGGTAACATTTTATACAATAAACAATAAAGTGATGTTAAACAAATTGTTTGTTTTCATTGTTCGTTTTGGGCAACGGAATCGGCCTGCTGTATCCGTCTAGACCCTTTGGCTACGGAATAGAATTGTACCAAATTTCTTGGTATTCGGCCAGAGCAATGAAACCGTTTTACAAAATCAATTTGAAACTAGCCACGGATAGACATTTCATGACACAATGTGCCCCACAGGGATGGTTCGATAGACAACCGACCAACAAATGTTGACATTAACCTTTTCTCTGTATGTAAAATGAATTTTTCAATGGGTTAACCAATGGAGACAATTAAAGGGTACCACCACCCAAAAATAATATTCTTATAAATGAAAGGTAACATCTTTAGTAGTCCATTCCATCAACAAGTTCACAAAAATATGTTTCCAGAAAAAAAATATATCATTGGAAAACGCATCATCATTCTAAAGCATGCGTTCATGTACGAAGACTACCTTTGTTCAGAGCAAACAAATCGTCCGGGATTCTATTGTTTCCAAACGTATGCGTGTATAGAATTGGCGCACTCGCAAATGTTTGGCACGTACGGAACCATGAAATAATAATGGTTCTGTATAAGTGGTGGTAATTATTTACATTGTTTATGAATTACACAACCCTTTGCAAAATGTTGGGTATCTATTTGATATCACAAAACGGTACCAAAACATATAATTATGTGTTGTTCCTTGCCTGGTGGTCCCCTTTAACCCAGTGATGGGTCCTGTATAACTACGAAAATCTAGTCGGGAACAAGTTAAGCTATTCTCTCTACACCAAGCCTGCGATGTCTATCGGGAAATGCCGCCAACTTGTGAAGGAAACAAACATAAATGGGACATTGTTTATTACATTAGCAAGAAAAACAAATGTTCCCTTAGCTCAGGATGACATTATATATATACATGTACATGTACTTTAAACATCAGAGAGAACATTTCCGAGAAATACATTTGTACCCAGGCCAGCTATTTAGGGTAACAGTCTGTTCATGTTTGCCACTATTGATCAAAACGTGAAGGCCACACAAGTTGGGGGTGGGCTAGGGGTGACAATTAACCCCCTATTCATTATTGAATGTGACTTAACCCGTTCCCTTCGAGATTCTGAAATCCCCATTGACGTTGTACATAGCCCACCAGGTTTCCAGTAAACATAAAGCTTAACCCGGCCGTTCCCTTTGAGTTAGTGAAATCCCCATATAGACTTTGTACACAACCCACCCGGTTCCCGTAGTCATGGGGTTAACATTTGGAATTAAGTGAAGATTTAATTTAACCTGTTCCCTTTGAGATTCTGAAATCGCCTTAGACTTTGTACATAGCGCACTAGGTTCCCGCATGCAAGAGGTGAACAAATTTTATCAATGGTGTACTATATGTAGATAATATATTTTAGAAAAGTGTGAATTTTGTTGTTCATGGTTACCAGATCAGAGAACTGTCAATTTTAATTTACTGAGTGTAAAAATACCCTCAATTAAATTATAAAATGAATATATCTACAAAATAGGTTACTTTCTCTTTGTATGTGTCATAGGACTATTATTAACAACTGACAATAATTTGTGTCGATCCGTTATGATATTATACTAGTAGTTTTTAATTATAGATATTTATCAAATTAAGCTTTACATGTCTATGTAGTAATTTAAATGTTTCCTTTTTATATTTATGTATTTTAAAGATATTTTTCAACATTGTAAATGACTGTGTATTTCAGACTCAGCTACGATGAAGGCATTTTTAAATAAACCTTTATTTAATTAAAATGAATAAATTGAATTGAATATCTATGTGAGGAGATGTCCACCTCATATATAGTGAAGAGATATCATTAACTAAGATGCTTTTTAGATTTTCTCTTGTACAACATAAAATAACAATAGTCCACATTTATATCAAGGCTCAGCACTATAATGAAATATCAAGTTTCTAAGCGCTTATAACCCACTCAGGAATTTGTCCCGAAAATACTCAGGCTGGGGTCTTCGGAAAATGCATGTTATACCAAAATAAAATGTGACCGGCTATAGCAAAACCCGGCACTTGTCGGTAAAAATCAAAATGTAGATTTTCATACCATTTCAAAGGCCTCATCACAAGCATTAATTTGATGCTTTGTTCTAACTAATTGGTCAATAATTGGCGAAGATATGATCGTTTCAATCTTACAATCATAGGTCTTTCACACATATTGTGTGAACTTAAAATACCCATTTCTTCAAAACATGAATTACGGACAAGTGCCGGGTTTTGCTATAGCCGGTCACATATAGTCTTGGATGGGTTATTAAAGAGACATACAAATTTAACTCGGACTACTACCCAAGGTGCGCACTGTGCACATCATCACTCTTTCCACAACACGTCTACAGATACCATGATATTGAATAATGATGCGCACAAATGTTTGACGAAACCCATTTCCGATTGGCCTATCAATGCTCGGAGATGTCTATTTCCCGATTGGCCTATCAATGCATTCTTGACCTAATTCTTGTCTGGATACCGTTGCGAAACAACTGTAGCAATGGATTAACCTTCAAAGCAATATTCTGACCGACATGCGATGAGAAGTGACTTAAATATAAACAATGCATGCGGAATGGCTTTGATTTCAAATGGCTTTTAAATCATTCATGTCAGAATGACTTTTCATTTCACATTACTTTTTTTAATGATTCATGTGCAGTGCCTGTGATTTTCCTTTTGCTTTTGAAGCATGAAGAACTAATGAACCATTCTGATCCAATAAAGTTTATCTTGGCAACTATGAGAGAGAAAAATATGTAAATCTCTTCTAGAAGCAAGCGGGCAAGTAAATTTTTTGTTTGTGCAAGTAAAATTTAAAATGTTATGATTTGTAATGGCCTGAACGGGCCTGTAAGAAAAAAAGTTTAGTGTGGAGGCTTGACTAGTATGAAGAATGCACACCTAAAAAAAGATAATTCCTTTTGACATTAAGGTGGTTATGCCTTCGCCCTTCTTGCACTTGCTTTTGGACATTTATAATAAACTAACAAACAAATGATAGAACAATATCTGTGGAGTGGCTATATATGGTAATAAGTGCAGTCAACTCTTCACATGATGGCGAATGGGAATACTCTATCCATTTTTTTCAATAGATATCAGTGCATTAGGCTGAATTTGGCCTTCCCCTCGCAGGAAATGCAGCAAAATGAAAACAAATAAAAACAACTGCAACAACAACAACATGTACTACTACTACTACTATGATATTAGCATGAAAGTTCATCTGTTAACCCCTTGACTACAGGAACCGGGTGGGTTGTGTACAAAGTCTATGGGGATATCAGAAACTCGAAAGGAACAGGTAAATAGTACCTCAGATGTACCTTCTTTTTTTTTTTACAGAAGCTGAAGATGACAGAAGCACATTTTCAGAGGTAAATATTTGTTGTGCAAAGTGCTCCCACCAACAACCAGGGGATGGTTTTCATACGTATTTATCTATTTCATCATCGGCGTTTGATGTATGATTTTTGGAATGGACCGCACGGTAGACGTATCTACTTTCCCCGTTTCATGCGACAGATAATGTATTTATACTGTGGAACCACAACATATCTACTCAGTCAAAGTTAATGGCTTCCCAATTGCTTGGGAGGGGCTGATCTTGCCAACGAAGCTGACAGGTTTGCTTCGTCATTTGAGGCTGGACTATATGCTCTCGATACACAACTACTTTTGAACGGAATATCAACATACAGTAAAAGCTGTTCTATGGACTACTCGTAACCTGTCAATGAAAACACCATTAAAATTGTATGAGAATATGCAAGTCAGTAGACCTGTAAATAGAGACCGCATTTCATGTCTCCCTTGTTATGTCTTTGTAGACAGGTTTCACTGTATGATCATGAAAATATCCAAATAACACCAAATACATGTACTGAGCACATATTTCCATGCTACAGCTAAGATACCGTCCACTACATATGAACAACTCAATATGCTACACTACAGCTGTACTACACATACTATGATTATTTACACAAAGATAACTCATCAAATTAAAGTACGAAGATCATTGAGTTGCTAGGGTCTAAAATGTGACGCAGAATTAATGTTCAGATAATCATTATTTCCAATTTTAGTATAATCTATTAAAAGTGGAAATGAGCTCCATTCGGTTTCTACAAATATCTTAACCCGTTCAGGACTGGTAAAAAGAAAAACAAATACTCAGGCTAGGGTCTATGGAGAATGCATGTTATAGCCAAATCCATCAGTCGACATCAGTGAACGCGTTAAACATTATCTGTGAAGTACAAAAAGTGACATGGCGCCCTTTTCTTCCTCATCCAACGATATCAACCACGACTTTCTCTAAAGTTAATGTCATCATTAATGTCAACACTTTTATGAGAAGTATGTTCGTGCAGGTTCCATTTCTACGTCATTATGAATATTCCGCTAGATAGACGGTACGTTAGAAGTCTTGGACAAGTAGATAAGTAAGTAAGAAAGAAAGAAAGAGAAAGGGATAACAAAACGTTGGGGGGCAATTACAGAATTAGAAGCCCGAATGATGGATAGTATATGAGCACTAATAGCCGAGAAAATGCGGTGCCCGGGGCGTCGGCAAAGTGCGCTTCTAAAGAGAAATGGCCGAGCACGAGCATAAAGCCTCGAGCGCCGAGGCATTAGAGCCAGAATTCTCATTTCTTGCACGAGGCATAATATTGGTTCTGTTTTTATCTCTAACGGCTCTAAGTATCGCCCGTGACTGAGATGATGGGATCAAAGTGATGGTAATATCCATCACTGACAAAGAGTTCAGCGTAAACAGAACTTGTTATCTGGAAATGTACCCTTTCGCTTCAAACCTATGTAATATTACCGTATGCTGCAGGAATTTTCCTTTTAATCTGTTAATCTTCCTCTTTCTTACTGTGCATCAAAGACATGCATGATATGCATGTAATAAAGACAGCATTATTATCATTACTACATTGCGGTAATTACAGAACAGCTACACATATCCATAAGTTTATGTCATTAATTAAGGAGTTCAATACACCTGTTAGCTATCATGTTAACATTCCTTTGATATCATACATGTGTATATATACAAAGATTGTTCCCTTAACCCATTCAAGACTGGTCATGAACATACTTGGGCTTTAGTCTATGGAGAATGCATGTTTTAGCAAAATCCATTAGTCTTAAATGGCTAAACAAGAAGGGTTACCCCACATATCAACAGGTGATATATGCAAAGTGTCCTGGGGGGGGGGGGGGGGGGTGTTTCACAAAGAAGTTGAACTTAACTCTTAAGTTGGACTTAAAAAGTATGGAAAGCCATTAGTTTCATTGAATTTCTTATTGTAAAAGTCCTTTAAAAAGGCATAAAATGGTGTTTCAAGTCATTGATATCATCAAGGGGATTTCATATTCTTGATGTAAAATTTATGAAAAGTCTCAAATACTTACATTTTTGCTTTGGAATATATTTTATTTCAAGGCTACAAATGGCTTTCCATACTTTTAAGTCCATCTTAAGAGTTAAGATCAACTTAGGATCTTAGTGAAACACCACCCTGGATTGGCTTTATTAGGAATATGTCAATTGAATTGCTCATCCCTAGATTTCTATATAATAGTTTACCATCTACCTTAGATCGATGGTCTAAATAAAACAGTAAACACACTCAAATTAAAGTTTATTTTCACAGCTTGTCTCTAGGTCATCCAACAAGAAATGGTGCATATAAATGAATACGTTATTGATCCAGTCTATCAGGTTTCACAGAAAAGATATCTGGGGGGTGTTTCACAAAGATCCTAAGTTGAACTTAACTCTAAGTTCAACTTTAAAATTATGGAAAGCCATTGGTTTCTTTGATTTTGGGGTGTAACAGTTCTTTTAAAAGGCATAAAATGTTGATTCAAACCATTAATATTTTCTATCAGCAAGGATATTTCATGTTTTTAATGTAAAATGTATGATAAGTCAACAAATTCTTGCAATTTTGCTTTTGAATCTATTTTATTCCAAGCCTACAAATGGCTTACCATAATTTTTAAGTCCAACTTAGAGATAAGTTCATCTTTGTGAAACACCCCCCAGTGTAATAGTTTACCATCTTCTTTAGATCGCCAGACAAAATAGACAAAGTTCTGTTCATCATTCAAGAATCATAGAACCATTGTTTTTGTGTAATTAATGGTGGTCTGCAGGTAGCTAACCGTTCATTTCAAGCAAGATGTTATTATTTGCAGTAGTTTAATATCTTCAGTAGATTTAAGTCAATATTATAGATTACCAAACAGTAGCTATAATTCTTGGTAATTAGATATTATGCAGTTTTTTTTCAAAACAGAAATTTCAGTTCTATTTCATTCAGGCACTGTACCAAAATAATAATTTGTTTCATCGACCAGAGATTAGTTTATAAGTGTCGATAATACATGTATATATAGGATTTTTAACAAATAATAAAGTAATATGAAAATTCAGTAAATGGTAAAGAAATATAGCAGGCGGCAAAAGAAAAAGATGATGATGCAATGATAATAGTTTCACGATGAGATACTGATCTGCGATTCAGCTAAAAAAAAACGTGAGGCTAAGAACACTTAAAATGAATAAAACAATTAAAGAGAATACAGCAAGAATTTGTAATATCCCCAAGTCCTATCTATTCTCAGTATCAAGGCATCACATCCCTTCCTCAACGGAAGCGCTGCGTGGAGAGTCTTATCCATCATGCGCTTATTTTGCGTTCTCCATTACTCAATTCCTGGGGGAATTCTTCCTCGGTATTCCATATCAATCTCCCCCCTGCATCTCCTTATTCTTCTTGTTCATTCTCTAAATATTCACAATTATCCATCCCATCAAATAGCTAATAATATTGGTAGAAAGTTGCAGTTTCCTTATCGAAACAATCTCCTGCTAAGCTATGCTAGCCACGTTCAATAATAACTGAATTGCATCCATGATACTTAAGCCACTTAACACTTAAGAGTGCCAGGGATTGTATTGTAACTTGCAAAATTGCGAGCTTGGCACTCAAGGAGTTAATATATACGCTTTCCTATAATTTACAATCAGACATCAACTAATATTTTTCTATTACAAGGGGTCAAATATTTGCTTACACACAAAATGGAATAAATTAACAAACTATTTTCAACGTGGACAGTATTATTTATGTTTATTTGCACATTTCACTAGCAGTAATGTACACGTAGCTTGACTAGTTGTCTAATAATAGGCAAATATTGTCAGAAAGATTGAGATGTGTTTGCCGAAACAATCTCCTGTTATGTCAGGGACCCCCATTAGCGGTTAAGACTGATCAACCGCACAGCATGATTGAAGATTAGAAGCCTACCTTTCAAAGCCCTATCAGTTACCTGGGCCCATATTCATGATCTCACACTAGCTTAGTTTCATTCTAAGTTTATTTCAGATGGTAGGGCTAAGTTTACAAGATATCCTTTTAGTTGCCAAGTTACCAACTAGATTCGATTTAGTAGATCTAACTTACTGGGTGTAGATTAACTTAGTAGGTTTTTAACTGAGTAACTTAGACGGTAGATATAAATTTACAACAAGATATGATTTTAGTTGGTAATAACTTCCCAGATTACCAGTTTAAAACTAAGAAAAACCTTGTGTTGCTTATACAGCCCTCTCATCTATCAAAACAAAAATAAGACTGGAGACTTGGAACTAAAGAAAATGTATATTATAAATATGAGCCTTGATGTGTTCAAAAGACACATTTCTGTATTATCTCTACGGGGATTGCGAAATCTAGTAGGTAACCTGGGTTAATGCCCTTCTACCGTTAGACCCACTCTTCCATCGCTTACATTCCTCAAGAGACAGAGAGAGAGACTAGTTACAGGACAAAAAAGGGGATACGTATCAAGAGAACTCTGAATTCATGTGTGTGATTTGTCCTGTAATAACTCTATTGGGATTGCAAGATCTACGAGGTAACAGGTTAACGCCCTTCTAGCGGTAGATGACACACTATTTAAACTCTTGCATTCCCATGAGAGAGACACTAGTTACAGGGGGGGAAAGGGGACAAGTGTCGAGAGAACTCTGAAAATGAGTGTGAATGGTCTTGTGATAACCGTATGGTGGATTGCAAAACCTAGTAGGTAACAGGCTAACGCCCTTCTTCTGTTAGACCCACTATTTCAATTCTTGCATTCTCGTGAGAGAGACACGAGTTATGGGACAAAAAAGGGACAAGTATCGAGAGAACTCTGAATTCTGAGTGCGATGGTCTTGAGATAACTATCGGGATTGCACATCTAGTAAGCAACGGGTTAACGCCCTTCTTTCGTTAGACACACTCTTTCAGTTCTTATATCGTACAACAAAAACCCAAGTATCCAGAGAGGTCTGAATTCTGAGTGTAATGGTCTTGTGATAACTCTATCGGGATTGCACATCTAGTAAGCAACGGGTTAACGCCCTTCTTCCGTTAGACCCTCTATTTCAGTTCTTATATCGTACAACAAAAACCCAAGTATCCAGAGAGGTCTGAATTCTGAGTGTGATGGTCTTGTGATAACCGTATGGAGGATTGCAAAACCTAGTACATGTAGGTAACAGGTTAACGCCCTTCTACCGTTAGACCCTCTATTTCAGTTCTTATATCGTACAAACAAACAAAACAAGTATCCAGAAAGGTCTGAATTCGGAGTGTGGATGCTCCGAGTGTCCGCTCTTAACTCGAATGCATCGTTAATCAGCACAGGGCCCGATGAAACCAGATAGAGGGCTCTCCCATAAATCAATCGCCAAGTTCAAGAGCCTGCATGTTCACACGTCTTATCCTCCGTGTAGCCGATAAGAATCACATTACTGATGGCCAGCTGCAGGGGATCTGATCTTAACCCCCTCCCGGCTTGAAGCCAAGTTAAGACCATTCAATTAGTACATGTTTTGTGTGCTCGCCCAGCCACAGGTCGTGAATTGGTACCGTACATGTTTGTGCGGGTGCAGCTGAATTGCGAGGATTTTACCATTCCTAAATCTTCTTCAACTACTTTTGTTTCAATGTCCTTTCTTTTGATATTTCCTCCTCTTATAACTTCTCTATCCCTCTCATCTCTTTCCTTCATTCTCTCCTTTCTTCCTTCAATATATCTTCCATTATATCCTTTTCTTCCCCTCCCTATCTTAGACTTTATTCAAGGAAAGCAAGTGTTAAGTTTATCTTCTGCCACTCTGTTATAATTTTGTTTTCTTTTCTTCATTCCTTTATCCATTATCTCTCATTTTATTTATTCCCTTTTGTCTCTCTGTCTTATTTTATTTTGTTTTCATCATTCCTTCTTTCAGTATCTCTCATTTATTTATTATCTTCCCTCTCTCCTTCCTACTCCTTCCTCTCCCTCAATCTGTGTCTGTTTCTCATTCTCTTCTTCCCTCCATCTCAATTTCTTCCTTTTCTTTCCTCCCTCTACCTCTCTTCGACATTCTTCAAGGTCACGGAGATACTTAAGATGCAGGAAAATCCATCACTGTATCAACTGGAAAAAAAATCTCCATCTCAAGGTCCCAGAGATAAGATACTTAAGATGTAGGAGAATTTATCACTTTTTACCTTTAAAAGTTTCCTCTCCCTATCTATGTGCAACATTATACAAGGTCCCAGAGATGTTTAAAATGCAGGGAAATTAATCACATGCATTCTTGTTCAACTAAAAAGAGTATCTCCTTGTCGCTCTATTTTCAACTTCATTCAAAGTCATGCGCATATTTACGATGCAGGGAAAGTAATCACAAATCATGCACTTGGACAACTCATGAAAATAAATCTCCTTCTCGCTATCTAGGCTCAACCTTTTTTTAAGGTCCCAGATATATATAAAATGCAGGAAAATGTAGCCCAGATCACTTGCTCAAACTCACTTTTCTCTCTATTATCAACCTTATTCAAGGTCACACATATACCATGGACTTAATCATATAAAAAGAAAATAGCTCAACTGAAAATAATGTTTTTCATTCTCATTCTATTTTCAACCTTATTCAAGGTCACATAATATACATTTCAAACGCAGGGAAATTAATCACATATATGTACTTGCGCAACTCACAAAAAAATCTCTCTCTCTTCCTATCCGTCTTCGACCTTACTCAAGTTCATGTGATATTTAAGATGCAGGGAAATTCATCAAATATCATGCACTTGGCTAAAATCAGGAATATATTATTCTCCTTCTCTCTCTCTCTCTCTACTTCTAACCCTTTTCAAGGTCACTGCATATATTTCAGATGGATAGAAATTAATCATAAATCATGCACTTGCTCAAATAAGAAGAATAATGTCCATCTCTCCATCTTTCAGTGACCATGTCATGTAGACATTGAAGATGCAGTTGCTCAACTAAAAAAAATGTTAAAATCCCTCTCTTTCTTATTTTCGACCTTGATGATTTTCACCATAACTTTTGTACTGCCAGACCATTAGACATTATAATGTTTATATATGCGACAAGTGATATTGCAACTCATTTTAAAAACGTTCAAAATGACCAGTTGCAATTTGTCCGGTGATAGTGCCACCAGCCCACCAAGTACCTTTAAATATAGATTGCACAGCTATTAGTGGTGGTAAAGAGGGCTAAGAGCCTAATTTGAATTTATTGATTTTGAGTTAGGATCGTCGGATGAGAGCGAGAAGGGAGTAAACTCGATAACAAGCTAAACTGAGTTCTGCATACCACCTTAAAGGTCCAAGAGTTCTCTACAGTATGTGATGCCAAATCTTAACCCCTTGACTACAGGAACCGGGTGGGTTGTGTACAAAGTCTATGGGGATTTCACAAACTTGAAGGCAACGGGTTAAGAGATGATGATTATTTCTAAATTGGGGGCAACTGGAGGAATATTTATAACAAAATTAAATTATGCTAGATCGACAAGGCCCCCAAAGTTAAAACATGATTATCTCTGAGGTGCAAAAAGTGACTTAGTGCCCTTCTTGTTCTCAACTGACGATAATTACGTATGGATCTCTTTTTGAAAGAGTTACCGTTATGTCTCGCTGCACGCACAGGTTTGACCAGAATTGTATTTCAAGCAGTCGCGTGATAATTTGAAGTACTTCTCGTGCCAACTCAGCCCAGAAAGCTGGGAGAAAGGACATAGCGATGCCATGGAGCTTGCAGGGGATTGCGTCACGTACGTTCTTGCAAAATTTTCAATTTTTAAATAGGTTTTTAGGTTTACTAAGAAAATAGTATGACCAAAATGCTACTTCAAGCACTCCCATGATAATATGATGTACTTGTAGTGTAATCTAACCCAGCTTCTTGCAAACTTTACAGTTTTTTAAATGGAAGATATTTAAGTTTACTAAGAAAAGGTATGACCAACATTTATATTTCAAGCAATCCTACAATAATATTAAGAACTAAAGTGGCAGTTCAGCCAAGAAAAGTTGAAATAAAGGACATAGCCATTGGCGCTAGTGGGGGATTGTGTCACATGCTCACAAAGTTTTCAATTTTAAAATAGAAGGGAACTAGGGTTTACTACTGAAAATGGTATGACCAAAATGCTACTTCAAGCACTCCCATGATAATACGATGTACTTGCAGTGGCCATGCAACCCTGAAAGCAAACACAAAAGGGCATTACAAGTGGGGCCGGGTGCGGTACTACGTCATACGCTCCCACAAGTCTGGCTCTTAAATACAGGGATTTGGGATTAACGTTCCTATAGAATGCAGGTATAATCAAAGGAATTAAATGGTCAAAATTATAATTCAACCACTCCAGTAATAATTTGAAGTACAGTACTTGGAGTTGATAAGGCAACCCAGAAAGCATACAGAAAAGGATGTAACAAGTGGGGGCTTGTGTTCGGTACCACGTCATAATCTACCACAAGGGTGGCTTTTAAATTGAGGGATTTGGGATTAATGTTCTTACATATTGTAGGGATAATGAAAGGAAATAAATGATCAAAATCATATTTCAACCACTCCAGTAATAATTTGAAGTACAGTACTTGGAGTTGATAAGGCAAGCCAGAAAGCATACATAAAAGGGCTTAACAAGTGGGGACTTGTTGTGTGTACCACAAGGGTGGCTTTTAAATATCTAGGGATTTGGGATTAATGTTCATATTCATAAAAGAATATCAATGATCTATACTATATTTCAACCAATCTGTTGATAAATTGAAGCAGTTTTAAGAGAGCATACATAAAAGGGCGCAACAAGTGGGGGTAAAAGGCGCAACAAGTGGGGGTTTGTGCAGTATTACAGTACGTCACATGCTCTCACGTGCGTGCCTTTCTCAAAGAGAGGTTTGGGAAAATGTTCTTTTTTTTATATAGAATGTAAGTATAATTAAAGGAAAAGTATTGATCAAAACTATATTTCAAGCACTCCAGTGATAATTGGAAGCAATTGTATTGGCAATTCACCCCAGGAAGCATACAGAAAAGGGCGTAACAAGTGGGGGCCTGTGCGTCATGTGCTCCCTCATGTGGTGGCTTAAAATAAATACATGAATTTGGGACTTTTTATAGGGATTTTATAGGGACTGGGATAAATGCTCTCTTTGAGAGTAGAAAATGTATGATCAAAATGATATTTTAAGTACCCCGTGATAATTTGAAGCACTTGTATTGGCAAAAGGACGTTACAAGTGGAGGCTTGCGCAGTTATACGTCATGGGCCTTTCAAAAGAAGTGAGGATTTGGGATAAATGCAATTTTGAGAATAGATTGTACCAAATGAAGATTTTATTCTCAACAAAAAAATGTGTATGATCACAAGGATAATTTTCAAGTACCCCCATGACAATTTGAAGTACTTGTGGATGCAATCGGCTCAGAGAGCTTTGGGAAAATATAGCGCATCAAGTAGGGACTAGTAGCATATTATAATTGCAACTTTACAATTGATTTGCATCTCTTTCCGCAAGAGGCTCTTGAACAGGTTAATATGGTGTTCATGTAGATGCATATAGACCCAGGTCAAAGTATTTTCAGGACCAGTCCGGAATGAGTTAAAATTCTTGCTTTGTGGATTCTGATCATGCAATCACTGACAGATTGTTTCTTCAGAAATTAGAAAACAAACATGAATACCCATACGATTGAGAGGATTTAGTTTCAAATCCTCATTTTTCAAATTGATCACGAAGACTGAAAGTGCATTTTAGTGTAATTGGTCAGAAAAATGTCTGTCTTTCTTGTTATTTTAAGCGATCAGGAAGACTGAAAGTGCGTTTTAAAGTAATTGGTAATAATGTAGTTATTTTCTTTTTCAAAGCGATCGGGAAAGATTGAAAGTGCATTTCTGCTCAGAGCAGATGGTCATTGACCATGGGCGTAGATCTGTCATTGATACCTATTCCTCAGGGGGGGGGGGGTGATCTATTCATTCATCCCCCCCTGACGAATAGGTATTACGTAAGTATCTACGCCCATGTCATTGACTTTGCCAGCTTTTTGAAGGTCATCATTTGCTTTTCTAAATCCTCTTTTTACCTTTCACAACACCGCCCCCACAGAGAGTTAAACATTCATGAAGTATCTTGTCAAAATCGCAAGTCAATGGAGGACAAATTCATCAGATGAACTTAGGGACTCCTTCTACTCTTTTTACACCAGGGTGATGCTGGAATCATATATTAACCCCCTCTCTCTTCTGTGTGTTGTGATTCCAGTATGGTAGTGCATGATTTATTAAGATCTTGCAAGCAATGAGTTAATGATTCAGGTGAAGTGAAGTGAAAATCAGAGATTTCTTTGCAAACACGCATTAACCAACTCTCTCTCCAAAATGGTGAGATTCCAGCAGGGTAGTAGTACATAGTGTACGAAGAGGTGGTAAGCAAAGGGTTACCCAGTAGGGTGAAGTGAAGTGAACATTGGAGATGTGTTTGCAAACACACGTTAACCAACTCTCTTCTTTATGTTGTGATTCCAGTATGGTAGTACACAGTGTACTTAGATCTTGTAAACAATGAGTTAATGATGCAAGTGAATTAAAGTGAAAATTTGAGATTTCTTTGCAAACCTGCATTAACCAACTCTATCCCAGATGTTGCAATTCCCATTAAGGTAGTGCATAGTGTACTATGAATTTGTGAGCAATTGATTAACCAAATATGAAGTCGAGTGATCATGCAACAACTGCGCCATTGCTCATTCATTCTGAAAGATTAAGTATATATATTTAACTGATTTATTGTAAGCATTTAGTTAACCATTTGGGGAAGTCAAGTCAACATACCTCAAACACCTAGCTTTTTTACAATGGTCAAAGAGATAGTAAATGCTCTTCTTGCTATATACCCGATAATGAATCAAGTATAAAATGTTTCAAAAGATTCTCTTTTTATAAAGTTACAATGCAGAAATATATTCACTTACCTGTTGTGTAGAAGGAATCCATACATAGAGTGAAATCAAGTCCAGATATGTAAAAGAAACAAAAGAGAAGAAAAGCAGAACATTAACATTTCAATGTAAAAAATATATATAATATATCAAAATAAATTATATGTGAACAGTAACAAACTAGGAATGACCATAGAAATTACCCGGCTAGGTACTAAATATTGAGTTTTGGGCCATCTGTCGTCTGGCCACCAAAATAGTATAAAAATAAGGTTCTATAAAAATGTACTTTAACATTCAATCTTAGGCAGCATCTAGAAACATTCATTCAGATAAACTTCTCAACGTGCATTCGTGTTGTAATTATGCATGGATGTTGATCATTGGAGCTTTTGATAAGCCATTGGCTTATATTGGCTTATGATTATCAATCATATTAGGCGCTATATAAATCGAGTATATTATTATTATTTATTATTGGCTTCATCACGCTATTTAAAACGTTTGTATATACATTATTTGTATTTTATTTGTGTTTTAAAGTGGAAATACATTCATTTCAATTCGATTCAATATCTAGAAATCAAGAAACATTCAGTCAGATAACTTTCTCCAGGTGCTATCAAGGAGAAATCTAGAAACATTCATTCAGATACATTTCTGCAAGTGTATTTATATATGCGATCCTTATCACTCTCTCCCAAGGCGACTATAATGCTTGAATGAGCTTTTTTACTTAAAATTCTACTTTTAGTAGGGACTCATGGTGATTTAGCACCCTTGATGCCTAAAAGAGCTCACTAAAATATCAAAAGAACCCCCTCAAAAATTCTCAGAAGAACCCCCACCCCCCCCCCCCTCCCCTATAACAATCACACATCTCAGAGTTCAATGCAAAACAATCTTCAAAGTGCTTTCGTTGCCGACAGGATTGAAAAAGAAATAGTTTGTTCTCTGTGATTCCGCTCGACCCTAGTTATATCTCCTTTGCTTCATCTTTGTGACCGTGACCTTTCGGAAAAGCAGTAGAGAAAAAAAATCGCAAGTCAAGAAGAAAAAAATGGTAAGACGGAAAAAACAACAAACATAAAAGACAAGAAATCAGACACGAGGTGAAGTGATGCCAACCTGTCTTTTTTTTATCTTGCAGACACATGCAAAAGAAATATATGGAGATACAAAAAAAAAAGCAACCTTGCGCTTTTTGCAAGAGTATCAAGGTATCACGCGATCTGTGATGGATAACTTTGGGCACGGGTGTATAATCTCATCAAAACGGTCACCCGAGACGCCGCCCGAAACCGTATCCGTGCTGGGAACCCCCGCGATAGCGATCGCGGCACAGATGCGCATCGGCCGGCCAGGGGTGGTTGACCACTCGGACATCGAGAGTGGACAAAACAAACTTGCGAGCATTAATAATTTATCATTCTACGCACAAAATGTGTTAAACATATTAAAGGGAGAGCAAGAGAGAGGTGGCTAACACCTGTTTGTTTCTTAAAAACAAGGTATATATAGAGGTACATGAGAAGGAGAATAAGGGAGGGATGGTTGACCACTAGAACATGGAGAGTGGACAAACAAAAAATTGGCTGATTTAATCACTTTTATTCTTTAAATGTCCAAAATATGTAAAAACCCAAAAGGGATGGAATGGTTGACCACTGGACATTGAGAATAGACCCAAAAAAATGTGGGCTTTCACCACTTATTCGTTTTATGCCCCAAATTCATAAAAAAAAGCTAGAAGGGAAAGGAAGAGAGAGGGGAAAACAAGGCACGGTCAAACCTGTCTTTTAATAGTGGCCACCTGTTTAAAGCAGCCAACATTTGTTATAGTGGCTACCATGTGGCCCCTTTTCTAGTTTCCCTTTAGAAGGTGGTCACTAAACACAGATAAAATGAATAAGTGGTGAAAGCTCACATCATCATTTGCTTAGCTTAACCTCCTCCATTTATACTTGATTGACATGAATCTATCCTATGGTCTTATAAATGGTTTTATTTATATATTTTTGCCCCACAAAAAATAATTACTCTGTATTATTATTATTATTATTATTATCATGGGACAATTTGAATTGAAACGGTATCACTAATTTCATCATAAAATTAATCAAATGAGTTCTAAGTCGGGTGATGGCTGGTATGCACCCCTGGGAGTTGAGATGGTGCACATGTTAATTATGCGGTTTTGAACTGTACCTGATGACCAAGGGTAATAATGCGCCTCTGAATAGGGTACCTATACATGGCGCTTTATAAAATGCTAATATATTATAATTGCAAAACATGGTCTCAAAGTCAATTTTAATGTCCTGGATTAGACTTACTTTCTGGACTGAAGTAACCTACAATATGAACATCCTCGACATATGTTGGTATACATGCCAGACTCATTTGAAAAGGTTAGATATATTTATGGAAAACATTTTAAATTGGTCTAAATCCAAAGTAAACATTTCGGACCATAAATGATGACAGGATGATTAATGAGTAAGAATCAAATCGACCCACTCTTTCTTTTCGAGAAAAATCTTCTCTTTTTTAAATTTTTATTAAAGGTTAAATGTATTTATGGAAAACATTCCAACAATTCTAAATCCAATGTAAATATCCAAACAATACATTGTGGACGTAATGATTAACGAGTCAGATATAGATATCCCCACTCTTGTTCTACAACAAAGTATTTTTGTCCTCCATATGTCCTCCACAAGAGAGTATAACTCATGCGGTAAATGGAGAGATGAACAGGACACCAGAAGATTAACCTGTTCCCTACCAGATGTTCGCAATCGCCATAGAGTTAATACAGAGCCAACCAGGTTCCCATGCGCAATGGGTTAACCTGTTCCCTACTTGATTTTGCAATCCCCATAGAGTTAATACAGGACCCACCAGGTTCCTGTAGGCAATGGGTTAACCTGTACCCTACTAGATTTTGCAATCCCCATAGAGTTAATACATGGCCCAACAGGTTCCGGTAGGCGATGGATTAAGATAAAGATCCTTACACTTGTATGCACAAGCAGGCACAAACATCCTTACAACCTTGCACTTGTAAACAGAATCAATCAGTCATAGAAAATCAGGGCAAATTTTGCCATGTGGGGCAGCCATGGTTAATATGCTAAAATATTCTATTACCTATATATTTTGTACCTGATTAAAAAGGGAAAAAAGACCATCACCTTGCTTGAACATGAGATACTTATTGCCATAATGTGTGTTGAAACTACTGTAAAAATTGGCATTCACTGGTTTGTTTGTTTGTATGTTTGTGTTTGTTTGTATGCTTGTTTTGCTTGTTGGGGGACACTAACCATCCACCACTACACCACCCCCCGCCCCCCCCCCCCCCCCCTCCTGTCCCCCAGTTCCAGGATCCCTTCCCCAACAAGTTGTACACCTACATGTACGTACCAAAATAACCTTGCCTGCACAGGTAAGCAATTTGATGCAATTTGTAGCCAACCTTCAATAACACATGTCCATCCCGAGATAAATGCCATGTTTGTTTTGTGCCTCATAACGGCCAGCTTTGATAGAAGACCCTCGTCGACCTCCACGCATTACACAAAGAGCATTTTCGTCGTCGGGCGGCGCGACTTCAAAGAGCGAATTATGTCAGAGGAAACCGACGACAACAAATTAGGCTCGTTTTCTTTTTTGTCATTGTCGTTTGTCGTCATTGTCTGCATGCGCGGGGCAGATCCTTCCATTACCAGATCTAGATTCCGAGAGAAAGCATTTTACGATATTGCTGAATACATGTTTCTCGTTACGTTACGCATAGCCTAGCCGACTAGGCAGGTGTACCTATTGTGTAATTCTTTGAAGAGTAATCAAGATTTGATTGTAGTAGGGATGCATGCCTCATTTCCTGTCAAGAACATAATTTAGAGAACACAATTGGCGGCACAACTCATGTTTTAACTAGGAAAACCGATTCCTTTAATTACTTCACTTTGATGTCACAATTACACACTTCCATGACAACCATAGTCTGTATTTCTAAATTAATCTAGATTACATCTATTTCATTATTAACTGATTTTTTTAAGATGGTTTGATTTTGGTATAATACTTTAAATGAATCCACTTTGATGTCACATTTATGCACTTGAGAAACATTTGAGAAACTCCTGAAACAGGGTGCATTCTTTACTTCATCTTAAAAACATCAATACACATTTATGCGTACACACAGTTAATGCTTTGGATGGTGGTGGGGTATCATGGGATTAAAAGTGAATTTAATCAGAACTTTTATTTTAATGGTTGATTAGAATCCTTTGATGCAATACGAATGTATGTTATAAAGAGTATTGTGTACGAACCGACTCCAAACCGAGCTACTGACATGTAAATGCCAATGACACAGTGGTTTTTACAGTAGTATTTATCTTTAAAAGAAAAGGTAAAGGGAAAGGAAAAAAGAGAGAACAAAAAAAGATAAACAAGGAAGAAGAAAAGAAAACAAAGAGCAACAAAAATGGGAAAAGGGTTCTTTTTTCCAATTACTATTTTCTCTGATAATAAAATGCTAAGAAAAAGCAGCTGCGAGGGATGGGGGAGGCTATAGTCTGCTGGTAATCGTGACTTGATGAGATAGACCGGATAAAAGGAATATCTCATTTGTTACCGACACAGACAGTAGACACATGTCCCGACATAAACACTCACAAACAAACATACATAAAACGTACATACACATGCATGCAAGCACACTCACACAAACACATATTCACACTGCACTTGCACACACACACACACACACACACACAAACACGCACACACACATACCTGTAAGCCATGTCAATCGAGGACCTAAATCCTTGTACTATGCAAACGTGGACACACTAATATGTGTCACATTGATATTCTGCGTCCAACCGAGGACTATTGTGTATGTGTTTGACTTTCTGCGTCCAACCGTGGACGTACGGGGTGCACGTTAATTTTTCCGGATTTTTGATGCGCGCGCATATGAATGGCATATGAATTAGCAATCCTTTGCACTAGTTAAGTAAACGAGGACGGTCCACGGTTGGAAATGTGTCCGTGGTTGGATAGGGTTAGGGTTAGGGTATGTCCTCGGTTGGGGGTGCTTACAGACACACACACGCACACACAAACAAAATACACATGCAAACATGCATACTCACATACTCACAAACACACAAACACACATTCATTCATAGATACATATATACACGCAAACTTTTGTGTATATACACCAACCTAATGGTAATGGTGACTTGACGAAATGGACCCAATAAAAAGGAGATTTTGTTACTGACATACATACATGGCTCTCACTGCACATACATACATTCCTGCAAACATACATACACGCAATCACTCATCAAATAGAGAATTTGTTTGTAATAAAAAGGTGCATGAGTGAATGCTTTACAGCGATAAGAATTACAGGGAGAAAAGACCTTAATGGCCCGGTCAGATATCAACGGATAGCGGAAACGAATGCCCAACGAATAGAAAATTTGCGAAATGAAATTATCCGGTGATGAAAGTCGTCTCTATTGCTGTATGTACCAAACATAGAACAACGTACATCACCGGACAAGGAACTGACAAGAAACGCACGGATGGAAAACTTAGCTCTCCGTTTGACGTCCGTTTACGCCGTCCGTTGATATGTGACTAGGCTATAAGAATGTTCAGTGATGGCGAGTGCTTTCTTTAAATCCTGAAATTTGAATTTTATTCCCACCTGACCATAACATGCCAATCAAAATAAAGAAAAGTAAATGAAAAAGTAAAGAAACGGTACCTACAGCAATAATTACAGGGAGAAGAGACCTTTCGTATGTTCATTGATGGAAGTACTTTCTTTAAAGGGATCCACCACCCAAAAATAGTATTCTTATAAACGTACACGTCTAACTGTGCTTCTATTATCTTCAAACGTATGCGGGTATAGATTGGCGCAATCGCAAACCTTTGCCACTTGTTGGCACTGTTGGTTCCGTGAGCTTGGGTGATAACTTGCAATGTTCATGAATAACACAACCCTTTTCAAAGTGTTGGACATCTATTTACTATCAAACAACGGTACCAAAACATATAACCCTGTGTTGTTCTTTGGGTAGTGGTCCCTCTTAAATCCTGAAATGGAATTTCTCTCGCACTTGATCATATGCATAGCTGCCAACATTTGGAATTTTAAATTAGTAACATTTAAGCAAAACTGAACATCACGAGCGCGAAGACCCTTTAGCCGGGGTCCAGGGCCCGCTTTAGGGCCCTGGAGCGTCGAGCGTGAAGCGCAGAGTCCATTGCGGCCGGCGTCCATGGCCCTATTTTTCATCATTTTTGCACAATTACTAGGTATGATTTGGTCAGATTTACGTTTAAACGTTGTCTCTATACGTTTAAGAACGTGATTTTTTATTCGTAATTATAGAAGGAGTATTCGTAATTTCGTAAAGAGGGTGGGAAATTCGTAACAATTACAAATTTTTTGTAACAGTTGGCAGCTATGCATATGCCATTCAAATGCAAGGTACCAGAGGTGGTGATCTACAGTGATAATAATTATATTGGGAAGATGACATTAGCGCAGACAAAATTTTCATTGACGCAAAGTATTTTCTCTAAATCCCAAAATGGAATTTCCGTCCCACCTGGCAATAAGCGCCCGTCAAAAAAAAGATCTTTGTACCTGAGTGAATACTCGCTACAGAGATAAGAATAGTAGTTGGAAGATGACATTTGTATGAACAAAATGTTGACTGACAGAAAGTAAAATGGAATATAACTCCCACCTCCCACTCACAACATGCCAGTAAAGATACCTGAGTCAGTACTCTGCAGTACAGCAAGACAATCAAATAATAAGAATTATATTGGGAAGACATTAGTGTGGACAAATGTTCATTAACGCAAAGTTTTTTCTTTAAATCCTGAAATGAAATTTCCCTCCCACCTGATCATAAAGTGCCAGTCAAAGAAAAGGAAAGGTACCTAAGTGGAATATTCTGAAGCCATAAGTAGATTCAACTGCAAAAGGCCATCGCCCATGGGCAAGATTTAGATAAAAGCGCGCAATAATCTTACTAGTACAAAGTCTTACTTTTATCTTCTAGGTTATTCAAGTTCAATTGAATTCAAAACAAATGTACAAGCATTATATGGACTTTATACAAATTATATGCACTAAGTTTTCTCTTGTTTTCGTCCCTCCTCTTTCCTTCCTCAATTGAATTTATATCATCATTTTAAAATTAGCATTCTTCTTTCTTTTTCTACTTACTACATTAAATGGTTTACATATATGAATTTGCAGGCCGGAGGGAGAGGCCTGAAATCCTGAAAGGCCTGAAAATCTTCTGTCACACTCATGTTAAATTGTCAGGTATTTAGTCAAGACACGTCTAAATCAATAACATCTTTTCACATCTTTTATGACCACTCTAGCTGCCCACGAGCAACATTTAGATAAGAGCATGCCACAATTTATTACAAAATCTTACTTTTCTCCTCTGGGTTATTCAAGTTTGATTAAATTCTAAACAAGCATACCATCATTAGTAGAGTTTATAAAAAAAGAAAAAAGTAATTTCTTTTCGCTCCTCTCTTGGGTCAATCAAGTTCATATTACCTTTTTTAATTCAGTGCTCCGCCTTCTTTTTCCTTTTTACTAACACCTAAGTGCCATAATAATAATAATATGAACATTTATATAGCGCAGCTACTATAAATATATACTCTACTGCGCTTAATAAAATTATCATTATTACCCATATGGTCATCAGTGAAATTTCAAACCCACGCAATGATATTGTCAACTCCCTGGGGAGCATACTAGCCATGCTGCCAATCACGGCGCAAAGGCTAATACATGCATGTATGAATTTGAAGCCTAAAGGGGGGAAGGCCTGAAGAAATCTTCTTTGAACACCGTTGTTTAATTGCCAGGTATAGTGAATAGTAAAGAGAAAATGAACAACATTTCATCACAAACTGACCATCGTCCATATGTAATTGTTAAATCTAGGAGAAAATAATTTGTTATCTCATACTGTATTGTCTTATATTTTCTTCCCCCGGACATTCAAGTTTAATTGAATTCAAAACCAACATACTTGATCATGAAGCGCTGATCAAATTATGAGTGTATTTTTTGTTCATTGCTTCTCCTCCCTCCGGTAATCGAAGTTCATTTCACCTTTCTGAATTCAGCGTTTTTCTTCTTGACTTCATTAGCCCATTGAAGGTTATTAAGTTTTGGTATAACAAGCATTCTCTTTAACCTCAAGCCAGAGATTTTTAGGACCAGTCCTGAACAGGTTAAAGGGTCAACACATAAACTTGAAAAAATGGAACAAGAAAAACAACAAACAGAGAAAAGCAGAGAAAAGCAGAGAAAGAAGAAGGTTCTATGTAGGGGGAAAGGGTGTTGGGGGAAAAAAAAAATAGAAGAGAGAGAGAGACTGTGAACTACAAAAATGTACAACATTTACATTTACTAACAAACGAAACAAAACAAAACAAAACAATGCACGTTATCAATAACAAAAATAAATAATTACTTAATATCATTTCTGGTTCTATATCATTGTAAGATTAATCTTAATGATGTGTGATAGATTTATAGGAAAGGAATACTGTTAACCTAGTGAAAAGGTACAAATTGGTGTCAGATTTGCATTACCGACTGACCATTGACTTTGTTGACCACAATCAAAAAGGTTTCCAGAATGCTTTTTTTTCCTATCATAAGTATCTCTATAAATAGGGAGACATTTGAAAAATCTAAAACCATTTTATTCCTCTGTTACCAAACATACCACAAGCCAAACAACAGGGTAAAAGATAAATTAGAGCTCAAAGTGATTTTGGTTGAATTTGACAAAGTGAATGGATCACCGTAAGGGGGAAGGCAGGGAACATAAATCTCCTGTCGCAACGATGTTCAATTGTCAGATATGTTAGTCGAGTCATGCCTCAATCAATAACATTTAATCACAACCTGACCAATGCCAGAGGCAAGTTATAAATAAGAAAAGGACGCAAGTTTTTACAAATTCCTTTTTTTCTCCTCTCGGTCAGTCTCAGTCGGCCAGTCATTCAAGTTCAACTGAATTTAAAACAAACATACTTCAATCATGAAGCGCTGACAAAATTCTGCAATTTTATTTTGTTGTGTGTGTACATTCCTTCATCTCCCTTGGGTCATTCAAGTTCATATTGCGTTTGTCAATTTAGAATTCCGCCTTTTCTCTCTCTATTTTAAATCTAACTACACAGTGAGTTTATAAAGTGGTTGCTGTGATAGCTTGATAAGTACCTGTAGCGTACCTCATCTGTTACGGGGTGCGGGGAGCGTATTGAGTAATATCCGCTTGTTCGGGATCGATGCAGGCGATGCTTTCTCAGGTGGAAGGCAATCCATTATCGCGCTTACTTTTCCTCCTCAAGACTTTATCAATCACTATAACCCACCTTGTCACTTTCTTCTTTCCCCGCATTTTTTTCTTTTCACTTTCAAATCATCCCCCCCCCCCCCTTCCTAAAAAAAAGTGCCCCTTGTTTTGGTTTTATTTCTTTATTTATCTATGTTCTAAAAAAGGTTGTTACATGTCTTTTTATCTAGTCAAATCATTGCTTGACCACCAAATCTATTCCTCCTCTCTTCCCCCACTATTCATCCCTATCACATCCCTGTTGTTTCTTTGTTCCCCAAGATGTGCCTCCGTAATGTCTCTTGGTCTTCCCCTGCCTTAATTCATTACTTTATCTTCATTCTTAGTTTACAAGTTTTGTTACATGTCCTTTCATCTAGTCACACTATTGCTTTCTCTCATGTTCTATCTGTCCTTTTCTCCCCTCTTTCCCCTCCCTCCCCCTTCCCTCATCCCTTTTCTCCCTTCTATCCGGACCCCTTTCCCCCTCATTTTCTCTATCACGCCCCCAACCCTAAAAATGTGTATATTGATTTGCCTCTTGGTTTTGTAGCTGTTTTCATTTCACACGTCCTTTCATCTAATCAAACTTTTGCTTGCTCTCATGTTCCATCTGTCCCAAAACCCCCTCCCTTCCCCCCACCCTCAATCGCCCTCCATTTCCCCTCTCCCCCCTCTTTTCTCTATCCCCTCCTCTTCTCTTCATCCCTAAAATGTGCTTATTGATTTGCCCGTTGGTCTTGTAGCTTTTTCATTTCACACCATATCTTCATTCTTAGTTCACATTTTCTGTTACATTTTCTTTTCTCTTCTTCACTCCCTTTGACTCTCTATTATGACTTTCTATGACACACTTTGACTAGCTTGTTTAATTAGATATGCCTCTGTTAACTCTTTTCAAATCTTTTGACTCTCTATGACTCTTATGAACCATTATGATTCTATGACTCTCTATGACTTTATATGTATGACTCTGTTTAACTCTCTTCAAATCTTTTGACTCTCTATGAATCATTATTACTATTTAACTCTCTTTTGACTCTGACTCTCCCTTATTTTCTTTCTCTCTTTACTCCATATACAGTAAATAAAACATCAGCAAAGAAAACCAAAGAGAGACAAGAAAGGTGGTCACCATGAAAAAGGGGTCTCTATATACAGGTTCATTAACATAAAACGTGCATACTTTCTATGCAAATGTATTCAGATCTACTGTAGATTGGCATGCCCTGCGCCTCATGAACTTTGACCTTGCATGCCTTACATGCATGATCACCAGTTGAAGCTGAATGACATCTCAAGGACACCTGCCATATGAACTTAATGTGCATGAATTTGGTTGTTTTTGCTTAATTTAGTTGTGTGCTTTACCAATTTGCCTGACTGCCCTTTTGACCAATCAGCCAATTCAGTGGAAATTTGAAGGGGAAAAAATAGCGTCTTGTATTTTAAGTTAAATTTGATGAACAGCACAGCATAATCCTGCAATATTTCCACCTTGTTGCTTCTAAGCTGTAGTCAATGAGACATGCAGTTCAAGGATAAATTGTTTTTTATCACAAAACTTTTGCCCGAGTGGCTATTTTCTTTGACTGCGGTCAAAGAACCCTTGGACATTGCATTTTGCTTGTCCATTCATGTAGGAACGTTACAACACTCCTTGGACATTTCAGATGCTGTACTAAGCTTGGTAATGTCCACATTTCAAATAAAATAGTTTAAATTCTGAAAAGCTTAAATGCTTGAGTAGCCACACACTTTTGAGCACTAGAGGACACTTTAAAACATTTAAGACTGATCCCCCAAATACTCTGGGATGTATGGAGAATGTATGAGAATAATTACAATTAATCCTGGGCCCATCACAAGCCAACTGCAGAGTCATACACCATTCAGATTGTGTAGTTTGCTGTTTGGACACTATTATATACATTCTTCTGACGACTATCAGAATATACTGATTGAATCGTTGAGCTATGAGTGGGCCCTTCTTAGGACCACCACTTGTCCAAGAAAATAAATCTCTTAACTTCCTCTTCAAGTTATTCTTTGTTGTGGAAACTTGTAAAGATGACATGCATACATTTCCTTTGTCCACCCTTGTGCAAGTTGTATTCACCTTATTTGACATTCCTGAATAGTCTACATGACTTTTTTAGGGTTCAAAACACAGGACATTGCATTTTAATTTGATATTTTGATTAAATATGAAATATAGTTAGTATGAAAAATAGATATGAATTATGAACAGAATTTAAATTGGAAACAATAGTCAAGTTTGACTGATTGCCATCAAATCAAAAAATCAAAAAATCTAAAAAAAATTGTAGTATCTTAATTCATTATATTTTAATCAATTATTATATCAACATAAATTTTGATTGCCAATGTTTATAATTTATTGTTTATACTTTCACAAATGTTGTTGTGACATTATTCATTGTAAATATATGTACCTTCTTGTTGAAAATGAAATAAAATTGAACATTGAACATTGAAATAACAATAACAACAACAACACTTCATTTCCCTTCATTTGTGATAATCATTTCAAAGCTACTGATTGGCTGTTTCATGGGAGCCACGATGTCTAGTCCCGATGTCTGTTTGATGCGTTATCCTCTCGGATGATGTTTCGTTTCTTCTACACTTTTGCTCGAGCGAACTTACGGTATATACTAAACATGTCCAAACTCCAACCAAATGAAATGGAAAACTTCACACTCGCGCGAGCAATCTTCCAGTATATTAGGCTGTCTTAAGCAGTTGACGGCAGATGGCTCAACTCTTAAGCCATTGCTTCCCAGATATTCTAACTCCCATAGACTTAATACATAGTCCATCAGGTTCCAGTGGGCAACGTTTAAGGGAGGGAGGAGGAGAAAAGGCGATCTTTAGTCCTTTTAACCGGTTCCCTACTAGACTTTGAAATCCCAACAGAGTTAATACAGGACTCACCAGGTTCCCTTAGTCTTAGATAAAGGGTTAAGAAAAAGCTTGCAAAGTGGCAGTGAACTTTAATAAATTATAATAACTTTATTAAAATTGGCAAAATTCTCCTCCTTTGCCCAAGCGCAGGTGCCCCAAAACTTCCAATGCACTGATGAGTGTTCCTTGAGTTTAACCCTCTCCGACCGGAACCTGTTGGGCTATGTACAAAGTCTATGTGGATCTGGGAATCTTAAAGGGAATGGGTTCATATGCAGACTTCTTTACAGAGTCCCCCAAGCTGACTTTATCTTTCAAATATATCCTAAAACATACTAGGGTCTCATAGACTTAAAGGGGTTAGCTCAGTCCCTTTAAGATTCTGAAAATCTACATTGACTTTGTAAACAGCCCAACAGGTTCACATAGGCTAGGGGTTAAGTACAAGAAGGAGAGTGTGGGGTGAGAAAAAAAAAAGTGAGAATGTGTTTATGCTTTAAAGAGCAACATAGGATTTTTGCCGATGATAGCGTGCTGCAAATTTGACCTTGGCCTTGGCTGGACTAGGGGCTCCAGTTTACGCTTCTCTAACCTCTACAAACATCCACAAGGAATTGACGCCGCTCTAGCGAAAAATGTGAAAGACCGGGGCTTAAAGGTCCATCCAAGCTTTTGCTGCTTCAAAAACTTGGAACCTGTGTTTTATGTAGATACACAGATATTTGACAAAATGTTTTCCTTGACAAATTCTGCACATCACTTTAAATTTAAAGAATGATTCTAAATGTTATGACATTACATACTGAATGTTTCTTAGTCCTCCTTCAGCTATCATTAACAAAAAGTTTAAAGTGATTAGCAAAAGCGTGAATGCCACTTTAAGCCTCCTTCTCTTTTCCACATGTTTTATTCTAGAGCTTTCTTAGCAATCATTATGCCAGAGTAGTCACTAGATGTTGCATTTGCAAGAAAAAGTGAAGAAAGGCTTAGAATAGAGATGTGACGATGGGTTTTGGAAAAAAAGATTGGATGATGGAGAGATGGATTTGATTGGTATAGGGAAGGGGGAAAAGAAAGACGAAGCTTTACATTAGATGGATAGATAGATAGATAGATAGATAGATAGATAGATAGATAGATAGATAGATAGATAGATAGATAGATAGATAGATAGATAGATAGATAGATAGATAGATAGATAGATAGATAGATAGATAGATAGATAGATAGATAGATAGATAGATAGATAGATAGATAGATAGATATATATATAGATAGATAGATAGAGAATTAATACATGGATAGATGGATGGATGGATGGATAGATTGGATAGGAGAGATTCATAGACAGAAAGATAGGTGGATAAATGGATGGGGGAAGAATTGATAGATGGATGGATGAATAGATGGATGGATGGATGAATTAATGAATAGATAGATAGATGAATAGATGGATGGATGGGAGGACAGATACATAGAAATACAAATAGACACTGTAAAGATAGGCAGACCTTAACATAAAAGATCTTTCTATATGAAGTTGCATGGCCTGAAGCTTTCATCTACTCATTCATTCAACCCCTGTGAATTAGTGACGATTTGGCCGAGCAGATGATTTGTTTTCACAGCACAGGGGGGCACAACTCTCTCTGATTGCAAGCAATGAAACTCTTCACGTCGCGCTTTCTGTCACCTTAAAACATCTTAACTCTGTACTGTATGATCTTCACACCACATACATGAATTGATGGCCAATGACTGGCCAGAATACTCCCAAGGGAGGAGAAATGTGTTCATGTGTGGCATGGATTAACCGTATGATGTAGTATGTAGAATCTCTGAGGTGATAAAATCATACAGGGCCCTCTTTAAAAACAGTGTGAAATCACTAAAGTAACTAACCTGGGTAAACAAAATGTTATTACAGTTTATCATATCTGTAATATCTAACCTGGGTATACGTTATGTTATAACAGCGTATCATTCTTTGAATATATTGCATTTTCCTTTTCTAAGTACTTACTGCACAGTAATTACATACACGTCACGCAAGAACCTTTAATATTTTGTTATTTCACTAATGGGTGGGATGGCCCTTTCAGCAGAAACTGATTTTCAAAAGGGTCCCAATTTCTACTTATTATGCAAGTTCCTTTGCACTTTTCTAAAGTCTAAGATTTAGAGATTTTAACAGTTTTAACAATGATGCATATGATCTAGTTTAGAACTTTAAAGCTAAAAAGGAATATGAAATATTTGTGATGACATAAACAAAAATAAGGAGGAAGGGGATATGATGAGGGAAATAAAGACAAGAAGGATGACAAGAAGGAATGAAACTAAGGGAGAGGGAGAATCAAGATGGAGGAAGAGGTCAGAGGAGGAGAGGGAGAAAGTTTTATAAAGGAGACAAAAGAGGAAGAAGATGAAGATGAGTGGGAGGAGGAGGGTAGGAGGACGAGGAGGAGGAGGCGGAGGAGGAAGAAAAGGAGGAGGAGGAGACAGGATGAAGAACATGAGAAAGGGATGATCAACAAAGGCAGAGTAGAAAGAAGAGGTAATGGAAAAATGAATGCAAGGCAGGAGAGGGCAGTGTTGACATTGACGAATCATTACTGTCATTGGCAACAAATAACAGTCCTTTGCAGGTGACACCCCTGGAATGCAAAGCACTCACATCTTACAAGTTTACAAGCACATGTGCATGAGCATTCCTATTCCAACAATCTACAAGCACATGTCCATGTACATTCCTATTCTAACAATCTACAAGCACATGCACATGTACATTCCCATTCCAACAATTTACAAGCACATGTACATGCACATTCCACTAACAACAAGACACAGAGAATGTACATTGCTGTGTTGTCAAGGGGGGAATATATAGGTCAAGTACATTTGAAAGGTCATATATCTAGTCTAGCCTTTAATTGATGATGCTCTAGTATTAATCACTGGAGATTCAAGGCCAAGCTATAGTGGAGTCCTTGCAGACAAATTCAATCCAGAGAGATATAGTTTCAGCTGCATCATTCACGCTGAATCATCAGTCAGTGAAATCCTCACGCACAGCAATGTTGTTGCAAGCAGCATGACATTATTTTGTTAAGTAGTGATTAACTATTGTATCCACATGGTGCACACGCAGGAGTGGATGTATGGGGCAGTGCTTAATATGACTGTGAATACAGAGGCACCAATAACAACATCGTGGTATGGAAATTCACAAATATATCAACAATGACCATAAATTTAGCGATAATATTATGGCATGCAACATTACACCATGGTTTCAGCTAGGTACACTCACAAAAAGGGAAAATATCAGGAAATATAAGAAGCAAAACTCAACATTAGCTTTAAACATGTATGTACACAAAATAAATCATACAAGATATCTATCTAAATAAGATATGAATAGAGCATTTTGTTTTTGTTCATGTTAACCAGTTCTTACTAGACTAGATTCCATTAGAGTCAGTACATAGTTTAATGTGTTCTAGTAGGCAAAAGTATTTTTTCATCAACATCACTTAGATCAAATATACCGATAATTCCCTTAATCAATAACTAGATTGTTACATAGTGTCTGATCATTAATATCGTATTACGCTATAATCCTTTTCGATATGGTTCTATTTTGGTATAACATGCATTGCCCATACACCCCAGCCAAGTATTTTCAGAACCCATTCCCCACTAGATTTTGCAATCCCCATAATGTTAATACTTAAAATCATAGAAATGAAGCTGAATCACAGTAAACCCTGTATATATATATCCCTAAGTTAATTTATTATCATTCGTGTATACATGTATGTCAGTTTTATATAGCTTCTGACCACACGAGCATCAAAAACTAAGTGGTTTCAGGGACGAGCACAGCACTTGGGTTTTCTATAGCTCAGTCGGAAAGAGCAGCGGTCTAGCAATCCGGAGGTCTCGGGTTCGAATCCCGGAGAAATCCCATTTTCTTTGCCTTTTTTTCAAAATAAATCATATAAGATATCTATCTAAAGAAGATGTGAATAGAACATTTTGTTTTTGTTCATGTTAACCTGTTCTTGCTAGACTAGATTCCATTGGAGTCGGTTCAATGTATTCTAGTAGGCAAGAGTATATTCCCCAAAATACATTAACAAATCTATTTTGATCAATATCACTTTAGATCAGATATACCAATAATTTCCCCTTCATCGATAACTAGAATTACATGATTGGTACATAGTGTCTGAGCACGACATATCTTTAATATCACACTATTAAAGGGATCTAGTAACTTTGTTGAAATGTGCAAAACGTGTTTAATGGTGGATAAAATGTCTAGTTTTGTGATCTGATATGTCCTCTGATTATTGTGTGAAAAATGCAAAGTGATATTTGCTAACTCATTGCACTGAATTTGTGCATAGTTATGACTATCCAGTGGATAGTTACAAATTCAAACACTTCAATAGTAAATATCTTTCTAACAAATGGAAAATTCGAAGAAGAAAAAAACCTGTTCCATGCTTCTATTAGTAATACGAAAACAACAATGCATGAGAGAACCACTAGATTTCTAATGTAGTTTTGTGAATTTGGACAATGTTACTTAGATCCCTTCAACCTCTTCATTATGGCTTGATTTTGGTATAACATACATTGTCTATACACCTCAGCCACGTATCTTCGGAACCTGTTCCCTACTAGATGTTGCAATCCCCATAGAGTTAATACAGGACCCACCAGGTTCCCGCAGACAATGGGTTAACCCGTTCCCTACTAGATGTTACAATCCCCATAAAATTAATACAGGACCCACCAGGTTCCTATAGGCAATGGGTTAACCCGCTTCCTTCTAGATTTTGCAATCCTCATAAAGTTAATACAGGACCCACCAGGTTCCTGCAGGCAATGGGTTAACCCGCTTCCTTCTAGATTTTGCAATCCTCATAAAGTTAATACAGGGCCCACCAGGTTCCCATAGGCAATGGGTTAACCCGTTCCCTTCTAGATTTTTGCACATCCTCATAAAGTTAATACAGGACCCACCAGGTTCCTGTAGGCAATGGGTTAACCTGTTCCCTACTAGATTATTGCAATCCTCATGAAGTTAATACAGGACCCAACAGGTTCCCAAGGCAATGGATTAAGATATTGTGTAGGTCATATACCATCGGAGGACAATGCTCTTTAGACATGACGCCTTCTCCTTTTCGCCGTCGCCAAACAATCAGAGATTATTGCTTCCGTACCCGTTCATGCCCCCCTCTTCCCTTCTATCTCTCTATCTCTTTCTCTTTCTCCCCTACCCACTATCTTTAGTTCATTTGTTCTCGACTTTTCTAGTTATCACACAATTTACATCTATCTTTATATCTATTCTTGTTATCTGTCATATTCTGTCCATATATCTAGCTATCAATATCGATTCATCGATTCATGTATATATCCATCCGTCCATATATATCTATATATTTATATGACCATCTATGTATAGATTTATCTATTCAGCCATCCATCCATCCATCCATCCATCCATCCATCCATCCATCCATCCATCCATCCATCCATCCATCCATCCATCCATCCATCCATCCATCCATCCATCCATCCATCCATCCATCCATCCATCCATCCATCCATCCATCCATCCATCCATCCATCCATCCATCCATCCATCCATCCATCCATCCATCCATCCATCCATCCATCCATCCATCCATCCATCCATCCATCCATCCATCCATCCATCTAGATATAGCCATCAAGCTGTGTACCTATCTTCCTTCCCTACTTTTTTTTTCTTAACCCCTCTATCTTATTATATTTTGATTCTCTCTATCATATACCTATCGCCTCACCTCAACACCTCTGCCTTCTTTCCCAAAGCCCTGCCATTCACCAACAATTTCTGTAGTCTCTATCCATCCATACTTCATCTATCCACTTATTTAAAATAAAAGGATTAGCAACAACAAAGAAACATAAAATGGAAAGATTTCGAGAAAAGAGAAAGAAACGGGAAAGAATTAGAGACAAGAAAAAGAAACTGGAAAGGATTAGAGACAGAGAAGAAATTAGAAAATAATTAGAGTCAGCAAGAGAAAGAAGGAAATATAAGATAAGATTGAAAAGAAATGAAAAAAGAATTAGTAACAGAAAAGATAGAGAATAAAGAAAAGAAAGACAGTAAAAAGGTCCAGGGGGGTGTTTCACAAAGATCCTAAGTTGAACTTAACTCTAAGTTGGACTTAAAATCTATGGTAAGCCATTCGTAGCCTTGGAATCAAATATATTCAAAAGCAAAAATGCAAGTATTTTTAGACTTCATAAATTATACATCTCGAACATGAAATCCCCTTGATAATAGAAAAATATCAATGATTTGAATCAACATTTTATGCCTTTAAAAATACATTTTACAAAATTGTAAAAATAAAAAAAATATGGCTTTCCATAATTTTGACTTCCAACTTAGAGTTAAGTTCAATTTAGGATCTTTGTGAAACACCCCCAGCACTGAAGACAGCCTTGGCTTTACCTATCGTCAGCCTGCCTCACGTTTTCTTTCGCAAATGCATTTTTATCCTAGCTTTGTGTGGTATCAAATTCACTAAACCTATGCAGCCTTGTGGCATGACTACATGATGCATTGAAGGGGGGGGGGGGGGAAGGGGCGCTGCCCCATGTTGAGGTTCTAACTCCCTTATTACTACCATCACCAGTGGTGTAGCATGATCAGACTGTTTGAAAGGAGGGCTCTCAACATTATTGGGGGGCACACTATATGTATTTCTTTATATTTTGAGGATTTCTCCATAATTATGTGTTTTAGTGTATTTGTCGAATTATTTTGGGGGAGGTGCCAGATATTTGTTTTTTTCTCCAACAAAATCAATCTTTAAACATTCTTTGTGATACTTTCTGCATCACTTTTAATCTCTGAAGTGTACATTACATCTTAAGTCACTGCCACCGCCCTGTCATGGCGTCACCTCTGTCTAACCCCACTCCGCCCCCTCCTAACCTTCCCAAAACTTTGTTTGTACTTCAAGAACTGTCATGCTTCCATGAATTGCTCCCCCAGCTCCTCCCCCCACATCTTCTTCTCTCTACTTGCTGAGCTATCCTTTCGATAAAATAATTAAAATGTATTGACAACATTTATATATTTTTCATACCAAGACACACATAAACATCCAGGATTGTTGGTGCACATGTAAACTAATTATACTATTTTGATTAGCAGCACAAAATGTAATCAAATTAATGTGTAAAAAGTTAGTGAATATGTTTTTTTGTTCTATTTCTGTCAATCAAAGATGCAATGTAAACTACAGAACCTGGGGAAAAACATCCCGAAAGATCTTCGTCCTAAGTGATGCCCACAAATAGACATCGCAAGAAAGGCAAACATACTCAAAGTTCTAAAATAATATCGCTAATGATATTCGTTTGTCTCGCAATGTATGGTCAACAAGGAATCTAAAGATCACGTTTCTATTTCCGCAATGAGTAACATATTTAGCATTATACTCAAAGTTCTTCAAATGAGGAGTGTGGCAGAACAAAAACACAGTGAGAGGAAAATCTGAATAATCAAGCAAGATGCATCATTCTTTATTTTTGAATTGTTATATTTGCTGTTAGGTGATGCTAAACTAACCTATTAGGAAAACCACTACAAATTAATTTCTTCCAATCGTACTAGATCAAAGATGAAAATTTCTGTTCACATCCGTCGTTGGAAAACATTTCCGGGATGTTTTCCCAGACACGGGTCATGAGCGGTGACGGAGCGATGCGTTGTTAGCTGATGTGAGCACTCCGACCGAAACCTATCCACCCTCCGCCAGCGGTCGAGTGTAAGCAAACGCCTCCATCGCCTGCGATAAGATGTTTTGCAAGAAATAAATCAGAGGCGATCGGAGAAGGTGGACCGGAGGAAAAAATAAATCTAAGGTGTTGACGCTGAAATAACAGAGGTGGAAAGGGTTGAGAGGTGCATGGAGCTGGTTTTGATGGGGTGTCTCGGAATAGACAAGAAAGAATATGATCCGTTCGTTGAATAAATCATAGAAACACGAGGGGTGAAGGTCCCTGCCTCTACACTTTTGCAACGACCACGAGCAAAAGGCCAACGTCCTGATAAAAGGGTTCCTGAAAGGAACGTCTATCAAGTTCTCGGGAAAGCGATAGGAAGTGTTTTAGGTAAAGAGAAGAAGCGTGATGGGGAAAACTTCAGGTAAAAGAGAGAGAGAGAGACCTGGAATGTTCAAGGCAAAGAAAAGAAAATAGGGAAGACTTTAGGTAAAGAAAGAGAGAGAGAGATTATGAATTTTCTAAAGCAAATGAAAAGAGAAAGACTTGAGAATTTTTAAAAGGCAAAGAAAGAAAGGGTGTGAAGGAATTCTTTGGAAACCGGAGTGAAAATGTTTGCAGGCAAGTCCAGGATACCAGACACCATCACTCAAACAGCGAAGGTGTTAGAGAGCTATCTTCTATGTTATCTTTTCTCTCCGTTTTCAAGAAGGTGTACTGTGGTGGGTGATCATAGGGTCTGATCAGGGGTAAAGAAAGCCCTGTGTTTTGTTGTTTTTGTAAGCTCAATTTCATGGATGTTCGTTCTTGTGAATAGTATGAAGGGCCTACATTGATTTATATAAGTGGAATTTAATTCGCAAGCATTAATTTTGACATATACAAATCAAAATGACAGCTGCTAGCAGCAGCACAATCAATAGCATTATTGTTAAAGATACGCACAAATCAGAACAAAGTTTGTTATAACTGTTTGTTACTCTGCCGTTGATGGTTTTTTGCTAAGATTTGTGCTCATGATTCTACTTATGCTCCTTCTTTTGTTGAAGATATATTTCTGGGGTGGAATTCCCCTTTAAAAACCAGATCAGATGCAAAAGGCCTCATGTCTGCAACTCCTTTTACACGCACAATTATTCTCGTTATTTTCCCTTTGTTTCTGACATTCATTTTGTCAAAAGGCTAAATTCACTCTTGTATTACGTCAATCATGCTTTTAATGATATGTTGTTATGAATTTCAGTGGAAATTAAAAACAAATACAGGAGCCTACCAAGAAAGAAAGGGGGGGGGGGGGTAATTTTTTAGTTCATTATCCATTTTACGCACTTATTATATCCTTCATTAGATTTCAGGTCATTATGGATTAGACTATAAAATATCAACATCACTCAATGTACATTGTTCACTAGACTCACACAACAAATTTTCAAAGGCATTTTAATAAACATTGACAAGGACAAATTGCGTAATTCTTTCATTAAATCAATAATGATATTGATACAAATGAGGCACGCTCTCAAGCTCTACTCACCCATTAAACTTGAATGTACTGTTCAGTATACACACGGATAAATATTGATTAATATATTATAATTGCACTTTCTGCAGTCAAAGCAATGAACATCAAAAGTACCATCACACCGGGAGAGGGATCATTATTACATGTTGGTGAAAAGGTGGATATACAAATTCAAATCAAATCAAATCAAATCAATATACAGGCTTCGAGAATGTTCATCCTCTGTGTAGGGGGAATATATTGTATGTAATATTAAAGGTAAACAAAATTACGCAGTCTGGTAACAAATGTTTTAACAACCAGTTAACCCGTACACGACGACTGGACCTGAAAATACTCTGGCTATGGTCTATGGAGTATGCATATTAACTCCAAGCTTGCTTACAAATGTAACAGGTCAATGGAAGTAATGTGCATCGTGTGGTTCAACTATGCGACAGTGGCACTCAAGGAGTTAAATATAATATCAAAATCAAACCATCTTGAAATGTACAAATCTGCTGAAACCTGCTTATCAGCTATAAAGGCAAATGTAATCACATGTAAGTCAAGGTACGTGTATATATAGCCAAGCCTTCGAATCCAGCAGATCCTTCATCTAGGCAAGAATAGTCTGGAACAGGTTAAAAGGTTATGTTATCTTTAGAAGATTGTAAACTACTGGTATTATGACATGGTTTGATGTATGGGGTGCATTAATGACCACATAAACATCCTTCTACAATATCCCGTTGTCCATAAAACAAACAATTTGCACAAACTAACGCCATCATTTAAAAGTGCATGTGCCTTGCTGCAACCCTCAATAACAATTTGGGAAAATATTAAGAAAATTACACTAATAAAAAGTTACAAAAGCATGCTACATAATGTCATAAAATTTCCCACTCCATGTTGTCATCAGTAAATCAGTATTTGACAGGTTCATGTAAAAGTTCATTTTTAGAGATTAAATACATTCACAAGCACAACCACGTAGATACTTCCATTTCTGTCAGAGCATTTCAAAATATTTCTGTTTAATATTTACTTCACTTACCTGTTTATGGAAGGGTGAAGTAAGCCGAGACGAGCATGGACAAAGAAGGACAAACAAAAAGAAACATTTTTGTTACAAAATATGAAAATACCATTTTTTCACGATTCAAAAGAATCTAACATCATCATGGTGAAAAAGGTTTCACAAAAAATCAATGCCATAAGTGACAAAATGAATGTATAAAATGAATTTTATGGAGACTGTAGTTAAACAAAAACATTGAAATCTAATTATAAATGTGTTTGTAATGTTTGTATTTAAGTGATATCTATATCATAAAGTTACAATAACTCTGTGATACAACAAGTAGTATTAATTTTGGACAGTTGATTTAGATTTGGTGTATACTAGAGCCTGTAATATAATGTACATAGGCAAGTCTTTCTCTTGTTTTACTACAGGAAGAGTTTAGGAAATGTGCAGAGCCAGTAATATCTTGCCTTTTTTTCAATATTTCAAACGCAAAATTGACCCCTATATATAGATACAGACTTTTGAAAGTTGACAAGTTTCACTTAAAGAACTTGAAAATAGCCTGTCTAAAAGTTTGGGTGTGCAGAAACACATTTAAAAATCAATTAACAGAGTAAAAGTATACTGTACTTCTGCTGATACCAAAACACACTTATCTATCATTTAAGAAAAAGTGATGCAGTATGCATGATTTATTGTGGAATGACATCATAAGAGTGAATGGTTTTATTCAGCAACTAGATTAAACACATGTATCTATAACAGCGAGCAAATAC
Source organism: Echinarachnius parma (assembly GCA_037951105.1). Lineage (NCBI taxonomy): Eukaryota > Metazoa > Echinodermata > Echinoidea > Clypeasteroida > Echinarachniidae > Echinarachnius > Echinarachnius parma. Next base: position 202,334 of record JBAMJV010002627.1, on the reverse strand, counting down.
CCAACACTCCAAAACCAGAAGTCGGAAACCTAATCGTCGAGAAATCTTCAGACTATGAAAATAATGTAGCTTTATATAGTCCTCCGTTACATTTCAAACACCCTTCTGCCACCTACGTAGTTCTATCCCAGTACTACAAACACGCAACTCGTTACAGACGCATCTCAATTTGACCAAACAGCGAATAAATATTCAGCAAGTTTTTGCTCGCCCTAAAAAACATCCATGTATCCGAGTCAAGGAGTGCTCGGCAGCGCGCCCGGCATTCCTAAATTTCCATTTTCTCGCAAAAAAGCGACAAAATCGTGAGTAATATGCGTGACCTAGTTAGCGTTGAATATTCATGATGAGTCTCATTACCCCTTTGGGGACAGTAACTACATGTAAGTAGTCTCAGGCTGCGGTCTTTGGAGAATACATGTAATACCAATAATCAAATAGTCAACATCTACATGGATTCGTCTATTACTTTGGAAGGCTTATTTGCTGGCATTTTGCTTTTTTTAATTATATTATTTAATAGTAGATCTATGTGTATATAAGTGCGCATACATTAAATCATTAGTTCTGTATCAAGGAATGATGATATAATTTAGTGCGTTCCTGTGATGCTCACACGTCTGTTATACGTATTAAGCACTCCTGGCACAAGTCAACAGGTATGGTTCAAGCATATACACAACTGTCATTTGAACCATCTCAACTCCCCAGGGAGCATACAAGAAACACATCAACCATACATGGTGTATTTGACTAATTTGCACAGTTCAAGCATACACAACTATCATTTGAACCATCTCAACTCCCCATGCAGCATACAAGCCACACATCAACCATACAAGCCACATCTCAACCATTCATGGCGCACTTGACTAATCCGCACAGTTCAAGCATACACAACTATATTGTGAACCATCTCAACTTCAATTAAACATGCACCACTTGTAAAGTTCTGTAAGATTGACAACTTCTCATTCAAATTCTAATTCTTGACCTTAAAAGTTTTCTGAATCAAAAGGTTTCAAACTTGGGACCTATAGACAAGCGTCTATTCAATCATGTCATACCACCTTTCGGCATGATGCAATATTCGTTAACAGGTAACAATTACACATGCACCACTTGTAACTGTACGAGTAACGATTTCCAATTCAGTTCATGTGCCTCATGAAATGGTTTTTGACCTCAGAAGTTGTCCAATTCAAATAGTTTCTAACTTGGGACCTCTAGACATTCGCCTATATTTAATCATGTCACACCACCTGTTTACGAGACACTATTTTGTTTATTTTGTTTAACAGGTAACAATTACACATGCACCACTTGTAACAGTACGAGTAACGATTTCCAATTCAATTCATGTGCCCCACATAATGGTTCTTGACCTTAAAAGTTTTCCAAATAAAATACTTCAACTTGGCCTACTATCCAATCATGTCACATCACCTTTTTGCATGATATATATATTTTTTTTGCAGGTAACAATTACACATGCTCTAATTGTAACCATAAAAGAGACAATTTCCAATTCAATTCATGAGCCTCACGAAATGGTTCTTGACCTTAAAAGTTTTTGGAACGTACGTGAGAGAGATTTTCCCCATCTGAAAACCCTCAATTTGATCTAGAATCATCATTGGTCTGTAACCTACATTCAAAGAAGATAATGTAAAAGACATGCAAAATAAAGAGTTTTGTCTGAAGTAGTAATCGATAAGGAGAATGTACATGCATGTGCGTGAGAGGATGTGTGTTTACATGTTTACATATGTATGTTTTTTCGTCAAATTTGTTTGTGTCTGTGTTTGTTTGTTTGTTTGTTTGTTTATTATCAATGTAAGAACAATATTTCATCTAAGACCTTCCAAGGTCCATTGTTAAGGATTTGGATTTGAACCCACCCTCTTTTTTTATGGCCATTAAAGGCTTATCAAATAGAAGCCAAAAGTATTAAAGGGGGTAGGAGGAACGGCTACAGGTAAACAAGGGTAGAAGGGTTTAAATCCAGATTCCTTTCAATCGCTGGAGGCTTCCTAAGGGATAGAATGGTGACCCTGAAAAGCGGAGAACGGATCCCGATCCGTGTCCCCAAATTCTTCAAACCTAACCTAGAACGAGGACTCGGTTACACTTGCAGGACCTTTCAATGGCGATCGATTAAAAGGAGATGGTGCTCCGTGTCAGAAAAAAGACGGATATCTCTATCATTTTTCCGCCGTGGGTCATTTTCTGTTTCGTGTTACTTGTTCAAGTTTATATGGGTCTGACAAACAAGGGGGTTGAAACCTTTGGTGATTTGAGAACAAATATCTCAATGTCCCACATTTTTCAAGTGCAAACTTGAAATGAAATGCCCTTTTCTAGACTGTTTCATCCTTACTTGTTTGAGTGTATATGTCCATGCGTCTGAAAACAGGAGGCCTTTATAATACCTATGGTATAGTTCAAGAACCATTTCGAGAAGATGCGACACTTCCAAGGATTTTCTTTCAAATTAAATGAAATAATATATGACATCGTAACAATCGTGACCTTGTAATTTCAAGACCATATGCTACTTTTAATATTCATGATACAAAAAACTCTTTGTCTTTTTATCATTGTTTCATTCCTTTATACTTTTCGTTGCAGACAGAATTTGTGCAGTTTCCATTTCAGTGTATTTGGCCTTGTTGTGGCTGTGCGCCCTGCAAGTTAGTGGTCTATTAGAATATGAAACTAATGTCAAGAGATTTTCTCTTTACACGTAGACGTATTGCACTAGTACATATGACGTCCTTTTTGTAGGCAATACTGATGTACATGGGTAAATCACTCGTGGGTTTCGTCGTCGTTTTCAATCTAGGCCAGCGTAAGCTCTTGTGTATGCTGTTAACGTACGTATGGCGCCCTTTTCAAGCAATGCGGATGCGCTTGGGTAAATCGCTCATGGGCACTTCGGATTGGCAGAAGTCCTAAATTTACAATGTAGGTCAGGTAAATGCTTGTGTGTGTTATAACCCATCAAGGATGGTGTCCCACGTATTTGTTCGTTGGTAGTCTTACACTTCAGCAAGAAAAACAGGATTTTGGCGTTCAAATTGGCAACTTTGCGGCAAAGTCACTTCATAATATTTTCTGCCTATTTTTATGTCATTAAAAAGGTAGAAAAACATTAGGAGTTGCCAATTTGTAGTGGACAAAAATGATAAATTTTGACTAAAAATAGCTCTCGTCCTTGATGGGTTACCATGCAGTAATGTGTCATAATCGCATCCATTTACAGTAAACAAGTATTGTTAACTCTAAGCCTGGGTCGGAACGGACGGAATATCGGAATCCGTCCGGTGTGTGCGTGTTCCGGTTTTGTTTTCTCCATTCCGGTATTCCGATGAAAATCGCGGAAAACCTCTTTTTCCTCAAAAATTCATATTTTGTAGTAGAAAACTATCAGAAGAAAACAAATGACAAAAAAGTACAAGAAAGACGATGTCGAATGCAACTTACAACAACAAGAAATCCGCTGACAGCTGATCTAGCGCGCGGTGCGGCGAGTACGGCATACGATCGACGTCGTAGACTAGCTACCCCGGCGCGCCCCGCAGCTGCTATCAGTCAGAGCTGCGCCGTACCATGTCACCCGTACGTGTATCATACTACACACGTAATACTGCACATGGATCAAACGATTCTCAAACGTTGACATCCAGTCCGCCCACTATCGGTACTAAACTAATGCTCCGATACAGCCCGCCATATCACTCGTATACTTTGCGTGCAGGTTATGGGTCTCATTTCTTACGCGAGATATCCATCCGCCGGGAATTGGGGAAGTCCCCGGCGGATGGATTATATCTCGCGTAAGAAAAAAGACCCGATAAGCTGCACGCAAAGTATACAAGTGAAGTGTTAGTGTTGACTTATTCTTGTCGTTGTACAAGCTTCAGTTCATGCAGGTCCGAGCGAGTTAGAAAATGTTTGAGATATAATCAGCGCATTTTTTTTTGTTGCAGTTTTTGCAGGTAATTGTTCTCGTATAAGTAAAATAAGAGATAGTCTAGAATAGGTGCGATCTTAATCATAATAATCTTACATTTTCGTTCCTTTTCGGCACTTTTTAAGAGTGCAACTTGAAAAATGCAAGGTCAAGGCAGTTGAGTTGGCCTGTCTCGCAGCGCGGGGCCTGCCTGCGCTGCCGAAACTATGCATGGCAGACCTTCTAGTGCGTGTTCGTTCCGTATCATTCATTGGCAGGTTTTTTTTTATCGGAATACCGGATTCCAACCGGCACAACACCGGCGGATTCCGGAACAAAAACATTCCGACATGACTCAGGCTTAGTTAACTCGATGGATGCACCAGTGGTAGGCATGAGCATGGTCTATAGTCAATGCAATCACAAAAAGTCCATATTCTATTTACGTCAGTATCATATCACAAGCGCAAAGCGCTCGTCCCTTACGGCCGGGGGTCCAGGGCCCGCTTAAGGGCCCAGGAAGCTCAGGGGTTCTAGATGCTCTCTGGTGCAATCTGAGCCTTATTTTGGAGCATTTTACGTTTTGGGAAACATACAAAATTGAAGGGACAAGAGATGATATAACCAAAACTACATGCTGAAGTTAGCGCACAATATTTTGCATTCAGTTGTTGTTGTTTTAATGGCGGTAGTATGTGTATTATATTGCTCAGTGGCCAGTACGAAACTTAACTGTCGCAATAAAAAAATAAAAATAATAATAAATTAAACAATTTCGGGAGGATAAGGATAGTGATTGGGAGGGCGGGAGTTGGGGTGAATTTTTGGGAGCCTCTGGGAGGGTTGGCATCTCTGACATATGTACATCTATAATACTTGTGTATATCAGGTTCACATTTTGATATGATTTTGGTATAATACACATTCTTTCCAGATAGAATACTTGATATGATGTGCACTCGCCTTTCCATTCAAGTCTCTCTTCCTTACATGTATGAACTCCAGGAAAAAAAAGGTCAATCCAAAATAGACACGCAATAATTTGTTGCTTTTGTGAAGAAAATTTAGCAATTGATGCAGAATAAATCTTTTTTGATCTACCGCTGCTAAAAATGATTATCGGAAATACTAATTTAGAAATTGCCCTTTCCCAAACAATGACTATAGGGCGAGCGAAGATCTCGCCACGGCATACAACAAAGGCATACCTACATGTAGTTGCCATAGCAACTGGAGAATCATCATGAATTATTATCTTCTTATATATTCGATCCCATCCTTTCTGCTTGTATAAACTGCAGAGCAATAGTGCATTTGGTTATTGTGTTACATTGAGAATCAAACTAGATGTATCTTATTCCAAAGTTCATTGAAATAGAATAATTATATATATGCCAAATAAATATAGCAATCTAAATTACCTATCAATAAAAAATAATTTTGCAAGTATTTCTATAGTACTCCTTTCAAACAAGAAAATTGAAACTTGAATTACAGACTAGGGATTTAAGTAGAAAATAAAACTCCTACGTATGTGTGTGATTTAGATACGTTACTACCAGTGATTGCCATGACAACCACATTAAAATATTATGCTTTAATTCTTTGCCCACTGGTACATTCTGCATACATGCAGAGTGCCAGACAGACATAATCTCACTTTGATCCTCTTATAATAGTCAAGAAAATTACAGACGAACGTCCTGAAAATACATAGTACTTCAAAGATTTAATGTCAACACATTTGTTTGTTTGTTTGTTTGTTTTTTCAGTTTCAGGCACAATATGTGACTGGCTATAGCAAAACCAGGCACTTGTCGGTAATTCATGTTTTGAAGAAATGGACATTTTAAATTCACACAATGTGTGTAAAAGACCTATGATTGTAAAATTGAAACAATCATATCTTCGCCAATTATTGACCAATTAGTTAGAACAAAGCATCAAATTAAAGCTTGTGATGAGGCCTTTGTAATGGTATGAAAATCTCCATTTTGATTTTTACCGACAAGTGCCGGGTTTTGCTATAGCCGGTCACATATATTACAGAGGATGATTCTAGATCATATCCAAATCCCAGACAGTTCCATTAAAGGGATCTAGTAACTTTGTTGACATGTGCAAAAAGTGATGAATGGTTGATGCAATGTATATTGCTGTTATCTCATATGTCCACAGGGTATTGTGTGAAAATTTCAAGTCAAATGGACATTGTATGGCCAAGTAATGAGCAAAAATGCAAAGTGATATTCAGTAACTCACTGCACTCACTTTGTACACGGAAGAAAAACTCGCCCGGAGTTTTTCTTATCTGAATACTTCAATCATACATATCTTTGTAACGAAAGGGAAATTTGAAAAACCGAAACCTGTCCCATGATTTTATTGTTAATACGAATACAACAAGGTATATAGGGAACCGCTAGAATTAAAATTTTATTTTGAGGATTTGGACAATGTTACTAAGTCCCTTTAATGGTACAAACAAAGAAAAAACAAGACAAATCTGAGGGGAAAACCAGAGAGAGACACTTAAATTATTCAGACTCCATGACCCCCAGTGCAGTGGCATAGTTACGTGCCCCTCCAATAATTTGAGAAAAACAATCTAGAAAACATAAGGGCACCATCTTTTACGCAATAAAGAAACAAATAAGGTGTACCCCCCCCCCCCCCCCCCCCTCCACCCGACTTCGAAAAATGGGTTTGCTTTTACGGAGGTTGCTGAAACTTTGCAGCTAGGCAAGCAGTGGCAACCTTATCTATCTATATGCAGTAAACATTTAAGATGATTTGAGTTTGTCGACGAATCCGTAACATTTCCTTTAAATTGTTGGTGTTGTTGTTGATTTTTTTACTCTTAGGGAAAGGAAAGAAAGAATGGGGGAAAAATAAAGAAAAATTTGCTTTTACGGATGTTGCTGAATATTTGATGGCAGGCAGTGGCACCCTTATCTATATGCAGTAAAATTTAGAGACTATTTCAGTTTGTCAGCAAACCCCAGATAGTTCCTTTAAAGGGATTGAGATGTTGTTGATGCTTTTAAATCTCATAGAAAATAGCAGAAAGAATATGGGGGGAAATGCGGTGTGAATCCCTTACAATATTCAGCATCATTAACCCCCAGTGCGAGCATGACACTGACTACAAAAATGCAGATTTGCTCGCTCCCTATGTTGCTGAATATTTTAAGGCATGGATCCATCTTCTCTAGAATGTACACCCTACCCTAGTTCGAAAGTCAAGGTCGCAAGATTTTTGTCATTTATATTGTTTTAATGACATACTGCATGTATACACTTGTTTGTTAGCAGTGGCACACTTATCTATGTGCAATACAATTTTAAGACTAATTCATTTTTTCAGCAAAATGCTGATAGTTCCTTTAAAGGTACCATAATTGTATTGTTGCGTTTAAACCTCACCGAAAATGCCAGAAAGAATGTGAGGTGGAAAAAGTGTGAATCCCTTAAAATATTCAGCATCATTAACCCCCCAGTGCATGCATGACACTTTGTTGCTGAATATTTGAAGGCAACCATCCATCTTCTACAAGATACCCTACCCTAGTTCCAAAGTCAAGGTTAAGGTTTAAAGTCAAGGTTGCAAGATTTTTGTCATATACGTTTTTTTTATGTCATACTGCATGTTTACACCTCGTTGTATTAATAGTTCATAGATTAATTTGTACAATTTTAAACATGTGTGTAATTCAGTTTTATAGCTCCGCATAATTTTATACAATTTAGAAGAATTAATTTGCATACATGTTTACATAATTGTTTTTGTTCATGTAGGTATGTTTGTGTTTATGTTAAATGTGATGTATGTTTGCATTAATTGATGAATGTATGTGTATGTACATCTATATATGTACATGTGTCTATGTGTATTAGTGTCTATAGAGAGTTTGTCTATGTGTATTAGTGTCTATAGAGAGTTTGTCTATGTGTATTTGTATGTGTGTGTTTGCCAAAGTGTCAGTATGTGACACTGTGTGTGTGTACATATGTATGTATGTCGACATGTATGCATGTGTCTGAGCGTCCATCTGTTTGCCCATGCGTTAGTGTGTGTATGTAGATGTACGTCTGTTTAAAAATAGGTACCCGAGTGTACAGCACTTGCGTTTAAAAATCTGAGAATGTGTATGTGATTTAACCCATTAGCAACAATTTAATTTTGATTTTACACATATCCTCTATAGATACAAGCCTAACATTTCTCAAACTAGGCCCTAAATGGGTTAAACAAAACTTCTGAGAACAAATGGACAGATGGAAGAGTCCAGATGAAGTCATCGGTTGAGAAAGAGAAGGGCGCTAAGTCACTCTTTGTTCTTTGGAGATAATCATGTTTAAAGTTTGTGAGACTTGAAGAAAACAAATGTACAGGTAGCTTTCTTTTATTTTTGATAAAATCAGTCAAACCTGTGTAGAGTGACCATCTGACGGAAACAAGCGATGTGGCCACTTTAGACAGGTGACCTCTATAGACAGGTTCCATAACATTGTTTTTCTCTGCACGGGGTCACTATTGGTGGACACCGTAGGCAGGTTGGGCTACTATATATACACAGGATTGCTACTATAGACAGGTTTGATAGTAGTTTTAAAAAGATAAATTATAAATTATCTGAAAATTTGGCATCACATACAAAAAGATCCAAGATGGTATGCAGTTACTCAATTTAGCCCGAAACCGCACTAACGCCCTTCTTGCTCTCACCCGAAGAAGTGGTTTGACTCGCAAAGTTTACGACAGAGGATACGTGTCAGGGTAAATGTGTCGACAAGCTCCCTCGGTCCACGCTCGGGGGACCCGGGGCGTATGCATTATTCAGCGAAACAGCTTCACGCTACATCGCCACAATTTTCGACGGTTTCTTGGCCGCACAGCAGCTGGGGGAGTGGGCCGGCGTAAGACGGTAAATGTCATGAGTGAAAAGAAAACGGAGGATCACAGGTAGCGTAAAATGGATAGGAGAAGATACAAGAAAAGTGGGAAATGTATTAGAAAAATGAAAAAAGAAAGGTTGAAATAGATAATAAAAGCTGCAGTTGGGGAAATAGTTGTAAGACAGAAATGGCATAAGTGAAAAGGAAAAGGGAGGATTAAAGGTAGCGAAAATGGATGAGAAGATGACAGAAAAGGGGGGAAAGATAATAGGAGATACAAGAAGAGGAGAAATCTATAAGAGAAGATGGTAAGATAAGTGGAAAAGGATAAGAGAAGATACAAGGGGAGGGGGTCCATGAAAGGAGATGATGTTAAAGGAAGAGGGTAAAGAGCACTCAAGAGAAAGAAAGGGAAGATGATAAAAGATGGAAGGATGAAGGTAAAGGATAGTAGGCACAAGAAGAGAAGAAAGGGGATGGAAAGAAGGAGAGTGAGAGGAGAAAGGAAGATAATGGAGAAGATAAAATTATAAGATAGTATCACAGCGCTTTTGGACATTTATGATGGAAAATGCGCTACATAAATGCATTATTATTATTATTAATTCAAACATATAGAGAAACTGACCAGAAATATATAGTGATTAAAATGAGCAAAGAAAATGGGATTGGAACTCTCTTCCACCTACTGTATTTCTCAGTGTTCCAAACATGGATGCATTTATAGTATGCCGTGAATGCGTACCTGCTGAACCAATTATAAAATGTAGTAAAGTGTTTTAATTTATTAAGATTAAATAAATTGTGATGTGCATTTTAAGCCGCTTTTCATCTTTGAACCCCTTGACCACGGGAACCGAGTGGGTTGTGTACAAAGTCTATGGGGATTTCATAAGCTCGTAGGGAATGGGTTAAGATGGCACTATCTTTATGGATGAAAAACTTGTTAATAGGACTATTGCTAGAGTTGAAATGCTGCTTTTTTTTAGCAGAAACTGCAAATGACAGCAATTATCATTGAGGACAGTTTAATTTTGGTATAATATTTCTTATTTTTTTTAATGGTTTATCTACAAGAGGATATCAATACTTTATTGTGCACGCCAAGTAAACAATATTGACAGCATTTCTCATCATCATCATCATGTAATCCCATGCATGCACCACTATAATGACCTTTTGACCAGGCTTATATACAGCACTTAAAAGATTTCTGGCACTTTGGCGGCGTCACGGTGGGGCAATTAGTGTTGATTAATAACCCCTCCTCCTAATGACCTGGGATGAACCCAACACTCCTCCAATGACCAATTGATATGATGCCAAATAGTCTGTCTGAACAGACGCAACACTCCTCCAAATGACCAATTGATATGATGCTTACTATAGTCTGTCCTAACAGACCCAACACTCCTCCAAATGACCAATCAATGATGCTAGGTAGACTGTCCTGAACAGACCCAATATTCTTCAAAGTGACCAATTGATATGATGCTAACTAGTCTGTCCGAATAGACCCAATACTCTTCAAAGTGACCAATTGATATGATGCTATTCAAGTTAGTCTGTCCAAACAGACCCAGTACTTGTCCAAATGACTGATTTATATTCTGCTATTAAAGTAGTCGCTCTGTGCAAGCCCTACACTCTGCCAAATGACCAATAAATACTATAGTCATGGTTCTAAACAAATTGTTTAGTTTCAGCTTTTGACAGTGGGTTGCTGCCGTCTGAATGCTTTCTTAGTAACCACGGGGTCACAAACTTGGGGCTTGCCTGACATTGTTAAGAACCATTACCTATGGCAACTAATAGCCGAGTCAGACTTTGCTACTCATCAAAAACCCAAATCAAAGGACACGTTGTTTCTAATCATTGCTACATTAGAATAAAAGAACATCAGTACTCTATTGATATAAGTAACCTCTCTAAACTTTTTGAATAATCCCTTACACAACACACTTCATATAGTCTATTCGTTTCTATTTGTAAATTATTTCAACCCAAGTTTTTAGCAAAAAATGTCTACATTTACAATACACTTGAAACATCATCCCACAAGCAAGAGCATCCTTGTTTACCGATGAACTAAGCTAGAACAAGATGTTATTCAACAAAAACTGACAAGGGAATCCAAGCGTCTCCATCGTAATACACATCTCTAGTAAACGATGTCCATCAAAAAGACGCTTACACATTAAACATGCAACATAAACCAGACGTCTCCACCATCAATTATTCAGTTACGCTGAAAATTTGATACTGTGAAATTATTCAGGGTTTGGGTTTCTCTGCATTGGCATTGTGACCATGAGAAGCGGGCTCAGGTGATTGGAGAATATGCTCCGTGCATAATTTATCTGCTATGATAAAAACATACTGTACGGTGGGAGTTTAAAATAACATGGAATAATTGAGAGAAAACTGTTTAGTATACTATCAAAATAAAGACAGACACATTCTCAAGTTATTGTGAGTGGTTAACCCCTTGCCTACAAGATATCGCAGTTCACGTTGAGTGAATACATGGTACACCAGCTTTTGGTACAAGAAATTTCAAAAAGCCATACAAACTTACAAACGTCAAAAATGAATTGGAAAGAAAACAAGTAAAAGGCCAAGTTATCTTCAAAGAAATTAGTTACTATGATCCCTTTAAAGTTTAAAAAATACAAATAGTCCCACATAGTCACATTCATGTTTGTGTTTTTTAATGAAAATTACATTCTGCAAGTTGTGTGTAATTTTGATGTCATTTTCTGGTTCTCACGGCAAAGACTTTCATAAAATAAAAATTATAGAGAAAGTAGGACTCTTCCCTCCGCCTCCCTCGAAATACAAAAGCCTTGGGAGAGTGAATATATTTAAAGCAGCCATCATGTTTTCTTCCTTAAAGAAAATCAATGATCCACAATGGATGATGTATACAGAAATAACAAAGTAAGTTCATATCTTGCTTAGATAAACATGTCTCTATCATAATTAATAAAATAAACTACATTTTTGCTAGGGACTACATGTACTTTTCAAAATTGCTAGCTCTAATAAACACTTCAGACATTATTTTGCATTGAATCGAGATGGCAATTTACTGGAGTTCTTTTATGATTATCAGGGGCTCTTTGGTGATTTCTAGGGGCTCTTTGACAACTGGAATATATCTGCACATTAATTCACCTTTTTCAAGCAAGGTTCTTGAATTCTAGATTGAAAAATTAAATAATGCTAACTTAAAAATGCTACAAGCACAAAATCTCTCACAATCAAATACAATGTAATGAATCAAAGACAGACACGCCAGCACATTTTAAAACATATTGAATATAGTTCTTTTCTATCACTTTAAAAATAAAGAAAGATACATGTATATAAACTCTTTACCCGCACCCCTGGAATAAAAGGCAACCCTTCTTATACCAAATCAGTCAGAAGATCGATTATTCAAACCATCAAGTCAATTTCCTCTCTTCCATGAAGAGGGGGGGGGGGGGGGGTGGGGGGGGGAGGGGGGAGGGGGGGGTAGAGGCACAGGAATTCCAGCTAAATGGGTAAGGGGAGAAGTACAATCATTGGAACTGCCTCCGACCAACCGAACGCTTCCCTCGATTCCATTTACCGTGCGGCCACAGACCACGGAGGGGAGTTAATTGCCGGTCCCTAAGCAAGATGGAAGGGCCAAACAATCGGATCCGACAAGATAAATGATGGCGTTTTGTACTGTTTACTTTGGAATTTAGCCCGGTGAGGTGCGGTTGAAGCAGGAGGGGGAGTTAAGTTTCTTCCCCGTGTAATGATCAGGGGCCCCCTTTCTGGCTAAATGACCGATGGAATGACCGGCCGCATGTTTTTATCTCTCTGACCGTGGTCTGGTTGCTGCTAGAAAGTCAGGATGATGCTGCAGAAGTGATGTAAGAGTACAAAGATCTACTCATGACATTCAATGTATAGGGAATTTTTAAGGGGTCTAGTTACTTTGTTGACATGTGCAAGGATTGAAGAAGGGTTGATAAATTGTGTATTTCTGTGATCTGATATTTCCACTGAGTGATATGTGAACATTCCATGATAAATGAGTGTCATATGACAGAGTGATGAGCAAAGATGTGTCATTTGCTAAATCATTGCACTACCTTTTTACAGTTTAAAGGGTACCACCACCCAAAAATAATATTCTTATTATATAAAAGGTACCATCTTTAGTATTCCATTCCTTCAACAAGTTCACAAAAATATGTTTTCAGAAAAAAATATATAATTGGAAAATGCATCACCATTCTCAACCATGCGTTCATGCGGTCTAAATTGCGTAGACTATATGCGTGCAGAGCCAGAGCGCACTGTGCAGAGCGAATGAATCATCCGGGAATCTATTGACGTACGCGTGAAAGCATTGGCGCACTCGCAAATGCTTGGCCCGTATGGAACCAGGAAATAGCAGTGGTTCCGTAAGTGGTGGAAATTAATTGCTTTGTTCATGAATTACACAACCCTTTGTAAAATGTTGGGTATCTATTTGATATCACAAAACGGTACCAAAACATATAATAATGTGTTGTCCTTTGCCTGGTGGTCCCCTTTAAATTTTCCCAGAGAGCATAATACATTGCTTTTTGCTGCAAGTGATCATGTTTGGTGGCCACTATAGACAGGTTGGCTGTATAGACAGGTGGTCGCAAAGACAGGTTTGACTGTACATGCATATTAGAAAACGAGATGTAAGATACATATATACACTCTTGTAGGTAGCCATGGTTCAGATGAAAAGGTATAAAAGGTCAGCAAGGTATTAGCTCACTCCATCATGTAAAGATGTCCACCCCTGGGCAATCAATCCTTTCTTTCCTACTTCCTTTCTTTCTTTCTTTCTTAACTTTCTCCATTTCCTGTTTCTTTAAGAATCTGCATGCATCTTTTCCTTTTCTACTTTTCTACACAATCTGATTTTGTTATGTCTCGTTTTCTTTTTCCAAACAAACGCTCTGCATGGATTGTTCTTTGCTTTCTTTTTCTCCATTTCTGCATGTCTGTTTTTGTTCACTTCCTCTTTTGACTGTACATGCACTACATTATTCTTCTTTCTCTTTCTCTCATAAGATCTCCATAGCTTTGGGGGGTATTTTTTTTCTACTTTTCTACTTGTTTTACTGTAGAGTAAACACATAATTCTTCTCACTCCTTTTCCAGTTGCTATAAACTCTGCATGGATATATTCTCTTATTTGTCTTAATCTACATTTCTACTTATCTGTTTCGTTCACTTTCCCATTTTACTGTTCAATAACAGGAAACCATTCCCCATACATCACTGTCAGTAGAAGCAAGGTGCTGACATTGTGGAGGGAAGGGCGGAGGTAAAAGCAATAATGTGTCTACATTCATGTACATTGTATCTTGTAATAAAGGCCAGGGGAAAGGGAAACAAAAGATAAATACCAAGAAAAAGAGGGGGGCAAATTTAAAACCAAAATTGGTTCTACATGCATGCATCTAGTATTATAACCAGAAGAAAAGGAACGAGTTTAAAGCAATAATGTGTAGACCACGTTCATGTATCTTGTAATAAAAGCAGAATAAATGGAAACAAAATACTAAGGAAAAGAGGGGGCCAAAGTTAAAACCAATAATGACTCCGTATTCATGCATAACCAGAAAATAAGGGAAAAGGGGATGGACAAAGAAAAAGTGCAAAGCAATATTTTAAAGTGTCTACATTTTATGTATCTTGTATTAACGCAAGAATAAACTATGAGAACATTTGATGTTTTAAAATGATTTAAAGAAAGAAGGAACAGTTGAAAGCAAAAATGCGTCTCAATTCGTGTATGAAATCATGAAGGAAAAAAATATATATATATCAGAGAAAAGGAAAGAGGGTGGTACAGAGTTAAAAACAATAATAAATGTCCACATTTATGTTCCTCCTGATAAAACAAGCAGAAAATATGTTTTAAAGTGATAAAAAGACCAAAACGACGAGAAAAGTTGAAAGCCATAATGTGTTTCAATCCATGTATCTTGTATGATACCCATCAATAAACATAAAAAGTGGGAGGTAAAGACCGAGCATGGTGGCTTAGCGGTTAGAGTGTCCGCCTCATGCATGGGAGGTCCCGGGTTTGAACCCAGACCGGGTCATACCAAAGACTTTTAAAATGGTACCCTCTGCCTTCTAGCCAGGCACTCAGCATTATTCATAGAATGGAGAAGGGAAAGTTAATCACACGAGTTACCAGAGGACTGGCCCCCTTCTGTAGCTTTCACTAAATTTAGTAGACGTGTGGCCTAGGGCTAATGAATCGGAGATAGGCGCCGCCTTATGTGCCAACATTGGCACGGGAAGGTCTTTAACTAACTTCAACAGAGTTAAAAGCATTAATGTGTTGACCTTCATGCATTTTGCAAATAAAAACCAAAAGGGAAATCAATCAATTATAAGGAATATAAAAATAAGGGACAAGGGGAAGGAAAAGACATTTGAAAGCAGTAATGTGTCTTCATTCATCTATCTTGCATTAACACCACAAGAAAAGGTGGACAAAAGATACATAACAGAGCAAAAGTAACAGGGGAGCAAAGTGGTAGCAATTATCTGTCTACATTTATGTGTACTGTAATGTAACAAGAAGATAAGATCGTAAAATCAATTGTGTTTAGATAAAGGAAAAAACAATGAAGAAAAACAAACCAAAAGCGGTAAAGTTAAAAGCAATAATGTGTCAACATTGGTGTGTCATGATTCACAAAGCCAGAAAATAAATAAATAAATAAGATAAATCAAATAAATCAACAGAGTTGTGGGGATGGAAGGGGGGAACAACCATTGAAGGCAATAAAGTGTCTGCATCCAGGCATGTTGTATTCAAACCGGAAGTGAAAGAAAATAGACAAGTTACGAGGTGCAAAAAGTTACTGCACTCTGGGGCTAGGGTTATCCAGTATAATCATCTTTAACCCGTTCCCTTCAAGATTCTTGAAATCCCCATAGACTTTGCACATATCCCACTAAGGAACTGGTTAACCCATTGAACATTGCTATTTATCACCTTACTTAGTCAATACAGTACATCAGCTGACATGTAACATTTGTGGATGTTACATGACACTGTTACATGGCAATCAGATGATAAAACAGTTGTTAACTTTGCTGTCGGGAAAATCATGGAATGTTCCCCTCGGGATTTAAAATGCTATTTCGTGAAGAAAATAAGTCCCTTGACTACGTCTCTGGACTTATTTACTCTTCCCTCAATAGCATTTAAAATCCCTGGGAGTGGAACATTCCGTGCTTTTCCCTCCACCACCAGTTAACAACTGTATACTGTTTTATCCAATATTGTTATCTGTTGTGTGGACATGGTGTGGCAAGATTAGTATAGTGCACACTTTCCATTTTCCAATCACGGGATCCCACTATCACTGCTCTCTACCCAGATGTATAAATGGGGACCATGGTAGGAGGTGAAAGCCTTTGTAGCAAAGCCCATGAGATACCATTTTTAAGTCTTCGGTATGACCTGGCCGGGGACTGAACCTGGGACCTACTGTGCATGAGATCGATGCTCTAACCACTAAGCCAGCAGACCAGGGCCCTGTTTTAAAAAGCTTTTCCGACTGTTTTAAGTGTCCAATTATTGTAATTACCATGGCAACAGCTAGCTACAATCCTTGATGCTGATTGGCTGTTGCCATAGTAGTTACAGTAATTGGACACTTACAACAATTGGAAAAGTTTGCTGAAACAAGGCCAAGGTCATTGCTGTATGCAATGGAAGAGAAACGAGGCTTGTATCCCAGGCCAATTTTGTCTTCGTATCATTTGTCTTCGTATTATTTTTCAAATCCAATATTATGTTAGAAGTTAAAAGCAATGATCTGTCAACATTCATGACTCTTTCGAAACCAAAATAACATTGCATAGAAAGAAAAACAGCAAAGGGAGAGGCAAAAGAAAACAGAGAGCTGCAATAAAAAAAAAATAGAGGGGCAAAGAAAATAAAAGAAAGTGAGAAACTACACCAAAAAAAGTCACTGCACTTTGCACTGTAGTAATACTTTCCGCTTTGATGGAGGATTTCTAGCTCTGTTATCAGATAAATAATCATTTATTTTCTCTGGACCTCATAATTTGAAATAGAGGGAGGGGTATAAGAGGGGCCAAGAAGGGAGGGTTAAGACTTGTGACAAATGAGTCTGATTTCTGGAGGACGCAGGGATCAATCAACCACACAATAAAATAAAGCAATTATAATAATATTAATGCACTTATATAGTGCATTTTCCATCTGAGATGTTCAAACACACTGACCTTCCAAAGCCAAGGGACTCCTTTGCACATGGAAACAGTGGTATTATAAACCTATACCTTAAATACATGACATACATTAACCAATTCCCTTCAAGATTCAAGATATTATTATAATTATAATAATAATGTATTTATAACGTGCATATATCAAGTATGTCTCTTTGCACTGTTAGAAACTGTAATAAAAGAAAGAAATGTTGAGCATACTAGTACTGGCAACTTTAATTACAATATAGACTAAAAAGTACGTATTAAAGGTGCCATCCCAGAAGAGTGGACATGAAATAAAATAAATGGGAATCGAAAGCAGGAGGTCATACTCTGGTAGGCAAGGGATTAGCTGAAGTTAGCTAACAGAAGTTCAACCATTAGATATTGACAGGGGTCACGGGTTTGTAGCTGTATGGATGAGATGAACACGCACCTTTTACAGAACAAACTAGACATCTGGAATTACTTAAATTAATTGATCTCATGTTATATGTCGTCCACGATACATCAACAAAACTACAGGTCTACCGATAGCAACAGTTACAATTTTCTTGACTCGCATATTATGTCATCAGTGATATATCAATGAAATTAATTGAAGCAATAGTAGACACATACATATACTGTATATGTCCAATATTTGCCAACTTTTGCATATTATGTCACCCATGGCATATCAACAAATTTACTTGAAGTGACACTAGACAAACATTTTCCCAGGGTTTGACAACTTATGCATAATACATCATACATGATATATCAATTTATTTAATTGTGGCAAATTTGACACATTTGTTCACAACTCCTGCATAATCTATCAAATTACTTGAAGTGACAGTTGACAAATTTTCCCAGAGTTCGACGACTCTCGCAACAAGATGTTCATGAAATGAAATTATTTAATAACTGAACGATGGCAGTTGACAAGTTTCCCTGAAATTTGACCACTCTTGTATACGCGCAAGAAAGCCCCAGATCAACCCAGGTTCACCCTCCCACCACTAATGAATTAAATTTACAATCATTACTCCTAGTCAAAGCAAGCAAATGTAACCAGCGGTACACAAGCGCAACACAAACATATCCGCACGTTCTGATCAACTCTTGCAGTATATATATACAGAATAAACACACACATAAGCAATGACTCAGAAGATGGGACTGAGCCAATAAATTGGCATTTGATTGGGGTCGGACAAATGCAAATGGCCCTTGCGTTTAACACCCACAAAACTTTGTAAAAAGCTGAATCTAACACACTACCAATCTGTCATGTGGTTGGGGGCAAAAAATGCAAATGTCCCTTGTGTTTAACAACCAACAAACTTCGCAAAAACATGAAATTCAAATACAACCAGTCTTAGAAATTTCCATTATATATTCACACCTCAGGAGCAAAATAGCAATAACTTCACACTTGTATTTGTCTGTGTAAACATAACCCCTAAATGTAATCTAATAAATGTGGAAATATATTGTAATCTGAACAGTAAATTACATGGGTCCTCCTTTGTCTGATGTTATTTGTATTATAAATACATGCCAGTTATTGTTCATATTTTGACTACTCTTATGTATATTTACATCAAGTCAGACTATAAGAAAAAAATCCTTTAAACCAGTTCAGAACTAGTCCCGAAAATACTTGGACTAGGGTTTATAGACAAATGTAAGTATCAAAATAAAAAACATAAGTGTCCAAAAGTGTTCACATACATAACGCTTCTTTTATTTATATTTATCTTGAGAAGTCTTATACAACATGACACGGGCTCAATATGTTAATTCTTGTATTAACATACAAAAATAGAACCACTGTCATTTCATTTATAAGAATGAATAAAAACACATAAAAGTGTATAATATTTATTTCTACTGGTTTTGATACTGAAAAGTGAGAAACTTCAAGTATAGAGAATGAACAATTCCCCATCATTCAAGGCACATTATTCATTCTATGAAAATTTGATATCAGTGACAAAATGAGAATAAATATATATTGTACATTATACTGTGTGCTTTTTAGTTGCTTCCAGGGGAGGCTATAATGTTTCAGTTTCATGATTAACAAACATTTTAGAGTAATGTGAGTAGTCATTCAAACAAAGAGAACATTATACATTATATGCATTCAATGGAAAATATGTTGCTTGTTCATTATAAACAGACATTTCACAGTAACATGAGAAGCCTTAAAATAAAGAGAACATTATACTATGTTTCATACATACTTAAAATTGACAACACATTGCTTTTTCATGATTAAAAAAAAAAAAATTCTACGAATATGAGTGGCCGTTAAAATAAAAAGAACATTATATGTGTGTTCTTTTTAGTCAATACAAGAACGATCCATACCAAGGGCATTTTGTAACATAAACTTCTGTTTTTACTTAATATTCACCCAGAAAATGTGAGCTTTTAGCTCTGTTTTCAGACAGAGCAAATTTTGAGAGTCGATAGAGGGCCTAAATTTTCTATCCTAGCAGAATCTTCTTCAGAGGTAAATTGAATAAGAAATGTTGAGTATGTACAATCAATAGTGAATCATTTTTATGATGTATGTTTGTGTTTGGTAATACGATGTCAAGACCTGCACATGTACATCAAATAGCTATTATTCAACCAGAAAATGTGAGCTTTTATAGCTCTGTTTTCAAAAATAGGAATTGCTGTGTTAATTCAATTGTGTATGATTCAATTATGATATATATACATTATTTGTGTCTGGTTATAAAGTGCCAAAACCAGTACATATATTTTCTTCAAATAGCTACATGTATACAACATTAACTATGCGATGCATCCTATTCCCACAGGGAAATTTCCTTACAAACATTGTATTAACCATACATACATTGTTTGATACAATGTTTTCCTTGGCACGTGTGAACAGGAGGGCTAGATGTATGTCATGGAATATATCATATTGGGTGAGAAAATAAATCCGGTACCATATGGCTTTTAAATGTTCTTGTAGGAAAGATTGGCAGAGAATCAAAGGGACTACAAAAGAGGATTGAATTATGGGCCTTGATAGATATAAATGTAATACTTCAATAACGCATATGGCCATGTTTTCAAATTCCTTTGTGATTGTATTGATTCACCAAGTAAAGACTTAGACGATATTTGAAATACACAAGAAACCTATCAATGATTTGAAGAAAGTTATGAAGAGTTTGAATAAAACATTTAGCTGACAAAAACATTAACAAAACTGAATCTTTGTGACCCTCTTAAAGGAAAAGTAACTTTAAGCTTGACATTTGATTTTAGACAGTTTAAGTTCATCTTAACCCATTCAAGTCCCTAACAACATAAAGATTTACACTTAATTGTAAGACAAATCAATCTAAGCTAGGATTAATCAATATGATACATTAATTACTCATACGATTGGTTTACAATCAATTGATTGTGGGATCAACAGTAAATATGTATGTTACAGGCCCCAGGGGGGTGTTTCACAAAGATCCAAAGTTGAACTTAACTCTAAGTTGGACTTAAAAAGTATGGAAAGCCGTTAGTTTCATTGATTTTTTTTTGTAACAGTCCTTTAAAAAGGCATAAAATGTTGTTTCAAATCATAAATATTTTTCTATTATCAAGGAGATTTCATGTTCTTTCATGTAAAATGTATGAAAAGTCTAAAATACTTGCATGTTTGTATATGAATATATCTAATTCCAAGGCTACAAATGGCTTTCCATACTTTTTCAGTCCAACTTAGAGTTAAGTTCAAATTAGGATCTTTGTGAAACACCCCCCAGGAGTGGTCCCAAGATACTCTGGCTGGGGTCTAGTGAGAATGCATGTTATATACCAAAACCAATCTGCCTTCAAGGAGTTAAACCTTGATCAATTGTTATAGCTCCTATTTGTTGATGAGCCTGACAAGTACTCAGGCCTTCTTGTATGCCATTAAAGCTTAATAGAGTTTAATACATGAACCTTGCTTAATTGCAGACATAAATGCGAGTAGGTGGGGCACATACTGGGTCGTATCTCCGTCAATATCTCATATACATTCCATTATGCATAGCTAAGGAGTATGGCAGAGAGGTAAATTGGGCTCATTCCAGAAATCCATTAAAGGGATCTAGTAACTTTGTTGACATGTGCAAAATCTCAAAAGAATAATGCTTTAGATAGAGATTACGAGAGCAAGGAAGGCTGTAGCCATGGGGGCATTGTAGCACATGTGACCATGAAAAGGGGTATGATCTTTTACCCCACTAACACCCCTCCCTAAATATGCATTTACAGTATATAGATTGAAGAAATGTGTGTTACTCGGTAAGTTAAGGGGTTGGGGACCTAACCTAGATATCCTATCCTATCCTGGAGAATACTTGAGAATAAATCTTTAGATGGGGGGTAACGGGGGACATGAAGGGCCAGTCAGGAAGTATGTATGCTAGCCCTAGGGGGAATTATATCACCTGCGACCATGCTATGGGTGCCACGTACCCTCTGAAAACTTACATACAGTGAAGGAAACTGTGTACATAGTGTTTGAGAACTTGTCCTTGATAACCTCCAGTACTCGAGAGGAATAACGCTTTAGATGAGCATCGAAGTCCAGTAAGGAAATGTGAATGTTAGCCCTGGAGGAATTAAATATCACCCCAGACCATGCTAAGGGTGCCACCCTTCTGAAAACATTCATACACAGTGAAGGAAACTGTGTACATGTAATGTTTGAGAACTTATCCTTGATATCCTCCATTATTTGAGAGGAATAACCCTTTAGATGAGCATGAAGGTCCTGTAAGGCAATATGAATGTAAGCCTGGGGGATAATGTAGCGCCTGTGATCAAGAGAAGGGTGTAATCATTTACCCCAACAACATCCCTATGAAAAGATACATACAGTACAGTCAACGAATATGTGTTACACAATATGAGAAGGAGGTGTTATGGATTTATCCTAGATAACATCCATCACTTGAGAAGCAAAACTCTTTAGATGGGGGACACATGGAGAAAGTAAGGACACGTGCATATTAGCCCTTGGGGCATTGTATTACCTGTGAACATGATAAGGATGCGATCTCACCCCACTCTTTAATGCACCACTCTAAAACATAAGTGTACATTAATGGGATATGTTTTCAGGGACAAGAGAAAGAGGAATTGGTAACTTATCATTGATATCCTTCAGTATTTGGGAAGATATACCCTTTAGATGGGGCATGGAGGGGCCAGTAAGCAGTATGCATTATAGCCTGGGGGGCAATGTTTCACCTTAGACCACAAGAAAGGTGCCAAAAATGTTCCCATTTTAACAACACTTTAAAATGATACATTCAAAAATGTATGTTAGTAGATTTGACAAAGGGATTTGGGGCCACTTGTAGAAATCGAATGATATTTGAGAGTAGCAGAACCCTTTAGATTGGGATCACATACTTGCCAACATTTGAAAGTCAGAAAACTGAACACCCGATTGCGAGGGAGCGGAGCGACCGAGGGGGGGAGGGTGTGGGAGGGGGGTGTCCCCCCTCCCACGGTAGGGAGCTTTTGTATTTTTGGACTTACAATTACATCTGGCGCATACTAGGGCTGTAGTGAAACGGTTACACTACGGTTAACCGACCGGCATCGGCAAAAAAAAATAATAATAAAAAAAAAAAAAAAAAAAAAAAAAAAAAAATCTTTTTTTTTTTTTTTTTTTTTTCCCTTCCCCATTCTATAGATGCGGTCAGAAAATGGCACGTTGAACCCTGCCAATCTATTGCTAAAGTAAAGGTATTTTACATGTAACAAAATGTTCAAATAAACAAATGGTAAGAGGGTTAATGAATAGATTAAACCTGGTAGGAGCCAAATTTAGAAGAATCATTTGTGATGAGATATCTGAAGGCTTTCATCTTGACAGCGGTTTGTAGACTAACATGGCACTGCCCTGCTGATTACAATTGAAAAAACGGACAGATATCGGATGGTACATGTATATCCGAGAAGAAAAGAAAACAAAAAAAAAAAGAAAAAAAAAAAAAAAAAAAAAAAAAAAAATCGTGTTTTTTTTTTTTTTTTTTTTTTTTTTTTTTTTCAAAATCGGAACGTTCCGTTTTTTATGGCTATAAAAACTTTAAAAACGGGACAATTCCGTTAAAAACGGGACAATTCCGTTAAAAACGGAACGGTTGGCAAGTCTGGGATCATAGAGAGCTGGTAAGGAAGTATGAATGTTAGCCATTGAGAACTGTATCACCTGTGACCATGAGATGGGTGCAATCATTCTTAACATTCGTAACGAAACATGAGTACATGAGTGGTTGGGGGACTTATCCTAGATATCATCTACTACTTCAGAAGAAAAACTCTTTAGATGAAGATCATAAAGGACCGGAAACGAAGCAGGCATTATACCCTCAGGGGGAAACGTATTAAGGTATCAACGGGACCAAGCGAAGGGTACACAAATGTACAGTACAATCCTATCAACAGTTTTAAAATGTTCCCTACAACCTTTTAAAGGATATATTTGAAAGACAAAGTAAGCTTTGGTGACCCCATTAAGAAGTCAGATATACCAGCCCGTTCCCTTCAAGATTCTGACATCCCCATAGACTTTATACATAGCCTACCAGGTTCCTGTAAGCAACAGGTTAAACGCACCTAGGGCAAACTATGAATCTAGTAGGAAAATGTCACCAGCAACATCCTCTGCAATAGATGCATTTAACAATATATGTCACTAGATCAGAATGCCGTGATTTGGGACCAACGCTATTTCTCAAATCTCAATTTTAGGAATAGGGAGGCGCAAGTGACCGTGCCAGTAAAGAAATATGCATTCTAGCCCTTGGGGGATTATCACCTGAGAAAAACAGGGTTTTAAGTAAAGAGGTACTTGTCTACAATTCTGGGGCGACAGACTTGTGAATAAGAATATGTGACCTTACACCACAAAACGACCGTTATGTCGCTGTGGTAGTTTCTCTTTTATTAGCTAAAATAGTCAAATTTTTTTCAAAATATGAGATTTAGGATTTTGGTATTTCCTGAATGAGCATATTTTAATCTAGCTTCTGTAACACTTTGAGCGACAGAAATCATGTTTAAATATTATTTTTTCATCTAATAAATGTGATCTTATTACAGCGCTTTAATGGAAACTGATCTTTTAAATGGCCTGTTTCTCCCTTATTTTAAAAATGCTTCAGCCATATTCAAAATCTTTGGTGTTCATTTTGAGAGGGTTTGCTTAGTCCAAATATGACGAATGATATACCATTTTAAAGGTAATGAATTCTATTTTAATGTTTTATGAAAAGCAGCACTATCAGTTTTCCCGACTTATTGGTCGTTTTGTGGTGTAAGGTCACATATATAAGACTGATACTCATAAGGAACACATGAAATAAGGAATAATATCATTGGTAACTTTTTATTAACAAATTTATCATTTACACATGGGCTTAGGCCAGCAGCTATGCATTCTGTCCACACACAAATCCCAAGGGCAATCCATCATTGTTCTTGTATCAATGCTGATAGTAATTAGTGAATGTTCAGATTCACTAGACCAATCAAGGTCCAATTCTGAAATATATGGGGTCCATGGAGAATGTATGTTATAGCAAAATCAATTAGTCTCATATAAGCTAAATATGTAACCCAATTTTTAAAACAAAAAATAACAACAACATTGTTGCTAAAAGGTTGTAAACCAATGATTTGATTATGGTATATCATGCATTCTCAATGAACCTAATCTTGCGTATTAACAAGCTATCTACTGAAGATAGTAAGTTGTTGATTTGGTAGATTTTAAATAAAGGCTTCATTAAATCTTTCAACAGTACTACTGCATGTATTATAATACATGATATTATCATCATCATCATCATCATCATCATCATCATCATCATCATCATCATCATCATCATCATCATCATCATCATCATCATCATTACTACTATCATCTTCATTTTTTAAATTCTTTATACATAATTAGCATTAATGTATTCCTTTGAACTATGCCCTTACCCCAAAAGGATAGATAAAACTTATCAATATTGTAACAATTAAATTATTCACTCACCTGAATATGTGAAAGAACAAAGCAGAAAATGGGATCCAAGGGTCAAGGGCAAAAGAAAGAAAAGGAGAAAAAATGTTAATATACAAGGTTATCAAATGATACAAAATAGCATGCATTTAATAATATTAACTGGTGGTGGAGGGAAAAGCACAGAATTTTAAATCCTGAGGGGAACATTCCATGATTTTCCAGACAGCAAAGTTAACAACAGTTTTATCATCTGATTGCCATGTAACAGTGCCATGTAATATCCACAAATATTACATGGCAGCTCATGTACTGTATTTACTAAGTCAGGTGATAATGTATCATATCATGGGTCGAGAAAGAAGAGCTGTAAATCATTGTTTAAATTGTTTAATTATCTTTAAAGTTTGGGGGCTGTGTAGAAATCAAATTTATCTCTTATATTTCTATTTAAAAATCCCCAAATAATCCAAATGGAATCCAAGCATGGGCAAAATGGCAAAAGGAAGAAAAAGAAAACACAATTAAGAATTCACTAGGTGATCAACTGGTACAAAAATAGAATGCATGTTAAGTGGAATTTATTAATATTATTCAGGTGCAAAATGAAATGAACAATTGAATAATTAGAGGCGATCTCAACAAGATAGATTTCAACAGCATATATCATGATTAAATCCTATAAGATCTGTATTTTGTACCTGATATTCAAATTTACTTCTAAATAGCATCTGGCAAACAAATTTGCAAGAAAAATGCGTAAACACTGAGTAATCTTCAAATCTTCATCCTCATTTGCTCAGCCTCTCATCCCAGGTGTATTAGATGGGTACCTGGCAGGAATAATTGATTCCTTGAAATGCTTGATGTGCCTAGGGCAGCTCGGTGAATGCCAGGGTAAACATATAATGCGCAGTATATTGAATATTACTATCAATGGAGTAGCTGCGCAATACACACTTTGTAAGTAAACTTCATCATCATCATTATGATTAGTACTATTATTATTATTATCATTATCATCATTATTATTATTATTGTTTTTATTCATTTGATTATTATTGTCATATTTATGATTATTATTACAATTGGGGCACATGGTCCCATGCAATTTTGCGTGATTAAATTCAAATTTTACTGTTCCATAATATACAAATGACCACCCAGAACTAATCAAAAACAGACATTTTCATAGATAAACAAAAAATAAGGGAGCCTTGCCTTTCTTGGTACATTCAAACTTTTCTCCAGGTCAATTATGGCCCATGAATTGTATATGTTGTTGTTTTTTTACTTTGAAGTTCAGAGTTATTTGCTTTGGTATACAGACCACAGCCATAAGTAACAGAGGTCAAGTGCTGACATATTTTTCATACTGACCCATCAACACCAAATCTGACATTTCTGTACCACAAGGTTTATTTTCAAGGGACAACCAGTTCTAATACAAATTTTTTGTGAGGTCAAATGACAAAATCTTAAAATATATATGACGAAGGATAACTATTTTGAAAGGATGATTACTGATAGTAAATGAAGTTTATTTGAGGAAGAATGGTTCAGAAACAGCTAAAATAACAATGTAAAAAAATCAATGGACTCCCACATATTTCTTCTGTATCATTTCATTAATTAAAGATATCTTATTATTCTGTTTTTTTGAAATTTTCATGGTGGATGTGAAATTTAATTTCTCATCAGATTTATCAATTCAATTGTTTCTTAATATTGAAGTGTGCAAAAATAAGAATGTGTCTTAAAATTAAACTGGCTAATAAAATACCACTTCTCCCTTTGTAAGTTGAGTTTAAGAGACTTTCGAGATCACTCAAAAAACAATAACTCTGTGGCTGAGTGTGGTGTTCAATCTGTATTTCAATGACGGAAAATCAATATCCAACTTCACTGTTCAAAAGATAATCTTTAAATGTTCTAGATGAAATTTGATTTATACCATGTAAAAACTAATCCAAACCACTGCGGTATTGGCATCCCATTTATTGGAGATAACGATAGATCCTCAATTGAACACAAATCAATCTGAGCCAGGACTAAAGTAAAACAAAAGTGTTTTTGTTCCGTTTAAAAATGCTAGAAAATAATGTTTTCTAATGGGCAAGTAAAATTAGGACTATTCACATTTTGGTGGCCATCAAGAGAATTAGTTAATTAGCCCCAAGCAAAGAAAAATATATAAAAGTCTGTTCGTTTTGTGTTATTTTTTAGTGGCCACGGCCAGTGCTAATTTCGAGCTTTGAATTCTTTTGAACAGTATGTACAAAAAAAAATGTACTAAAATACGTAAATCAATGTAGCCAAGCTTTCAAATCTAGTATACAATGAACTGGCAAGAACTGTGACTGTACTACGTACATGTGTTGGCCTGTAGAATATAAATACACATAGATGTATGCATACTCAAAATCAAAATGACATGTACATGCAGCATCATGACATAGAGTGCATCATTTTGCGAGCAGAATGATTGAAATATTCAAACATCGATCTAGCTATGATTTTGACCCAGTTTCCAGCAAGCTTTCTGTCATCCCGGGGGAAATTGACCTACATTTTTATATCAATCGGCATGCCTTCCTACTCAAGCTCAAACACAAGCGAAATGTTCAGAATTTAAAGGAGACCTGCACTTTAAAAATTTATTTTGTATATAGTCAAAACCTGTGTATAGTGACTGCCTCAGGGAAATTTTAATTTGTAAGCCCACAGTAACTACAAAGTCAAACTCTTTAGAACAATATTAAACTGTTTAATGTCTCTATTTTGGAAATGAAAGTTGTTTTCAAAAAAGGACTTTTCAGTTCCTAACTAAAATATCCTGAGGTACTGTATGTAATCCCCCCCCCCCCCCAACTCCAAAACATAACTTTTAACTTTCTAATACATACAAAGAGGCAAATATTGCTTTCCTTAATATCTATCTCTTGAGGGGTGTATGTACATAAAACGTCACATGAGAGTGAGAAGGGTGTTAGGGAGACTTTTGGCTAAATTAAGTTCTACATACTTAGATACTACATGTACTTTATATGTATCTTGTAGGAAGGTGCATTCTATGTGTTGCCAAATTTTCAGATAATAATCATTTATAATTTAGGGAATATTTATCAAAAAAGTAGATAGCTTGATTTTGTTTCTATAAAACCTATAAACTTTAAACATGATCATCTCAAAAGTACAAAAAGTGACTTTCTCCCCTTCTCTTTCTCAGCGGACAACAAAATATAGTTCATGTACACAACAGAAAGAAATCCATTGCTTGAGGGGTGTGTACATCAATACTACAGACAGGTCACCCAGACAAAATTGCAGTATTGTATCATCGGTCGAGAAATAGAAGTGCTCTAAGTCACTTTTTGTACTTCAGAGATAATCCTATTTAAAGATTGGGAGACCTGTAGAAACCAAAAGTAGTTCTTTTTTCTATTTTGTTTATATTTATATTCCCAAAATATAACATAGTTATCATCTGAAAATTTGGCATCACCTAGAGAAGGCTCCTACCTACAAGATGGCAAGCACAGCTCAATTTTGCCCAAAACGGACTTAACGCCTTTCTCACTCTCACCCGATGTTAATAGAGTTGTTTATCATGGTCCAATTGCATGGCCCTTTAGGATACATACATGTATGGAGTAGTGACACTGGTGATGATTGTTCCCAAATTGCTTCCGTTTCCACGTTTCATCTCCCACATAAATATTATTTGATCCTGCCCCCTCAAAACTTCAAATACGGCTCAAAGGAATGAAGACTGGTCCAATATCTCATCTCATCTCATACCTTCCCTGCAAATCATACAGATACCAACCCCTTCTGACCCTGTATCAGATCAGTTGGGGATAAAGAGGGAGGCACTTTTTCCTATGAGGAGGGCAAAGTGGGCCACAAATAATGTTGCTGTTATTTATTTCTTTAACTTATTCTGGACTTGCCACAAAAATACTAGGGAATAGAATGTGGTATACAGAGAATGGGTGCTATAACAAAAACCAAATAGGCTTGAATAGGTTAATCATTTGAGTCGAGGGAGCGGTGAGGGGAAGGGGGGCAAGAACAAATTTGTTACCACCTCCCCCCCCCCACCCCTCCCGTAAAAAATAAAATGTTTGAGCAGAGCAACCGCTTGTACTTGTAGAAGAGGTATTCCTCTGAACTCCAAACCAAACCCACTACACCCATTTGGTCTATGTCTTTTCGGTCTACCACGTATTGCATGAAACTTCAATTTCCCCCTAATCCAAATGTGACCGTTAATCCTAATTCTAATCCAATCCTAGACCAAGTCTAGCCCAGAACTCCAGATATGGAAGAGTTTTTTTTACAACAACAATATTCTCACCATGTACACTTAACTCTACTCCCATGTTTTAGACTAAGAAAATCAATCAACATTCCCTTTCCGCTCAAATGATTCAAGATGCCATGCAACACATTCAAAGAGTGCTTCCAAAATGGCCGCCCAAGTCTATATAAAGCCTAGAAATCCAGATACGGAAGACATCTTAACTGGCACACTGTATATCATCCACCTGTACACTCAACCCTACTCCTACATGTATATTCTAGACAAGATCAACAATTAACATTCCCTTCCTGCTCAATTGATTCAAGGATTCAAAGAGGGAAAGTTACAAATCCAAAATGGCCGCCCAAGAATATAAACACTTAGAACTCCAGATACGGAAGAGGACTTCTCAAAACTGGAAAACTACATATCATTAACCTGCACAGGCACCCCTACTCTCGTGTTTTAGATTAAGAACAAGTAACATATTATTCCCGCTCAGTTGATTCAAGGTGTCATGCACCACCTTCAAATAGTGAAAGTTACAAATCCAAAATGGCCGCCCAAGTCGATAAAGCCCTAAAATTCCAGATACGGAAGAAGTCTTCTCAAAATAACTGGAACATCGCATATCTCCATACATCCATGTACACACGTGTGCCTTACGGCCTCCTCAAATCGTGCGAAAACAAATTTTCCTAGGAGCCTACACAAAGCCATCTTTTATGAAGTATTTATGCCCGACCAGGTAGAAAAGAATTCTTAAAGAAGTTATCCCTCGGGAGGAGTTTGCTCTACTTCTAGAGGGAGTCCTGCTTAGGGGGATTGCAAGCCTATTAAGGAGGGTAGCGCAAAAGTCAAGTGGATTTTTCGTTCGGAGGTGTACATGTACGTTAAAGCTGCTGTAGTGTTCTTGCAGTAGAATTGAAACCAGAGAAAAAGTTTTGATGGCACTTTGGCATATACTTGGGCAATTCCGTATGAGAGAAGGCAAAAACACCACATCTCAAAGTTGAGCAATCTTCCCTAAATCAAACTGTTATCGATAGAGGAAAACTTGAATTTTAGGAAACTGAAAACCATTTGTGTATAGCTCTATTGGTTTTGCAAATATTTCTGCTTGAATTGAACAGAAATTTATGACCTTTTATTCATAAATCAGCTTCATTTCATGAAAATGAAGTGAATCTTTTAATTCAATGATTGTTTCTGCTCTTTTTCTCATATTTTCCATATAATGTAGCAACAATCACAAATTGTAAAGCATGGGCAGTAACTTCATTGCATTTTTTTTTTGAGAAATTTTTGAAATCTATGCATATTTGATCGTAATTCCGTTACGATAAAACGTAATAAGTTTTTCTCAATATCTTATTACTTGTTCTTTAGTCATGTCATTGTGAATTCTCTTCCTTCACCACAGTCCTAAGAACTTCCAACATAATTTTCTGAAATAATGTCACTACTTTTTCCAAAATTGGCGTAACGGTATTAGTAATTCCGTTACGTAACGGAATTACACGCACATGGTTTGTAAGGTATTGAATGATATTGCTGAAAATAAAAAAAATTTCTTGTTCTCAATGTAGAAATACCCTTTAAATAGCATGAACTGTAGCCATGTAGACAATAAGTCATTATACATGTACTGTACAATGTTACTTTATGTGACTCATTACCTCACATGCTTCATATTGCATCAATGGTGATTTAACTAAATTGATACACGATAGATAATTTCTCTAATCTCTCTATGAACATAATAGAGATGATAATGTGCTATCATTAAATTAGTTTCCAGCAAGAACCACTTGACTGAAATTATGAAGATGCAGCAGATTCATGTTTGTACTTTAGAAAGGGAAAAACAAAAACAATACAATTTTTTTTTAAATATCCAGTGATTAGTATGACACTGGTGCTATATTTATTTTCTCACATTAATTTACATTCATGTATTTTAAGATATAAATCATACCTTCAACTTTCAAGGAGATTTAATATTAATAATTTTGTAATTGTATGTAGATTTGAATATCATTGATCAGTTAAAGGCTCATAACTTATCATTAATTATGTAAATTTGTATTAAACTGAAGCATATAAAATTAAACATGAATACAGAATAGGCTTCAAGATATTCAAAACTAAACATAATACAGGCTAAGATACACATGTTTTATTCATTATCATAAAGTCAGAATACATTGAGTGTTCAGTGTGCTTCTGTATGCAGATCAAAGAAGAATGATGTACAAAGTATTTGCATTTTCAAATGGGAATTCCTATTAAAAGGTGTCTTTAATTTTTGACAATTCCATATTTATATTTTATATGCCAACTTTTTGTTTGAGGATCATACACGTTTATATCCGATATACATCTATACACGTATTTCATGGAATGGATGAAAACGCATTCCAAATTGATTTGAGAGTAAATTAAGATCAATTTAGGATGAATTTTTTAAAGAATAATTTTAGAATATAACAAGAGTTTATATAACAAATCTCGATTTTCTTGTAATTCTGTTACGCACACACATAACTTCAGGATTTGTTCTGGTCCTTATGTAAGAGCTTGTGATGAACAATGCATACACATTCTTTACTAATGACTATAAGCAGAAAAGCAGAAAAATGTAACCAAGAAATTGCATTTTCATGGGTGGATTTCACAGGCGTAATTCCGTTACAGTGACATTCGTTTGTCTTAAGGTAATTTCAGAGGTTAAAATAGATCATTTCTGGAAAAAAAGATGTACCAAATTCAAGTTTGTAACTTAAATGATAAGTTTTTATTACCAATGAAGAATTTTTTGTGGTAGCTTTTGCAGAAAATCATTACATAGTTAGTGTTGAATGAAAGACCCCTTTCCGTTATGATTGTATTTTGGTCTCTGGACGCTACAGTGTTATAGATTTGTAACAATCTTGGGTTCTGTTGTACCTCTAGTACCCCTGCCAGTTATTAAAGTTTTAAAAACTGTGAAAGTGAAAGGAATTTTAAATATGATTAAGAAAACAGAGCTAAAAATCACTTATTTGTCATTCTGTAACAGTGGAATTACCCATTCACAATGCATTTCCATTCACACAGATTTCCAATATTCAGGAAGTTTACGAGGCTTTATAGCATTGAAAGTTGAATGATTTGACCTGTTTGTGATTTGTAATTGTTTAAATGTTGCTTGATATTGATTATGTGCAGTTATTTTGCATTTCACATAATGTAGTACATTTTTTTCTCACAATTTAACCATTTTTCTTGAAGTAAAGGAAAAATTCTAAAATGTTGCTTTTTTTTTCTTCAAATATGGTTATTATTGTCAAATTATTGATTTTTGAAAAGTATTGAAGCTAAAATGTGAATTCTTTGTTGTTCATGTACCGATTTGTGGAAAAATTGATTTCACTGCTTAAGTTGTGTAATTCCGTTACACACATTAGTGGACATAGTTCCTAGGATTTTTCTTTCATTAAATTGATGCAATCCTTGTTAATTTCTTGCCTACTAATATGAAGCTGAAAATAAACCGAAATAAAGCTGGATTTTAGCAATATTTTTTTCAAATTTCACTCTTAATTGTATTTTGGCCATATTTTCATTTATTTTACACATAACAAGTTCAAAAATTGCTTTACAGATATGTCAAATTATGGTTTATATTCAAGTGCTAGATAGCCTTGATGTTTGCATTAGCATGTAAGAAAAGTTGAGTGCAAAATAATTGAGTTTTCCTTGTAACTTTCAGAGATGTAATTCCGTTACAAATTTGTGTAATTCCGTTACAGTGGTCTTTTTTCAAAAAAGTGAATTTGTGAACTTATCATTGTGTTGTTTATGCACGTGCTTGTTCCAAAATGAAGTTGACATTATCAAGATAGAAAAAATACATAAAATCAGTTTCAAAGTGTCTTATATTTCAGAGAAACTCAACGCAAACTTGTAGCAAAAAAAAAACTCCATTCTCCGGTAATTCCGTTACGGTCACACATATTGGTCTAGTGTGCAACAACACATGGAAGATATAAAACCATTTCCCTATCATGTTGTAGCCTGGTTAACCGTGCAACTTATATAAGTATCAAAATTTACTTAAGTCATGAGAATATTGCGCAGGGAATGAAATAATGAGCAAAAAACGTCTCTGAATGTAATTCCGTTATGGTGGAATTGCCCACTTTTCAAGCTCACTTGCATGAAAATCACACTTAACAATATTTGTGCATAGAAGGGCTCATATAAAAGGACTCCTTTATGTTTGTATTGTATTTTTTGTATTTTTTTTTGGGGGGGGGGGGCTTTTGGCATTTCAGGGACTAAACCATCTATAAGCCCTTGTGTATGTTTTCATTAGATGTACGATCACATTCATTAAGAATCAACATGTAGATGACAAAAATGTGAAGTATTGCAAAAAAACAGCACATTGACAAAAAGGCACACACAAATATGCATATATGAGACAATGTTAAATTTGAATGCCAAACATGTGGACCATATGAAAAAGAAAAATTGGTATATATAAGTAACAAATATGGCACACAATCCATGTTATTTACATTATTACAGCTTCGGCAAAATGAATATTATAAGAAATTTTGTTTTAAACCAAGTTAAATACATAAAAACAAGACAAAATCACAGACCACAATCAATGTGATGAATCAAAACCCCAATATTATATTTAAGCTACATAGAAACTACCGAGGATTGTTTGTAGAATATAGTAAATTGCAAATATAGGAGTTTGAAGAAGAAAAATATAAGACATAATATCTTGAGTCGTTTGACCTTTTTCATACCAGATACAAGGGATATTGCATTCATGTTTATTCAGTCATTACGGCCTGTAAATATCCGGCAGCTACAGACAATATGAGCAATTATGGGACCTACAATTTTGAACATTCAAGTGTCCTTTTAACTTCAAAATCATCTTGTTGTGATAATATAAAGTACTTGACATGGAACTTTAGTTATTCCAATGTTTTGTGCAAAAGCGACCTGGGGAAATTTCCAGATGCAAAATTCTTCTCAAAATAAATTTCAACTTCCAATAAACCAGAACAATTAACCCATTGCCTACTGGAACCTGGTGGGCTATGTACAGAGTCTATGGGGATTTCAGAATCTCGAAGGAATCATGTTAAAGAGATGCCTGTAAAGTGTAAAATTCTGCCAAAAGAGACATTTGAGACTTCAATCCTATGTCAATATCATTGTAATATATACAATTGAATGATGTTTGAAAGTTTGAAGGAAAACGAACCCTGTTTACCTAGTGAAAAAACGAATATATATATCATATTTTATCACCCAATTCTGATGGCCTGCCATAGATTTGTCGCAGGTATAATCGTCGGTTGCACGATATCCGCACCCGTGCATAAAGACGGTACCGAATTCGCGCGCACAAGAATATTCAGCTAGCTCAGCTCATGCAGTGGCGGGTATACATCGGCGCGCTGCAGCTGCAGGTTACGTACAGTGCACGCGAGGTGTTGTACCAAGGCAGATATCTTGTGACGTATAGTTTTAGAGGGACAGTAGCCAATATTTCAGTTACCGCGATTGTAAGAGCGTTAATGAACAGAGAATGCTTCCCCCTAAATGATAGATATCATCATAGGTAAGGAGACATTTTGAAAATTCAAACCCCATCTCATCCTTATTTTACTATAGCTAAACAACAAGGTCAAAGAGAAATGTGGAAGCTCCAAGTAATTTTCGTGGAGTTAGACACTTTACAGGCATCACTTTAATCAGTATACCATTAATTATTTTTCTATAAACCAGTTTAATATAAAATTTGGAGCGGACAAGTAAGGTGTATGGCATCTTTTTTCACTTCTTAAAAAGTTTCAATCATATTTTTCCCTTCCACTAATGATGATGCCCCCCAAAATAATTAATTTTTAACTACGGTATCAAATATGGTTTAAAGACAAGATATACATGAAAACTACCTACAATATAAATGGAAAAGCTCTACAATCCAAATTGAGCCGACATATGTGTGTACAACCTCCTTTTCCCTCTTGTTTGTCTTCATTTTCTCACTTCTTGACAAGAGGTCAACTATATTGTTCCCCCTCCCATATATGAGGACAAAATTAAGTGAATGATAATGGAGCGAAATATTAAATATATCAATCAAATTGGTTAATTATTAAACAAGACACTAGTGGAACTGTACAAAAAAGCTTTGGATGAGGACTGTGCAGTGTGCGACCTCCTTTTCCATCTGTTTTTCTTCGTTTTCTCACTTCTCAACGATGTTAACCATATTGTTCTCCTTCCCATATATGATGATGACAAAATTAAGTAAAAGATAATGGAGTGAAATATTAAATGTATCAATCAAATCAGTTAGTTATTAAACAAGACGTGTGTAGAACTGTACACAAAAAGCTTAGGAGCAGACATGTGCAGTGAGCGACCTCTTTTTCCCCTCTTTTTTGTTTCATTTTTCTCACTTTTCAACAAGATGTCAACCATATTGTTCCCATCCCATGATACATAAGTAAAAACTAAATTTATAGTTTAATACTAAATTTATGTGGATAAATACACAGGATAGAAATGAAGCTCTACAATTCAAATTGAGCTGAAATGTGAAGTGTGATACCCTTCTTTTTCCTCTTCTTTTCTTCATCTTCTCACTTCTCAACAAGATGTCAACAATTTTGTTCCTCCTCCCATGTACCTCCTTGGTGTCAAATGAGATGTTATTGCATTTTGATGACATCTGTCTCTGACAAAAAAAAAATTTGGCAGTTGCGTGAGAAAGCTCTCAAATATTTGGCAATATCTTACTTCAGAAAGGAATACGCACAAATGAAATGTTTGATGTTTTTTTGTTTTTTTTGCTTGCGAAGAAGACTTTTAGGATTGAAAATTCAGGCCCTCTATTGAGTCTCACAAATGAAATTTACGTGGGCCAAAAGTAAATCAGAGGGTTGAATTTAATACTAGGTGAAAATATTTAAGACAATAAATAAAAACTTATAACGTAAATCTTAAGCTGGGCCTGCAAACCAAATAAATTACCTCTACATCCAAAGATCCTTTTAAGTAATAGTTTACTTTTATCAAAAATGACTACAATAACAGAAAATGGTGTTTCCCCCAGTTTATTTAATAGCCTTCTGTGACTTACTAAGCTCCATCCCTTAAAATTTGTGATTGCAGGGGCGTGGCCAAATGATGTCTTTTCTGTAATGCTAACATCATAATGCTAACAATTGGGTGCGTTCCCATAGGGGACTTGTTACAACTTTCTTTTAAATACATTTATTTTAAAGAAGAACTCTTTATATTTTTATAATATACTCTTTATTATATTATACCCTTTATAATATTTGGATTCTCTGTGTGCAATTTTAAAAGTCAGTCATAAAGTCTAACTTTGTGCCCTTTTAATGTCAGGCCACACATATTATATTGGTAAGTCCAAATCTAGTCTATGGAAAGAAGGACATCAAATGACTCTGCATGGCTTTTGTAACCAAGGGTCAACTTAAATTAAACTCTCTGTTTAGAATTTGGGCATCGAGTTATGATTATCTTCCTCCCTTTCACTGCAAACAAATGGCAATAAATTAATTGTTTTTATATATGCATATTCCTACCTCTCTTTCTCTACTTCACAAACAGATTTCAATCACAATCAAATTCATAAAAAAACTTGCGCACATAATCTCAATTGGCTATAGGTGGCATGGTCCATACCCATTCGGTCTATATCTTTTTTGGTCTACCACAAGATGCCTGAAACTTTCCTTTCCCCAACTTCTAACTTGTGCCCTAATGCTTTATTTAACTCTAATCCTAACTGGGACCCCTTACCCTAATCCTAATTCCTAATTCCTAATCCCTAATCCTAATTCTAATCCTCTGAAGGGTGATGTTGCTAGTGGATGAAATAAGAGTGGACCAAATGGGTGCGGACCAGGCTGCAAGTTGTCTCTCCATAACGTCATAAGGGCCTCCAAATTAACAAGATTTTTACTTGTCAACAAGCAAAATATTTGATGAACTTCAATGTTGAAGCTAATAAATGAGAGAATTTGAACTTGAGTGGCAAGCCAGTCTCCATCCCTCCATGTTCATGTCTGTAACGATTCTTTATAGGTATGTACTTTCCTGCTCCCCGCTGCACCTCATGGTAAATCATTATCCTAACGCAATCTCTCCCTCCCAATTAATTACGTTGACATAGGATGTGAACGATAATGCATCCTACAACCACGAGAATGTTTCCGCAGCGATAAAAACAAAATAGACACTGATATGATATCCATATCTGACAGTGATATGATAGCGATACTAATATAATACAGTCAAACCTGTCTATAGTGACCCCCAAAGGGGAGCAAGATAAGTGGCTGCTGTAGACAGGTTTTACATAGTTACATTGTTTTTTCTCTGCATGGGATCATTTTTGATTGCCACTATAGACAGGTTGGCTGCTATAGACAGGTGGCCACTTAGACAGGTTTGACTGTATACATACACATATCAGACAGGTATGATTACAGTCAAACCTGTACATAGCAACCACCTGCCTATAAAGACCATTATACATAAGGAGCAGTATACAAGTAAATGAAACTGACTACTAAGACCACCTGGACAATTCACATGAGAACAGAGACTGGGAATATGTTTTGGATGTCATGAAAATGATTTAAAGGTGATTACATACAAAGTCAGTGTCAACAACTTCCTTGAAATAGATAAAAATATGTTTTCATATTTGAAATATCCACATGGGAACAGAGACTGGGAAAATGTTCAAATAAAGAATTTGATGAAAATATATATTTAAATTATTTTATACGCAAAGCAAATGACAAAAACTACCTCAAAAGAGCTATTTAAAAACAATCATGTATTGAAAATTCACGAGAGAAAATGTTTTAGATTAAGAACATGTTGAAAATCATTTTAAAAGTGATTCCATACAGAGCCAATGTCAAGAAAGTTCCTTGAAAGAGAAACTATACAAATGTTTTCACATTTTGAAAATGCACATGAAAACAAACACTGAGAAAAATGTTTGGATTTAAAACTTGATCAAATTGATTACAGTAATTCAAAATGCCAGCCCATCCTAACCCAATCACTTCAAGATGATTCCATCGAAAGCCAACATGGAGAACTGCCTCTAACAAAAATACAAATGTTTTCAGGGTGCTATCGAATGAACAGACGTAGTACCTGACAACAATGATAACACAATCAGTGACGATTCATAAGTTTTGATTTTGGTGCTGATTTGATTTTGTTATAACGTGCATTACAGAAACCATGACGTCATAAAAACACTTTTTTAGAATTCTAAAATTTGGACTTCCATTTTCAGAAAGAGCATAACAAATAATGTCCAAATACCGAATATCAAAGGAATAGGTTACGTATTGGCTGAGATATGCCCATCCGAGTGAATTTTACTTCAATGGGCAATCAGTGTTATAGTGCACTGGTTCATAAATTTATGAACCAGTGCACTATAACACTGATTGCCCATTGACAAAAAAATCATTTGGATGGGCACATCTCAGCTAATACGTAACCTATTCCTTTGATTTTCGGTATTTGGACATTATTTGTTATGCTCTTTCTGAAAATGAAGTCCAAATTTAAAAATTCAAAAAAAAATGTTTATGACATCATTTATGACATCACACTTCACCACTCTATACTATTTATCTGAGGCTTAGCTATAAACAGGATTTCTAGTGAACTGCACTTTGCTTTTTAGTATAGTTTTCTTTACGCGTAGCATTCATGTTACTGATTTTTTAGAATTATTCTCTTTATCATTTGAATCAGAATTGTACCTCTTGCGCGCGAGCACACATGCAGCTTATATCTATAGAATTTTCTTTACAATTACTTTTTATTATTTCTTTCTTTTTATAAATAGTCTCTAAAATATTAAAGACTATTGATACAACCTTGATTTATAAAGCTGTAAGATTTGAGCTCCACTGAAAAGCATGCATGTAATATACTACCGTAACCCATTCAGGACTGGTCCGGAAAAGCGTTAGGCTGTAGTCTATGGATAATGCATGTTATATCAACATTATGAATCTTCAATGGGTTTACCCACCACCATGTGGGAGCCTTGTTTATCATGCATTGACTCAACAGGAATTTTGATATGAAAAGGGATAAATCAAAATAAATTTTTAAAATACCAAAATCATAGGGGGATTATGCCCTCCTCCCCCCCCCCCCCCCCCCGCCCCCCTCCACACACACCTACCCCTGGCCTTTCTATAGGGTTAAGGAACCAATACTGAACAAGATTAGTTCATTGATAGAGAAACTGTCACCTGTGACAATGAAATATTAGTAGTATAAATCAACATGCACCAATTTACCAATATATATAACATACAAACTTTTACATTAAAACAAAATTATAAGTGTATGTTTATAAGAACTCCTAGATCAAATCACAGTCAGACCTGGCATAGGAGCCACAAAAACTGCAGAGAAAAACAATGTTGCTGAACCTGTCTAAAGAGGTCACCTGTCTACAATGGCCACATTTCTTGTTTCCCTTAGATGGTCACTATACACAGGTTTGACTGTATATGTGCATGTAGTCTCCTAAACATGAGCACATTCCATTACTCATTCTTAGTTGTGGTAGTATATTTTTTAGTATCAATGGTCATGTGTCGTTAATAATATCGCTAATGATATTCGTTTGTCTCGCAATATATGGTCAACAAGGAATTTAAAGATAGGTGATTTATAATTACACCCTACGGCAGGCGCAGTGCGCTTTTCCTGCTTGAGCGAGTAAGCTCCTAATTGGCCAGTAAAGGACATGTCCTATTGGCCGACGAACCAATCAGCGGGCCGCTGGATCGCCTCTTGTCTGTTGGACGGAAACAATAGCGGGCCGCTGGATCGCCTCTTGTCTGTTGGACGGAAACAATAGCGTGCTGGTTCGGGCTGGTTGGGGAGTGCATTGCGAGACAAACGAATATCATTAGCGATATTATTAACGATACTATTTACGCAATGAGTATTAACACATTTAGCATTAATGGTCATGTGTTTTCATAAGTGTATGTAATGCCATGCAATAAATAGATCTGTACATAAGATATGTGCAATTTGTTTTAGTTGTGAAAAAAATCAAATATGTTCCCAAACATGCTTTTAAAAGTATAATCGGACATGTGTTTTCTATTAAGATATATAATTCCATGCAATATATAGATCTAGATATGTGCAATTTGTTTTAGTTATTAAAGAAATACTCAAACGTTCCAAAACATGCTTTTTCACAGATAGCGTCTGCCTATAAACTACGTATATATACATATTTATACACATAATATGGCCATCACTTACCACGCTTGTTGATAACATGGAACCATACTGTAAAAGCAAACAAATAAAAATGAAAATAAAATTGTAAAAAGCTGCTTTTTATGTAGTTTTTCTCACTGAAATGTAAAGAGCAGACTTTAATAACATGCATTACTGCCGCAACGGTTACTTTCACAAACCAAAAAATGCAGAAGTTAATTCCAATAATTTAGATTTGATTTTAGTTAATAAATAACATTGTAACAGCTATATTATATTTTATAAGTAGTTGTAAATGTGCATTATTGCTGAAAATATTACCATTTCAAAGCAGAAATATAGGCATTAACTTGTTGATGTAATATTGTAAAGTATTCCTTTTAATATGGTTAATATAGTAATCCAGTGAAAAGTAGTGTTCGCTTTTTGTATGTACACAAAACGCATTTTTAACCAATTATGGACTGGTCCCTAAAAGACCCCGACTGTGGTCTATGGCGAATGTGCAATATTAACCAACATGATATTCTAATATTTAATAGATTGATTTAATATGCTTGAAATGTTAACAGATCAAGAAATTAAACTGATCATATATTTTGGCAACATTTACCAAAACAGAACAGCCATTAATAAATTCAATATCCCTTTTTAGAATAATAATATATTTTGGGATTCAGATCAGGGGTCAAAGACAATTCAGCTACAAATAATAAAATCCCTTTTTGAAGCTAACTTAACAAGTCCTAGGTGATTCAACCTTTCTTAATGAAATGGAGCAAAAAACAAGAATCATCATCTTGACCGAAAATAGCATGCATACATATCCATACATTACATCCATCTACATGTGTCATGCTACCCCCGCATCATTTATATGCACTGCACTGCATGACTACAAATTAGTGGCTAGTTTCGGACCAGGGGAGAATGGGGAGTGGGTGATGAGCTGATCTGAATTCAGCGCACACTTTCCTGCCAGCTAATAGTGCTCATGCAATGGTGACCTTCATTAGCGATGCAGCATAATTTGATATGTTTGCAAGTGCGATCGGGACTGGAATTCATAATGAAGGGTTGTAAAAACCTTAATAATGCTCTCCGACTTAAAATAAAGGAATCTAGAAAAAAAAACTTGTGGCAATGCAAAAGGAATGTCCCCCCCCCCCCCCCCCCCCCCTGCAAACCACTGTGCACATTTCCAAAATGTACTACTAGTACATCTAGACAATCAAATCACTGCAGGTTATCCCTTGAGAAATTATTATTTTTTCATTACACATCGTGCTTACTTTTAAAAAGCAAAACTGTACATCAAAGTTGCTTGTAACATAACAAAATCTTTGTCAAGGCTCTTTTTTATAACATTATTTAAATTGCTCATGCAATGGTGACCTTCACTAGTGATGCAGAATCATCTCATATATTTGCAAGTGTGATCGGGACTGGAATTCATAATGAAGGGTTGTAGAAGGTAACGCTGCTTAATTTTAATAATGCTCTCCAACTTAAAATAAAAGGAAACTAGAAAAAACTTGTTGCAATGCAAAAGAAATGTTTCCCCCCAGACCACTGCGCACATTTCCAAAATGTACTACTAGTACAATGCCCTGTGTGTGCAGAGCAGTATCATCAAATCGAAACAGG
This sequence comes from Echinarachnius parma, assembly GCA_037951105.1. Lineage (NCBI taxonomy): Eukaryota > Metazoa > Echinodermata > Echinoidea > Clypeasteroida > Echinarachniidae > Echinarachnius > Echinarachnius parma. The sequence goes on along the minus strand of JBAMJV010002627.1, from coordinate 159,863 downwards.
TGATCAATTGAGTAATAAGTATTTTTTTCATTACACATCATGCTTACTTTTTTTAAATCAGAATTGTACATCAGAGTTGATTGTAACGTAACAAAATCTTTGTCAAGACTCTTTTTTTTTTATAACATTATTTAAATTGCTCATGCAATGGTGATCTTCACTAGTGAGGCAGAATCACCCGTTTGCAAGAGCGATCGGGACTGGAATGCATAATTACGGAATACAGGTTGCATAAAAGTAACGCTCCTCAATTTAATACTCTCCAACTGAGATCAAAGGAAAGTGGAAAAACCTGTTGCCAAGCAACGGAAATGTATCCCTCTGGACTATTGCGCTCATTTCCAACATGTGCATAACTGGTAAACAAGTAGTTGTCTAGACCAAGCGCTGTACAGAACAGTTCTGTCAAATTAATGTGCAGTTGATCAACTGAGTAATGATTTTTTAATCATATAACTTAATTTTTTTAAAGCATAATTTTCCATCAAAGTTGCCTGTAACGTAAAATAATCTTGGTAAATGCTCTTCTTTTATATAAAATCATTCAGATTTTAAGTAAATCAAAACTGTCAGAGAAAAGGCATACAAAAACATTCATTATCTATGTAAAAACAAAGCCCCCCCCCCCCCCCCCCCCCCAAAACAAAAAATCAATGTATCGTGAGTGCAATCTTGAATGGGTTAAAAGCTACAACATGCAATGCTTTTCCCAAGGAACATACAAATATTGTAAGTTATATATAACACCAAAATGCAATCTTAAAAGGATTAAGCTACAACAATTCAATGCCTTTTTTCCACAAACATACAGAACGTGGAGAGTAGACGTAGTACTGTGTTTCGTAGGCCAAGGCTACAAGGGGCAGACTGTATTAACTGTATTGTGATCCTTACATTCCACACAAATGCAACATTTAACAGATTACGCTAAAAATGATGTAAAGTTTAAACACAGGAGTCCTCACAGTCGAAACAAATTGTGCGTTTCTTATAAAAATGCAATCTTGAAACGGTTAAACTCCAACGTGCGATTCATTTTTCCCACGAACATACCAAAACGTGGAAAGTAGACAACTTATTGTGTTACGTAGGCCAAGGCTACTAGGGGCAGACCGCATTGACTGTATTGTGAGTCTAACATACCACACAAATGCAACCTTGGACGGATTATAAGCTAAAATGATGTGAAGCTTCAACAAAGAGAGACGTGAACATTTTTGAGTTACCTATAACACCAAAATACAATCTTGAACAGGTCATAAAGCTACGATTTTCATGCCTTTTTTTCCCACGAACACACAAACGCAGAGAGTAGACTTTGTTTTGTGTTTCGTAGGCCAAGGCAAGGAGACTAGATGCAGATTGGATAGGTTAAGCTACAACTATGCAATGCCTCTATCCCACGAACATACGAACATGGAGATTGGATGCAGGACAGTGTATAGTGAGTGTAATCTTGAAGGGTTAAGCTCCAATGATGCGATTCCTTTTTCCCACGAACATAACGAACATGGAGAGTAGATGCAGTATTGTGTTTCCTAGGCCAAGGCTACTAGGGGCAGACCGTATTGACTCTAGCTCATGAGGGAAGCGCCGCATACTCATGTAAAATTCACAACTTTTTCCAATCATCGAATGCTTTCCGCCGTCGCTGTCGAGTCGCCCGGTGTTTTGTTTCTCTGCGATCAAGAGGCAGTTGAACCAGTTGGACTTACCCCCTTCAGACGTTAAAAAAAAAAACAACACTGCGTCAAGCGATGTGCTTCTTTGTATGTATGACACGTGATCAAAACAACTTTGTATCAAACAGAATAAGCAGGTCAGGGCTCGACACTAGCACTTGCCCTATTGCCCTGGGGAAGTAAAAAATTGGTGGTCGGGCAAGTAAAATATAATAAATGCTTTAGTTTGGTTGCCCGATAGGGCAAGTCAATTATTGGTCAACTACGCTCGAGAGAAAATGTTATTTCTTTGTAAATCCTATCTGCGAGTAGGCGGGCAAGTAAATTTCTGTTTGGGCAAGTACAATTTGACAATTAATGACTTTACTTGCCCGAACGGGCCAGTAGAGAAAAATGTTAGTGTGGAGGCTAGTTATAACTATCAGCATTATTAATTGTTAACATTACAATGAATGTAATGTAACTGTATACACAGTTTTATGGGCCGTGTTTAGTGTTGGAACATAACGTTTTGCAAACTTGCATCATATTCATACATTCGTACAGAGTTGACTATACACATGAACATTTCCTGTCTGAAAATGGTGATCCTTTTTTCTACATTGAAGAACTTGACTCTGCAGGCGTAGACATGGCAACTCTCTGTGCATGTTAAACATTACAAGTAGCTCTTGCGCACTCTACTTAACTCGCTCAACTCCGCCCCCTCCGTAATCGATCATTTACTTCATTTTGACTTTTTATACATGTATGTATTAACCCGTTCAAGATGAGTCTAGAGAATACTCAGGATCAGATATTTTCAACGGGTCAACGAAAAAATGAAGGAACAAGACATAACTTAATAATATTCTATAGATATGGTGCACATAGTCAACTACACCTTTTCTCACTTGCATTTCAACCATAGTGTTACTAAAAAAGTTATCCAACAAATATACTTTAAATGAGCACTGCTAATTAGTTACTGTTTTGGAAATCACACCTGGTAATGAGCGGTGATGCAGATTTAAGAAGAACAAATAATTGTAATTTAGTATTCAGCCGACATGTTGCGAGTTAACCTGTTACTTATAATGGAAACCTGGTGGTTACATGTATGTTCAATGTCGATGGGGATTTCAGAATCTCAAAGAGAATGGGTTAAATTACCCAAATGGTCCCTAAAATACTTCAGCTTGTGTCTATACAGAATGCACGTTATAGGGTCTACCATCTGAAGTCATATAGTCTTCAATGTATTACCCCATCCAGGATGGATTGATTTTGCAATAACATGCATTTTCCATTGACCCTAGCCCGAGTATTTTCAGGACCAGTATTGAATGGGTGAAGTAAAACTAAAATGTAGTGCAAGATCTCACACACAGAGTGCGCTGAATCTAGCACATAACCAATTGAGTCTCCACCACAGATAAAAAGTGTATACATGAGGTTTTAAATTCCTCGAAAATGTCCTCGCGGGCTCTGGATAGGTTTCATCAGCCAGGTATCCCCGTTTCTCCCACACGCGGGACCAACGCAGATGCCGCGACCGATATCCATCTGGATTATTGATTTTGTATTTTCGGCCGCTTCATCCGCGACAGGCTCCCGCATCGTGCGCGACACCCCTCCCGCCAGATTCACGGTCAAACGACACTTTTACTCGCATCCTCGGGGATAATGCAGTATTGATCCGAACGAGAGAGAGAGAGCGGGACAGAGATGGAGGGAGAGGGGGAGAGAGAGATGGAGGCTCTCTGCATCACTCTGTGAATGACGTGTCATCCCTCAGATTTGTATCTGTGTTTATTCAGCATTGCAGATACGACGATGATGATGTCTTATTCAATGATGAATGTGATGTGAATTATAATAATTTATGAAAACAATGATGTCCTGTAAATGTTAATACAAATCTATTAAAATGGTAGTTTAGAGGAATAATTAGAATACATATGTCATAATGATAATAATGATAATAGTAAAAGAAGTAGTATTATCATCATCATTATAGTCGTCATCGTCGTCATCTTCATCATCATCATCATAATTGACATGATATTGCCTTGCATTTCATATATTGGCACTGTGAATTAGGTCGTCTAGTTAACAATGCGATTGAACTTCTTATTTGATTCAGTGTTCAAAACTTGGTGATTTTTATGATCTTTTATCTTTATAACTTGTTCTATTTCCATAAGGGCATATTAACTTTCAGGGTCTTCCTTTTAAAAACGAAAGCAAAGGAATCTTCACAAAATCTCCCCATGTCATCTTTCCAACTGTGTCATCCATTCTTCCTCCCTGTCAACCCACATTCCACAAGCTACATTGGTAGCTTCCATCGTATGATCCATTCTCCAATCTATGCATCCATGCTCCAAGTTCATTAACAATATTTATAAATATAACAAACACAGGGAGACAATTTTCGCTCACTGCTGAGAGGAACTCTTTGTTATTACCCCGTTCAGATCCTGAGTTCAAATTTTTCCTGAATGAACTTGAAACTTGCAAAATACAGAGAGACCGACCATTGCAAAATCTTTATCAACCAAAACAACAAAAGCTTTTATATTAGACATCCAAATATTTATAGGACCATTCCTGAATACAAACTAGAAAGAATCTGGCAACAAAGGAATGGAGCAACATAAAATGATTGCACAAAACAAACATTTATACTTTGGAAAGAGTTAGATTTTAGGAATTCGATATGAATGGGATAGTTATGTACAAGCGACCTCTGCACGCGTGAAGATGCACTTTTGTTTTGCCAGTTTTGTTTCCTCCACCCTGGAAGTGTGCCTGCCCTGTATGGGTCCATTACAGGCCACGCTTAGGGTCAGGGCCCCCGGTGGGGTACATACAAGGGGGGGGGGGGGGGGGGGCTTGCTTCCTTTCTATACCTCATCCGATCCCCTCTAGTCCCCAATTAGGGGAACCCTACTGCACCCTTGCACCACCACGGTGGACACTGCCCAAATATGGCTTGATAACAATTTTCTTTTCTTCAGAATAATTTTGGATTTTGTCAGGTCGAATACCAGGTCATTGCAAGCCGTTATTATCCGATCCCATGCATGTCACATGTCACCATTCCTAGCTGACATCTTGATCTCTTGTGTTGATGTGGATGGATTTGAATTGAAATATCAGCTATAAATACCTACCTATTCCCCCCCCCCCCCCCCCTCAAAAATTGAAGTATTTACATATTTTGTTTCTTCCTCACTATCCGATTCTCTTCCAAATTGCTTTAATTTTGGAACTCTCTTGCTCTCTCTTGGACAGTGCTTGATTTAACAATTTTTCTCCAGAAGTATTTTGTTGGGTCAAATAGCAGATCAAGATGTTATTATCCAATCCCACCATGTCATATGTCACCATTCCACCGTTGACATCTTGATCTCTTGGAGTCATGTCAGATTCTTAAATCTCGGCTAATACCCGTCTAACCCTCCAAAAATATGAAATACATATTTTGTTCCTCACTAGCTCATGAATTCTATTTATATTGTCTTTCTTTACTCTTTCACACTCTTGTAAATTTCTCTTACAGCCCCTACCCCCTCATCTTTGTAAATTCATTCGATACTGGTGTATACATTAATCATACAGTAATATGGAGAAAGCATACCAAAGTTAATGTATATATACCAAAGTCAAATTGCTACCAATGACTGAAATGTCTTTATCCCTCTTGAAGTTGAAATTCTACGAACTACCATTGAAAGACACTGTCAGCAAGTCTGTACAACTGCCCACCTTTCTTTCTTTCTTTGTTCCTACCCTCCTCATAAATTGATAGCCACAGTATATATATGATAACTTGATTGTCTCTTCCAAGACACAAACTGACAGTGGGTGGTATACAAAATATGCAAGACCGCATACATACATGTACATGTACACATACAAAAAAGGACAATTATTTATCATTTGTTATCATATCATCAACAATTTGTAGCAGTTTGATGAACACATATCATTTCAAATTATATTTTCAATAATGTGCCTTTCTCTCCTTTTCATCAATTGTTTTGTGAGGAATGTGCAATTCTTCCAAAATTATCATTTCAGATGAAATCACAATTTATTTTGCTATAAATAATTGTTCTCCGAAGTCAAACCTCCATTCTCTCTATCCATCATTCTATCTTCCATTTGTTTCTCTTCTTCTCTCTTTCTTAGTCACACACATCTTCATTTTTTATTCCTACTCCCATATCTCCCCATTTTCAAAACATCAACTCACTTTGGTTCAATTTCAACATCCGCTGCCTAAAACAATTCTTGCTTATGATATTCAAATAAAGTAATTTTCACTCCTACCTACATTGTTGCACTTTCCCTCTCTGTTTATGGCTCCCACCTCCCACTTTCCTTCAATGTCAACATTCCCTGCCTAAAACAAATCTCTAAATTATGACATCTCAACAAACAAAACTCTTCATCAAGATATCATTGTTGGCTATCATTTCTCGCACTCAGGGCCCCTTAATTTGATTTTCATCTTCACCTCCAATATTCCAAGGAGGTTGAAAATGTTCTTCTTTTTTTCTGACTATGATGACTTCATCATTGTTGCCAATCTTTTCTTGAGATCACAGCCGCTTAATTTCATCATTTATCTTCACCTCCAAAATTTCAAGGAGGCTGAGCAAATTCTCCCTTTTTTCTGACTATTGATTACTTTCCAATACCTGCGGGCTCTAATGTAATTTCACCTATTGTTTAAAGGGATCTAGTAACTTTGTTCACATGTGCAAAATCTGATGAATCAAATGTGTACTTTGGTAGTCTGATATGTTCAATGAGTAATGTGTGGAAATTCCACAAGAAATTAATGTCATATTACTCATATGACTGAGTAATGGGCGAAAATGCAAAGTGGTATTTGCACTTACATTGCACACAGTAATAATTCTCCTTAGATACAGAAGTTAAAATCCATATACGTCATCATAAATATGTTTATAACAAAAGAGAAATTTGTAAAAAAATAAAAAATAAACCTGCTCCATGTTTCTACTGTTATTCAATTACAATGATGTTTGCGAGAATTGCTTGAGTCTTGGTAGGTTTTGCAGATTTTGACAATGTTACTAGATCCCTTTAACTCTCACCCCAGCTGCACTTGCTATTTAAGGTTCGTCAATCAAGCTTGCACGAAGTACATGCCAAGCATAAAACAATATATATTTGCACCATAATCATTTTGATATATTGTGACATTTCTTCCATTTAGGCAGCTGATATTGAGTACAATGCTACAAGCATTCTTTCAATCAACTTGGCATAATACATTTTCTTTCTCATTTTCCCCTAAAAGTTTCCACTTCCTCACTTGTATACATCATACAACGCTTTCTGTTTGTAATTAAACATCTAAATAAAAAAGCCCAGCAGAGGGGGGAAATGATATTGCTTACTCTTAAAACGATCCATCAACAATGCCTAAGTGAGCTAAAATGATCAAATAGTGGCAGCCATTTAATATAAGAGAGTTGTTTCCAGCAAGTTTTTGTTTTGTTTTGCTATTGTTACACAATTTTTGCCTAGGGTTCCAGCTAATCCACCAGAGACCCAAATTCAAGGGCCGGAAATCTGTGCTTTCAAACTGAGATAGAAAAGTTTCTCACTCTGATTGCAGGTATGATACACCTTTCAGACCAGCCAAATATTACCAGTATTTAAGCAAATCCAATGAATAGCTATGCAAAAAAAGGTGCAGACAAATTTCAAATTTAATAGAGAAATGAACAATGAAGAAAATTGTCAAAGGTCAATTTAGCACAGCCATCCTGACCCTGGCTATATTTGGCAGACCGATATGTAGCCACCTTCCAGCAAATAGAGTGCGAGGTTTGTAACTTTTCTGAAGAGTTAAACTACGTCTGAATGGCATGCACTGGCATTGAGTGAGAGAAGTGTGTAACTTCTCTAAAAAATTAAAATCTGTCTGGATGGCACACACTGATTTTTCCTTTGTTTACATATATATATGTAGAATTTGGTCTGAAGTTGGTCTGAAAGCGGTATAATACTGTGAAAGATGAATAATGCAAACATCCTATCAGAAGCATCATCTAAACCGCTCAATTGAAGAGTTTTTGCTATAACAACAGCTCCTTTGAATTTCGAAGGTGAATGTGCTTGACTTTTGAAAAGGTGTGAAGCGGAATAACAAAGTTGAAAAGAATGCTCCAATTTTTCCACCAAACACTTAAATGGTTTCAATAACAATTTTCCGACTGGTGCGAGTACAATAGGAAACGATTATCTCAATAATTCTTACCATTTTATTGCATTTAAGGACTTTTCACAATGGCACAATTGTACTTCAAGATTTCCTCAAGGAGTTTAGTGACCTATTCATTGTGACTTCAAAGAAGTAATTGAACCCAATGTTAATACGGGGGAATTCAATTTTCTAAGAAGTTACACTTCATATCAACAATACTATAAAGAGGTTATTTTTAATACTGACTATGCCATTTGTTGCTACATGAAAGTAATAATTAAAAAGAGCATATTTCACAATTATCATCATAATTTTATTAGTTAATATTCTTAAGGTTTATCAATATCTATCAACATTGAAAACAAAACAAAAACAAATACTTAATGAAATAATTGTACCTTATTATAAAAATAATTCATCATAAAGGAATTATTAAATCTAATGTTATTTTGTTTGGTTTGGTACATAACATGTTCCAATATGTTGGCTCTCTTTCCAAAGTCTCAATAAAGAATAGATTTAAAACCATTGCCTACCAACTATGCAGAAAAAATGGCAACATGATTTATAATAATTTCTCCTATAGATGCCTCTGCAATTGACCTCCCCTAGCTTAGTTTACCTTTCAATGTTTACATGTTTACAACTTAACCTAAAACACCCTGTAGCAGCTTTCTACAGTAGAGCCTCTTACTTAACCAAGTCCCTACTGGATTCTGCAATTCCCATTGAGTTTATACATGGCCAAACAAGTTCTCATAGGCAATGGGTTAACCTGTTCCCTAAATCCGCATAGAGTTAATACAGGACCTACCAAGTTCTCACAGGCAATGGGTAGAATGCAGTAGTCAGGACGAAATTTACGACAGTCTTGTTGCTTCATACATAGTTTCATGCAACATAATCATGCTCAAATGCAATTTATAATGGGCATAAATTCAGAAAAGGTTGGGCACTCTGGATGTAAACACTACTTACTGTTTGTCAAGATGTCACATTATGGGGGTTTATGGTTATGATTTATTGCCACATATTCAGTTGGCTGTAATGTGATACTGGCAGTCCCAGCAAAATATGATATTCAGTATATTTTGCTGTCATAAACCTGCTGAGGAAAAAAAGTAATAACCCCTTCTCTAAATACCCCCATTAGCATGATATTGAAGGTGATCACATGTTATAAATGGATATTCTAAAATTGATATCCTATCAATTTAAATATGCACTTTATGTACAGTCAAAAGTGAATTTCTCCTTTTTATATATTTTATGTGAATTTATCTCTCACTCGAGAACCATAATTTCTAACCCCAAAAGACATGCACGTGTATTATTAGATTGATTTCCAAAGTTTAAATATAAAATTATACAATTCCGACAAAAATGGTCTTTTGTGCATAAGACCATTTCCAGCAATAAATCATTTAGAGTTTGAAAATCTTTAGTATTCGATACCTGACCAATGAATCATGATGCTTTAAAAGACTGCTGTTTGGGATAATATTGATTTTTCCTTTTCAATTCTGATTTGCTAGTTTATGACTTTCAACAATAATATAAGGATGGTGGGTTTAAAAATAAGTCTGATTAGGAAAAGTGAAAACTGTGCAGTTACATGAAACGATTTATTCATAATTTGCTTCATAACTTTAGCCACCACAATCCAAGATCAAACTTGGGTACAAGCTTTGAGTTTATCTTTGACTATGCGTAAAAGTTTGTGTGTTTGTGTTGAGTTTGAGTGTTAACTGTGTTTGTGTTTGAATGTGAGGGAATATTTGTATGTGTTTGTAAGTTTGTAGGTGTGTGAGTGTACATATGTATTGAAATTAGGTGTGAAAGTTTGTAAGTGTGTGAGTGTACATGTGTATTGAATAAGGTGTGTAAGTTTGTAAGTGTGGGGCGTGCACATGTGTATTGAAATAAGGTGTGTCAATTTGTAAGTGTGGGAGTGTGTGTATTGAAATAAGGTGTGTATAAGTGCGTAAATGTATAAGTATGTATGTGTGAATGTGTGTCTGAGTGTGTACGTGTGCATGTGTGTCTGGAAGTGTGTAGGTGTGCATGGTCCTTTTTTTGTTTGTTCCATTTCTACACGGAGAAGGACGAATGCGTCTCTTTTGATCAATTTACCACTCACACGGAATACCGATTATCTCTTGATTTCGTTCCGATGAAACGGGCCCGGTGCTTTTCATTCTTTGCCAATTTGCCCCATCTCATTAAATCATTAAGGAATAATGGAGCGCTAACAGGGCAGGCTGCGATGAATGTCGATGAGTTTCCTATCCAGATTACGCCTGTATGACGTGCAACATCCAATTAGGCACTTAATCAGAAAACGGATCGGCTGTAATTTCTGCCAACTTTTAATGTATCTGGTAATATAATTCATTAGCTTTGCTTTTTATATATCGTACTAATAGTATACCAATCAGACAGGAGAAAATGCCTCCCGTAGAACAGCTAAAGGGCAAAGAAACTTGCCATTTTATGCCTCTCATGGTGGGAACACATACTACCCAATATACATGTTCATGTATGTGCTTGGTAGTTTTCCATGCAAACATATACTCATTGGACACAATTATTCCACCCTTACCCCTCCTTTACAAATCTAAAACAAATTGTATTTGAATACATACTTACAGAGTAGTGAAACAAAAACACAGGGGCCTATGACAATTGTGTACAAAAAGAGCCCCTAAAAATCATAAAATTGCCTCCATAAATGTTATGAAACACACATTTTAGAGTGCTATTATTGCAGGCAAACATAACAGGGAAAATCCCCAAAATACAATGATTTTCCCAGATGTTTAATAATTTATGTTTTTTTTAGTCTAAAAAGGGTCTTTTGATTTCCCAATTACCCAAATTTTGTATCATGTCTTCCTCTCTCTCCCTTTTATGAACAAAAATAATAATTTCATGACACTGCAATTCAGGATTAAATTAAATTTGAGATAGGATTCTCAATCAATCAACAATGTCAATAACATAGAAAACTGTCTGAAAAGCCACACATACATCCTGTTAAGTGCTTCGCTGTACAAACTTAATTTATCCCTTTTTGTGATTTTGCTTTTTGCAACAGAATTCTTCTCTAAAGATGACCCTGAAATGAATGAACTACACGTCAGATTTCTGAATGACGAGATTTATGTTCAAGTTCGGGTTTTAAGGTCAATGGCAGATGTAAATGGTTTTTCTATCAAAAACATCTTTTCTCTGTCAGCAAAAATAGAAGAAATTGTGTTGACTTTAGTCTGGATCTTAGAAAGAATTTATATGAAAAGATGATCAATCGCTGTATTTTGCTTTTAATTCAGTACCCTTCGGCAGATTAGGATTTTGTGCAATAGTGAGTAAACTAGCATGGGTTTAATAGAATTATTACAAGATTTGCAGTAAGCCGAGGTCATCTGTCAGAAAATCTTATTGTCTTTGATAAACTGTGTTGGTTCTGTAAAAAAATGCGCTGATTTTGCATGAATGTTGGTGTTTTCTAAAGTCTCTGGGTCGGGGGGGGGGAGGGGGTGGGTGGAGGGGAGAGTGCGTCCCCCTTGCTTCTACCCCTTTGCCCTGTATATCTGTCTACACCAGTGTACAAAATTACCCTTTCCTTTATGAACTGTCAAACCTGTGTATAGTAACCACTTAAGGGAAACAAGAATAGTGTCCATTCTAGACAGGTAACCTCAATATACATGTTCATTTTTAATGGCCACAATAATGCAGGTTGGCTGCTATAGACAAGTGCCCACTAAGACAGGTTTGGCTGTATTATTTGTGCTGACATGGCTGCAAAGGGAGTGCAAATGTGCCATTCATACTCTCATAACATATCTGACAGTCAGATGGAAATGCCATTCAGTGTTGAGGCATGTGAATTTCACATTGTAGAGTTCACTGGAGGTTTGAGCTCAAATTCCATCTTGTAAACTTTGACAGGAAGTTGTTGTGTTTAAATTCCATGTTGTTCATTCCTGATCGTGTACATTTCACAAAAGCATGTTGTACTTAAAAACATCTTGTAAATTTGTCAAGAGTATGTTGTGCTTCAAATTCCATCTCTCAAAATTTAATATATATTTTATACAATACAATGCAAATGCCAAATAATACCAAGTTTTGAACCTGCAATTATAATGCATTGTGCTGAGATGGTCATGTGAAGATTTATATACTCCAAATGTAGAAACAAGAATTTGTGTTCTGTTTATCCAAGTGGGCTTTCCCCCATTTGATAAACAAAATGCATTATATTTTCAATGCATTCTCCATATCTGTCTATATTTTGTTCCAAATAATGGCATATTCCTTCTCCTCTTCTAATCTCTCCCTTCCTCTCCCCGTCTCTCCTCTTCTTTTCTATACCCTCATTAATTGGCCTCCATATATATATTTAGCTTTCTATACATCTACACAGCTTTCTTTTACCCTCCCTCCATATATATACATTTATATATTTAGCTTTCCATACATCTATACAGCTTTCCATACCTGGCTTCGAAAGTAGGGGTCTCTATTGAACCGTAGTCCTACTAATAACAGGGGACAAACGCATTCCATTCAACTGCATAGGTTTCCCTGGAAAGGCCTGGATGGTCGCTAATACCCAGCAACAATGGCGCAGTGAAAATATGTACACAGCAAACGCTTGTCTATCTTCCCTTTCAAATATTCGGCCGAGGTCGGTCGAATGGTCTGTCTATATACCCCATAACAAACAGTGCGGGGCTATTAATTATTAGTAGCACTTTGGTAGTGTGTGAGCTGAAATGTCATGTAATGTGTGTATACAAGTAATTCCAATTTTCCTTTTTACCCGAAGAAATTGGATATACGCATCTCAAAAATCTATACATCAGCATAATTTTCACACACTTTTGTAAATTGATCTAAAAGGTTATACCATATTTATTATAGCAATATCCTCCCTATACAGTTCAAATGGCTGGTCTAACCCATAACAAACAGTGCATCATTACTTATTTAATGCACTTAATTATTCAATGCACTTTTGGTAATGTGTGAAATGAAATGTCATATAATGCTTGTATCATGTGTATTTTATACAATTTCATATTATCCCCCAAAAATGTACACATCAGCATTATTTTCACACATTTTTGTTTGCAATATTGATACACAGTATTCAATTTCATATTGAATTATACACCCATCTAAAAATGTACACATTAGCATAATTTTAATTTGGCTTTTTGTAATATTTAATCATATTTATTCATCTCAATATCCTCCATTCCAAATATGTATATAAGGTGCAAATGGCTGGTCTAACCCACAACAAACAGTGCACCATTAATTATTCAAAGCATGTTTGTAATAAAAGTGTGCAAAGTGCATGCTATGCGATGCATACAAATGTGTGAAGTACTTTGCAACGTACATTATTTATTCCTATCAAAGTAATATTATGCATCCTCCTCATTCAAGATTAACAAATCTCTGCAACAAAATTCTTGGAAATGTATAAATAGTCAATTTTACAATGTATTCAGTATCGTAATATAATTACTAACACACACACACGAATTGACGTGAACTTATATAAACATATCACATTTCATCTTGCAATATTCATATAATATCATAACGATCTGCAACCCATATTGTGTCAACCCAATCTATACACAGATCCTTGTTGGTTACCGTGGAAACACCACGGAGCATATGCCGCCCGCAAATAGTTCTTGCAAGGTGGTTTTGGGGGGAAGGTATATCAGGCATGAATGATAGATGTGGGTTCCTCTATACCGCATCGCATCGCATGATGTGAACTGGGGCAGTATAGTCCGCAAAACAAAACAGCTTTTCTACGAATATCTGTAGCAACATGCATCAAAAACTCAGAAACCGTTATTCTGGCTTTATATCTCAGTGTATCAAAGCACACCCTGCATTTCAAAATGGTGAAGCAAATTAGCATTTAAAATTGGGAGGCTAATCATGTATCAGGTAATCATTTATCAACTAAAAAATGTGCATGATTAGCATGAAACACATTTGAAACACCCGATTATGAGCTTCTCTCAACCCAGGTGTATAATTGGGTACCCGGAAGGATGGAATGGAGTTACTTAGCACTGTGTGCACCTACAAGGTTGCCTAGCTGGAATGCTCCCCAGGGAGTGGAAAATGTGCACTTTGTATGCTGGATTGAGCGCAGTATGTATCCGATGACCGGGGTAATAATAGTGATGCACTGCATGCGTCGAAAGACGGAACATGCGCTATATAAGTAGCCACCATTATTATTATTATTATTATTATTAAAAAGAGATAATTAACACATGAAAATTGGCATGATAAGCCTGAACTGAGTTTGCAAACGCTGATTATGAGCTTATAGAGTAGTTGATAAACACATCCATGGACACACAAATAGAGTGATACTAGTATATTATGTGCATATCGTATGCCGCAAATAATTGTAGCAAGGTGGTTTTGGTAAGGTGAAATCTGGCATGAATGATAGATGTGGGTTTCTCTATACCGCATCGCATGATACGAACCCCAAATTGGGTAATATAGTCCGCAAAATAAAACAAAATATATCACAAAACAAAAACAAAAAGATTTTAGTAAAAAAGGCTTGATGTTACAGTATAAAAGAGGCCAACAAAATTTAAAAGGTAGACAACACTTATACTTTGCTACTATTTGTCTAGCATGAATGATAGATGTGGGTTTCGACGCTTCATTTGATGTGCTGCCACGAATTGGGGCAAAAAGTCCACAAATCTAAACTTCAAAAACCTTTCAAGATTTTCAGGAAACAAGCTAGATGAATAAAGGATCAATAAAACATGCATGATCATGAAAAAGGTAACTGTATTTGATACATCTAGATAAACACAGCAAGTAGTACACCCATAACCCATATATGTACATCAAGCATGAATGATAGATGCCGGTTTCGCTTGATTTGCAGCCAAGAATTGGGGCAAAAAGTCTACAAATCTGAACTTCTAAAAAAGTTACACAAGATTTCAGGGGATCAATAAAACATGTAAATGATGGCAAAATAAACTGGATTGTATACATCTAGATGAAGAAAAAAACATGTGGTACACCGATATGTACATCAAGCATGAATGATACATGAAGGTTTCGCTTGATTTACAGCTAAGAATTGGAGCATAAAAGACGGCAAATCAAGACTTCTAAAAATGCTACAAGATTCCAGGAAAAAAGCTGGATGTAGGTACAGCATACATATAGGATTGAAAAGCTAACAGGATGATTTATCTAGACTTACAAATTGTGCGGTATCAACGGTGAAAGATATACAGTATGTGGAATCTTCTTCATCACATCAAATGATGCGCAGCCAAGAATTGGGGCAAAAAGTCAGCAAATCAAAACTTGTTTAAAAGGTTAAAAAACCTGAAAGTTACAGGCTTACAGCATAAAGAGGGCATACATAATTGAAAAGATAGACTGCTGGGTCAGCAATACATCAGCTAATATTGTGTTACTATTTTTTTCTAGCATGAATGATAGATGTGGGTTTTTCACCTGCATGTGCAGCCAAGAATTGGGGCAAGAAGTCTGCACATCAAAACTTTTACCATTTTTAAAAAGATTTTAGTTAACAAAAATAGATGTCGCAGCATCAATAAAACACACCATGCAGAACAGGCAGACTGAGTAATTAATACAAACACACGCTATATGGAGCCAAAGAATTAGGGCAATAATTCACAAAATGAACAACAAATTTTTAAGTAGAAGAGAAAATCAATAAACCATATTTATAAAAATAAAAATAAAAATAATGCCAGATAAGCTGATAACGATAAAGAATTGAAAGGTAAATCAACAAGTATTGAGAATTTTTGCCAAGTCCAAGGTCAAAAGATTTCAATTATTTGTGAGAAAACAAGAATGTTGCCGAATGGTACTACAGTTTCATATAAATCATTGCCACATTTCCCATTAATTTCATTACAAAAAATTAATTACTTGTTCATGAAAAAGGAAAATTAAGAAAATCTCTGAAAGCGACCATGACAAAAGTTAACATCTGCGCTAAGAATAAATACACTTTTTCCTATAAAGCAGTTTGTCACTTTCCTGAAATCACCCATCTGCTATTGTCAACTACTAACACACACTACAAAGAAACGCTATTCGGATTCAATTCCCAAGTGGAATCCTTTAGAAGATATAAATTATTTGTGAACAAAAATGTGGCGGAATGGTACAGTTTAATACAAACCATTGCCACATTTCCAAATAACTTCTTTAAAATATAAAAATTACTTGTTTCTAGAAAAAGGGAAATTAAGAAAATCTCTGAACGTAACCATGACATACATGTACGTAAACGACAGGACAGCGCAAAGTCTAAAAACCCTTTTTCGTAAGCAGATTGTCACTTTCCTGAAATCATCCATCTGCCATTGTCACCTTTTAAAACACACTAAAAAAGAAACGCTTTTCGGATTTATTTCCCAAGTGGAATCCTTTAGAAGGTCTTCCAATCAGGACAATTTTCATCATGAGAGGTGTGAACATTTAGTGAGATGAGGCAGACAGAGAGAGGAATGAATTATAGAATGAAAAAGAGAAGAAAATGTAAGAAGACAAGAAGTTAAATAAAAATAATGAAGAAAGAAGAAAAGGAGATTAGAGAGAAAACAAAGAAAATGAAAGAGAATATGAGAACGAAAACAAAGAAAGAAGAGAAGAGAGAAGACAGAAAAACAAAGAAGAGGAGCAGAGAACAAGGTAAAGCAAATTAGAGGGAAACCAAATAAAAGAAGAAATGAAGATGAGGTTGAGAAAAGGAAAATTGAAGATAAAAGAAAAACAAGAAGATAACATAAAATGTAAAGAAAGTATAAAAAGCACATAACTGAGAAGAAGAAAAAAACAGGAAAAAAAAAGGGAAAAAAAGAAAGAAAAAATGTAAGAGAAAGATAACAAAGAAAGATGACAACGATACAGTAAGCAAGAGTAGTATCATGAGCGATGTGTGAGAAATGAATCGCAAACAATCTCACATGGCATATTGTAATGTATGTAATACCCTGTGTATCATATTGCCTCTATGAATGAATGAATGGACAAACTCGAAGGGCAATGCTCGGATGAAATGCTACAGCTATGTGTATCATATTGCGCCAATTTATGGGTGAACTTGGAGCAAAAGTGTGAATGAAACCTCTAAGGCAACGAAACTTGAGCCAGTATGGTGCGTCATACAATAGGGTGCCACAAAATGCAAATCCGCAAAATTATTAATGAATTGGTCATGAAGAAAGAAAACAAGAAGAGAATTCTTGAGGAAGAACATGACTTGGATCTTAATTCTTAACCCATTCCTTTTGAGATTCTGAAATCCCAATAGACTTTGTACATAGCCCACCTGGTTCCTCGTTCCTGCAGTCAAGGGGTTAACCAATATTTTATTTTTTTTTCCCAAAAAGTACAATTACAACTCATATTATGCAATCTATAGGGATCTTTTAACAAAGTCACTCTTAATTTGTTTCTTCTTTGAAAAAGGAGAGTGCAACTCCAATTATGCAATCTTTCCCGGGATCTTTGAACATTACACAGCCAATGTTCTTCTCATTTTTTTTTATTTGAAAAGGGGCGTTCATGAATCAAAATGTTTACAAATGGGAGTGGGTGCAATAGAAACCCAAATCTGGCATATCCGGAATCGAGTATTTCGACCTTTCTTGAGAGGTAATCCCAATCAATACACCTATTGTGCACCCTCACTATTTCGCACTTGAGACCATGACACTGACATTGAGTGGACAACATGACTGATTTTGTTTTAAGGAATATGACTGATATGGAAAGCAACATATTTAAGAAAACAAAATGAATGATACTTTTAAGGGTGTTGCAATATGTGACCGGCTATAGCAAAACCCTGCACGTGTCGGTAAAAATCAAAACGTAGATTATCATCATACCACTACAAAGGCCTCATCACAAGCTTTCATAATTGGCGAAGATATGATTGCTTCAATTTTACAATCATTAGTCTTTTACACACATTATGTGAACTTAAAATGCCAATTTCTTCAAAACATAAATTACTGACAAGTGCAGGGTTTTGCTATAGCCAGTCACATATATCACCAGATAGCGTAAAGGGATGCAAACAAATTATCCCGTGATGAAAGTTGCCTCCATCGCTGCATGCATAAAGTTTTCCACCGGATAAAACAACGGACATCGCCGGACAAGGGACACATTCACTGAACAAGACACTGGCAAGATATGCATATAAACAGTGTTATCCAGTGATATGTAACAAGGGCTGTAATGTAAACCAAGCCTGTGTAAGGTAGCAATCCAAATCAATACACCAAATGTACAGTTCTTTACCCTCCATATTTCACACTTCATACCATGACATTGACACTGGCACTGAGTGCACAACATGACAAAAAGTGGATGGATGATATTAAGCCACGAGAGACCAAAATGGCAGACACTGCATAATAATTGTACACCAAACCTTTGTAAGGTAGCAATCATAATCCATACACCTAATGAACAGCAGTAATGTACCCCTTCCAAATTTCACACTTCATACTTCGATCTTGACAATGGCATTGCATTCACAACATGGCTGAAAATATTCTTCAAAAAAATAAAGTAAATGATAAGCCATAAGAGACCAAAATGGCAGATACTGCATTTAAAGGGATAGTTGAGTATTGGTCAAACTTAACTTTAGTAACCAAAACCTGCACGATTACGATACAAACTAATAGTTATAACTTCACCATGCTCGAAAAGTATACACAATTACAAACGACAAAGTAAAACCCCTGTTATCATTCAAAAAGAGCCGTTACAACTCGAAGTGTCAAATTAACTCGGCGCGAAGCACTAGCGTTGTAGGTCCTAATACGGGACTGTATAGTGCAGTGTGCGGTAATACGGGACTGTAGTGCAGTCACTGTGTGCGGTAATTAGTACGTGTATAATGTATCGCAACCATAGAAGTATGACTCCAACACTGCCGTTGACGCAACTCGCAAGCCCCATTCGCATTCGTTCGCCTTTCGTTCACAGTCGCGCTAACACACGGAGAGACTGGTCCATGAGGCGCATATATCACTGATTTTTTGCGGAATGGAAGGAAAAATCATAATCTTAATCCACCCGGTAGTTGGATCACATATTGGAGAGTAAATTGCTGGTAAGTACCGTATCATATGTATAGTTTTAAGCACAATTAGCGTGCACACAAATATTTGGTTTCAGTCTTTTATTAGGAGAACATAGAACGCTAGTGCCTCGCACTAGCGGTTCTAAAAAGTGATACCCGGGCGTCAACCACTTTTATATGATATTTTGAAAGCAAATTTCACAACAATTAGAGCATTTGAATGGAAATTATTATTAATTCCCATGTTTTTTTCGATGATCTTTCATATGGAATTGAAATCAACCAAATCCGTTACAATCGATGTTGGGGGGGCACTTTGGAAATTACCAAAACTCAACTTGGCCTTTAATGTAAACCAAGCCTTTGTAAGAGAGAATGCCAAATCAATCCATCAAATGTACTGCAGTAATCTACACTTTCAATATCTTGCACTTCATGCTTCGACCGTGACATTGACATTGAGTCAGAGTATTGAGTGCACGACATGATCAAAAATATTCATTAAACAGGGATGGTTTCTGAGCCATATGCGGCAAGAGACAACAAATTGCAATAAGGCCAACAAAAAAAATTGTTTGATTGGAGTAATGGCAACCAAAAATTAGGGTAGGTCGGTAGGGATTTTTTTCTTCTTTTTTTTTTCTTTTTTTTTTTTCTTCGCACAAATACACAAAAACACACACATAACACATCGCAATTGCAAATTCTATTGAAATGTTTTATTTATTTATTTATTTATTTTTATTATTAACAAAAATTTAAAAATTCAGAAAAACCTCTAGGGTCGGCGTGCATTAGCGCCGGTATTTTTAGGGGCGGGCGGGTTACGCCAATCCAACCATTTATTTTTCATGGCCTAATGCATGACGTAAACTTAGCCTTCGTAAGAGAAGAACCCCAATTAATCCATCTATATGTGACTGTCGTAAACGATACCAAAACTATCTCGCACTTTGGGCTATTGACAACGAATGAAGGTGCAACACGCCCAAAAATATTTGTGGAAAACGACAACTGGAAAGCCATGAGGAAACCGAAATGGCAGATACTGCATAATGTAAACCAAGACCTCCTCCGAGAGAATGCCCAATCAATCCTTCTAATGTACTGGCGTAAACGATACCAATACTATCTCCCACTCCAACCTTCGACCGTGACATTGAAGGCGCGACATGCCGAAAATATTTGTCGAAAAAAAGACAACTGGAAGGCCATGGGAAACCGAAATGGCAGATACTGCATAATGTAAACCAAGCCCTCCTCCGAGAGAATGCCCAATCAATCCTTCTAATGTACTGGCGTAAACGATACCAATACTATCTCCCACTCCAACCTTCGACCGTGACATTGAAGAAGCGACATGCCGAAAATATTTGTCTAAAAAAAAGACAACTGGAAGGCCATGGGAAACCGAAATGGCAGATACTGCATAATGTAAACCAAGCCTTCCTCCGAGAGAATGGCCAATCAATCCTTCTAATGTACTGGCGTAAACGATACCAATACTATCTCCCACTCCAACCTTCAACCGTGACATTGACATTGAAGGTGCGACATGACCGAAAACATTTTCGAAAAAGGAATGGTTAAAACGCCATGAGGGGGCAAAGATACCGAACCGGGAGTCATGTTGCACATAACGCATGCAAATTTAAAGCAGCGTATTTGGGTGCGCTTTTCAGCCGGCGTGCATATTTCTGCCTAAAGTGCTATTGGAGAACGAGGCATGTAGCCTGACATATGTTGGGTTCACACAAAACAGTTTGTCAAATTATTGGTCTTTTATTCCCGCTCCCTTCAAGATTCTGAAATCCTCAATATAATTACAAATTTTGTACCAAAAGCCAGGCAGGGTAAAAGAGGAGCAATACCAGAATATCAGAATAATGTTCAGTCTCTTTCTTACAGTAATTCTGAAACTAACCCTAAATCAACGCTCGAAATTGGCGTAGGCCCGATGGCCCGGGGCCAGTAAAAGTTGCGGTCGGGCCAGTAAAAACATGAAAATGCCAAAGTTTGGTGGCCCGATCGGGCCACCAAATGTTTAAACCATAAGAAGACAACATCAAGGAATATGAATCTCAAGTTTGACACCTCTTAAAAACACTTTAATTGTGATTTAAATATTTGCAAGAAATGAAAAGGACGGACATAAAAAGTCGCAAGCGCACTTGCGTTAGTTGAATTAATCCTTATTTATGCCTACAAATATGTGCTATTTCCTCATATGAACACTCTCCCTTGAATTATCTACTTCTTGCATGATAAATCATGGTAAAATTAAACAACTTCCAGAGGTGTGTAATGACTAAAAGTAAAAGCATATGCTTATGCTGTTTTCTTAATTTCCCACACACCCCCTGGAAGCCTTTGCAACATGTAGAATATAAACATAGAACAACCAATCCACAGAGGGAGTATGTGTGCATACTAAGACCTATCAAAACACATGTCTAACTTTTCACATTCATTCATATTGCAAAGTGCAGTGTGCTTGCCTTTGCGATACCGTCCGCGATACCGTCAATAAAGGGGAATAATTTCATCTTTCGGATCATTATTCATATTTTTGAAGGTATTAGAAAGAATCATTTTTACAAGGTAGAGACTTGTGACTACTTGGAATTATTTTAGCTTGTAAAATAACAAAGATTTAAGTGATTTCATTTCCCGATTTGAAAAGTTATCTTAGCTATGCTCAGTCCCATGTGTGTTTTTTTGTGTTGGAGATTTTATGGACCATAAAATAACAAAATCGTACATGGAAAAGAGCTTAGTTTCATCAGTTGATGACTCTTAGATGAAACTGCTCGATTCTAGGTTTTGTTTTGTTTATTCAGTGATGGATTTCTTTAATGATGGTGGTAATTTTAACACATAACTTCCATAATTTACCAATTAATGACCAAGTAGTCATGACCATTGTTTTTCTTTGTTTGTAAATTTTATTTTCGGGCCACCAGAAAAAAAGATAATTTCGAGCATTGGAATACAGTAACAAATGAGGCTAAACATTGCCCAGTACCCTGAAACTATGAATATGGTTATTGTTTTAATTTTACTTTTGTTTTTCCTTATTTTTTTCGGGCCAGTAGATTTTGGTTTCGGGCCACCAAAATTGGAAAAATACTAATTTTACTGGCCCGACCGGGCCACCTGCAAAAAAAGTTAATTTCGAGGGTTGCCTAAATGTTGCTTGTTGAAGGACAGACTTAAAATTCAAATCATGGTTCAAAAAATTGAATGTTTTCATATCGCTTGTTCCTCAATGTGTGAACACTCCTATTGCACACTTAGCTACATTATATCAGAAAAATGCTCAGACTCTTTACTACAATCCTTTCCTAATCTACTTCCAAATGTTGCTCGTTGAAGGACAGACTTTAGTTTAAATTATAATCATTGTTCCCAAATCTGCTTTTATAATATTGCTTGTTTCTCCTAGTGTGAACTCCCCTATTGTAGGAGTCCAATCGCGATTCTCATCAACCACGCTGGCAAATCTTGTTTTGGCCGCTGCCCCTCGTATCATTTGAAACCCAATGCCTCAGCTTGTCTGCCATTCATGGGCAAACCCTTCAAAAACCAGAGAGAAAGAGAGACATATATATATATATATATACAAAAAAAAATTGAGGTAAAGAGACAATTATCATAATTATTACAAGCCAAGAGCGGTATTAGCATTTCCTGCATTTTAGCAAGTACAACAGGAATTTGTGTGAATTGTGTCTGTCTGGGTCTATTTGTCAAGCGATTTTGTAGCATATTTTAAAGTCGAATAAGCTCAATATTGTATATTGATATTTTTATGATATCATTTTTTATATTGATTGTCAATATTCAATTGTGTTCCCAGAGAGACTACATTACAACAAAATTGAGGTAAGGAGACAATTATCATAATTATTACCAGCCAAGATCAGTAAATTAGCATTTTTCCTGCGTTTTTAGCAAGTTTACAAATAGGATATCTGTGTCTTTCTTTGGTGTTCTGGTTTGTTTTTTTACATCCAGTTAGCTCCATTGATATATTAATATTTTATGTTAAACGTTTTACTTTCATATCGATCACCAATAATTTATTTTGTGACTAGAGAGGATTCATACACAGAATAAATTAAATTCCTTTTTAAATAGTAAACAGGTAACAAATAAAAGGACATTTACACAAAAAAAAGATTCTCAGCATATACAATTTGTTATAATTTAGTATACATTGCATTATATATATATCATAAATATAATTTTTGTTTGCATTTCTTTTGTTACAATTCGAAAGATTTTACAAAAAGTCCAATACTCTACAGTACACAGTTATCCGGTTTCAGAATATCGGCTTCTGCTTCATTTGTCAATAACACATGTCAATTTAATTGCTATTGTACTCTCACAATGAGAATATGAGCTTTATTTTATTTGGGGTGTCAGGGACTGGGGGAAGGGGTTTGGGCTGAGATCATTAGCCATGAATCATCCCTGTTTAAAAATCTGCCTGATTTAGTTTGAAAATTAGATAATTTGAGATTTATGACCAAATGTTTGGCACTTTCAGAAATCTTTGGGGAGGCTGCAGATTCCTAGCCGCCTCCCCACAATAAAATCCTTCCTCTCTGCATATATATACATGTATATTTTTTTTAAAGAGCTGATTTTGGCCCAAATGCTACAGTTTTGACTGAATATAAGGTGATTTTTGCACATAATATTGGAGTTTTCAAAAACTGCTCAGGAGGCTAAAGCACCACTAGAGCCCCCCCCCCCCTCCCTTGTCCCCCTTTTTCCCATTTACCAGGGTTATGGGTACTGTCATATTATGACAAATTTGAAGGTCATATTCTGCAATTCACCAACTGATTTCACACCCTGGCACAATGCAATGAAAGTAAACATGGGGAAATACAAGCATACCAAACATGAAACTAACAAGGCATGAGTGTACACTACACACAAGGAATGCAGTGTACTGCTTTGTTAAAGCTACTGTGGCATTTTTGCTTGCACTTGCAGTACTAGAATGTCATTATGTTAGAAATTGCCTCAAAATCACTTTTTTTACTGTGAATTATATTATTGCAAGCAGATCGTACGAATCATAATCAAATGTTGTAATAAACCAGCATGTTGGTGTAATGCCTGGCGCAGACAGAGCCGACTCGACTGTTTGTCATTCCGATCGGCTCAGTTTTCAGTGCCTCGCGACACACATTTTGGCAGTCGAGAGACAGTCGGATGCCAGTTGGGGCCGATTCAACACGATAAATCTGCTCCGACCGACCGGGCCCAACTCTAGCCTGATTAAAACCAGTCGGATCGGGTCGAGTCGGCTCTGTCTGCGCCGGGCTTAAGGTCCTCGTAGATGTGCATATCAATGAGACAGAGTTAAATGTGAGTGTAAAATATAGGCAATGCCCATATTTTTTATTAAAATATGGTATGGACTATACAAAAAGAGATTAATAAATAATTAATTAATGCCAGAACATTTATCCAAAGTGTTTTGACATGTGATATGAATTTCTGTCTAAAGCCACATTAAAAAAAAAGTAAATATCATTGATATGGAAATAAATAAAGTGGTAAAGAACCAATACTCAAATATTACCTTTAAAGTGAAAAGTATGAGTGTAATGTACATACAGACAAGAGATACAATGCGTTTGATTGTGTGGCTAAACAGGTGGCCCAATATTGGTCATCCTCCTCTTGCATTTTCACAGACAAATTGTGCAAAAGTATTTAGTCTATAAATATAGTTTGTCCAGTCAAATTCATATTTGCAGTATATATATGTTCAAAGCAAACAACAATCAATCATTATAACCTTATAACTTGATCATAATAATGCCTAATTTCAATCTACCAGTATCTTACTCTGATTTGATGCATTTACTGTTTAACATGCTGCACGACTCAGTATGTAAAGTGCTTTATTACTTTATTACTTTATTAAAAGATTAAAAGGAAAACTTGATTTGTTTTTTCAGATGTTACTTGCATTTGTTTTTTTCATTCTGATAGTGATGGTAGACACAATAAGCCTGAAGTCACAGACGGATTTTTTTTATTTTAAAAATAATTAGTGTTCTAAAGATACATATCATTTTGAGATGTAAGCATTTCTTCTCAAACTCACATACATGTAGCCTTCAAGTAACACATTATTCATTGAGCAAATATGCAAATTTGAACTCTTCATCTATTTATTTATTTCATCTTTTTTTAAACAGGGTGGCCCCATCAGTGATCTGGCACTGTTTTCCAGGGGGCCCTGTATACACATATATGCATACTATTTACAAAAATACAATATAAAACAATCCATATACAATATACATAATAAACAGAACTACAAGATACAATAAACAATATGCAATAAACAAAAAAATTAATTGTGAATAACATTACATTAATTACTGACATCTAACAAATTCATTTTTATTGAATGTTAATAAAGAGAATTGCAAACAGCTCAGTATTCCAGCGCATACGATATTAATGCATGTACTCTGCGTTGTACAAATCATTCAGCCATCTTTATTGAACGTTTGTACATAGAATTGCAAACACCAATATGATAGCCCACATTCTCAAGAGAAGAATGTTGTTTGAAATGATGCTGAAGCAATTGAGACAATTAATTGGTAAACAATGTGTCGCAAGATGAGAGCTCATTTCGAGTTGGTCACTTATTTCCTAAGACATTAGTAAAGGTGGCAGTTAAGATATCTTGTATAATTAGTGCACGCATTGAGGACACTTTCACCTGAGACAACTTTGACTGTTGCCATGGTGCAATGTTTACAAACCTGACAGAGGATTCATCTCAAGTTGGACATATGTTAACCTGTGACATTTGATCATGTTGCCATGGTGACAATGTCTACACATCTGACAAACTGGGCACTCATTTGAAGTAGGACATTGGTGCCTGCAATGTTTTAGTATGATGACCATGACTGCAATTGTCAAAGTATTAATTAGCACAAATTTTTAGAAGGATACTCTTCACCATGACAATTCAGGCTGTTGCCATGGTGATAATGGCTACATTGTAGATCACAGTTTTAGCACACGTTTCAATAAAGACAATATTTCATCTGTGACAAATTAAGCCTGTATCATAATGGATAGAGACACAACTCTCCATCTATCCTCTGACAAACGCTATATACTCATTTAACCCATTCACAGTGAAAAGGTGCATCCAGAGGGGTTCATGGCAAATTTTCCCCCAAAATGCCCAAAAGCGCCCCTGAAAAATCATAAAAGTGCCCTCATAAATTGTACAGAGTTAAATGCAAAACAAATTTTTTGAGTTTTATTTTCATACAGGCAAGCTTAGAAAGAAGGCCTGAAATATAAATTTATGTTAATGTTGTCCCAGTCCCTACATAGTGCATTCTACATAGACCCCAGTCAGTGTATTTCCAGGCAAATCCACCAAAGGGTTAAACCAGGACACTTTCTCCTGCAACACCTTAAGCCCAGATGATAATGGATACACACAACTCGTCCATCTCCCCTCGCTCTCTATTTGCACAAAATTCTCCCGTTTTACCGACTCAAGATGACTCACTCTCGCGGCCCCCACTTCTCTCATCCCAACCTCCGCTTTTTCCATCTTTTTTCTCCTTTTTTCGTTGGCACAAGCAACCATAAGCTGCGTCTTTAAAACCTAGAGACAGAGGCAGCATACACACTATATATACACTTAGTGCACACACTTTGGGCAATCATTTGACAAAAGGAAAAGTTCACAGAATTACAAGAAATTTGCATTTCTGCGTACATGTAGGTCAAAGGCATGCAAAATTGCACTCCAAATACAAAAGAAATATTGTTTATGGTGGAATACATTTTCTTTGTTAGTGGAAATTATAAACAATAGAGAATAATTGTACCTAATTGAAATTAGTTAATAAATACTGAATATATATCTCTATATATACATTTATTTAGTTATTTAATTAGTTATTTATTCATTTATTATTGTGCTTCATGATTTTAAAAAAAAACCTGAACAAAATCAATAAAAAGTGAATAGAACAAAGTTCAGTACATTTTTGTTATAATTGCATAAAAAATGAATAGATGATGATTATGATTAATCATATATTCAATCTCAGCATCATGTCATGTATGTCCTTGTAAACAATACATTTATAGCATTATACTACTAATGTAATGTCATTACTCAATAGGCGATGGAGACTAAATATCAATTTGGGGCAACCAGAAAAGAAAGAAAAATTATTCTGATTCCAGTGTAATCATATTTCACGTTTCTCTTAATACAATGTACACATCTTAAAGGGACAGTCCCTCTTTTACAAAACGTCTGAACAGTTTCCAGTTGAAGGATCGGGATGAATGAAACACACACAAACAAAATCAGATTGAACAGCCCTATAATTTGGATTCTACGAATGAAAAACGAATGCGTCCCTCCATCAGACTATATATCGGTCAATAAAAGAGTTTAACTGAATTAGCATAATATTACAACTATATTGTACTTCTTGTAAAGGTATTGTGAAGCCGACATTTGTAAAGGTATGTCACGGAAAAAAATCTCAAAAATGAAGAATATGTAATTTGTAGTCAGTTTAAGCAAGGTTTGGTTATTTTGTCTAGTGTGCGGTCATGCTATTCTAATTTGTGCGCGGGCCATGTAGCTAGCGCGGGTCACGGAGGGGTCACGCATAGCGTTGTGGTACTTCGTGGAATCCGTGTACGAACTTCCTCACTGGGTGAATATACATATAATGCACAATTAAAATTGGACGACGGTTTATTAGTTTTAGGTCTGTAACTCCACGAAAAAGAGATTTCAAGCCCTAATTTTTTCAGGCATGCTATTAAATTACATTTTCTTTCAGATAAGACAATAACCTCGCAACTTTTAAAATTTGGCTTGCAAAAGAGGGAATGTCCCTTTAATCATTAAAAAATGATGTATATTCCTTCCCTGTCAGAGTTCATAGTCTATAAAAAGTACCTAATAAAAGGTTGTTCTTGCCCGTAGCTTCGGGCAAAGTCTATTGAACCCTAAATTGCAGAAAGGAAAACACATCAACAAAGCTTTAAAAATGTTTGGTTACTACACTAGCACACAATAATGGACTTGTTCAGTCGCAACAATAAGGAGAATTTATAAAGGGGAATTTGGGAGGGGGGAGGAAAAGCTTAAAGGAAAATCATATAAAGAAGAAAATTATGTAGAAGAAAAGACAGAAATCTGAAAGAAATACATAGAGTATAATAGGGAACAGTATCAAGAAAGCGGAAAAGGAGAAAAAAGAATAAACAAACCAGCATTTTGGAGAAGAAAAGCAGCTAGGTAGAAAGCTTGAGGGTGGAACAGTATTTGTACGGCTTTAAACTCATTGAGCAAGAAAGTGATACTAAGCTTTAGTGAAAATATACTGTATAAATTGTAGAATGTTAAAAGCCTTGCAATCCCCATACACTACATTGTATGCAGGTCTATTGACCATTTTGTCAAATGAGAGGTGAGAAGGGCTTTATAGACCACTTTTTGGCTAGGAGTGGGTCCTGCATACCATCCTCAGTTCATGGCATTCTCCAATCTCCATACATGTATAATATGATGCCAAATTTTTAGATGATAAATATTGATCTTTTGGGGAATATTCATGGTAGATGCAAAGGAAGGAAGAAAGAAAGAAAGAAAGAAAGAAAGAAAGAAAGAAAGAAAGAAAGAAAGAAAGAAAGAAAGAAAGAAAGAAAGAAAGAAAGAAAGAAAGAAAGAAAGAAAGAAAGAAAGAAAGAAAGAAAGAAAGAAAGAAAGAAAGAAAGAAAGAAAGAAAGAAAGAAAGAAAGAAAGAAAGAAAAGAAAGAAAGAAAGAAAGAAAGAAAGCAAGAAAGCAAGAAAGCAAGAAAGCAAGAAAGCAAGAAGCAAGAAAGCAAGAAAGCAAGAAAGCAAGAAAGCAAGAAAGCAAGAAAGCAAGAAAGCAAGAAAGCAAGAAAGCAAGAAAGCAAGAAAGCAAGAAAGCAAGAAAGCAAGAAAGCAAGAAAGCAAGAAAGCAAGAAAGCAAGAAAGCAAGAAAGAAAGAAAGAAAGAAAGAAAGAAAGAAGAAGAAAGAAAGAAAGAAAGAAAGAAAGAAGAAAGAAAGAAAGAAAGAAAGAAGAAGAAAGAAAGAAAGAAAGAAAGAAAGAAAGAAAGAAAGAAAGAAAGAAAGAAAGAAAGAAAGAAAGAAAGAAAGAACGGAGATGAAAAGGCTAAAAAGATGATTTTTATGTATGAAAAAAAAGGAAAATAAAGGAGAAACAGGAAAGAAACTATACGATGCAGTCTACAAGCCGCTAGTGTAGTACTATATGCCCCATGTACTGTTCCCAGAGATCTCATTACGGAATAGACCTCCAACATGTGATGGATCACCTGAACTCAATCCCTAACATTCATGGACGATTAGGAAGGGCTTTCTAGTAAACAGACCACGGCTCAAATTGCAGTTTGACGAAAAGGCTTGCTGCTAACACATACACACAGACATCAAAACAAACAGACAGACATTCAGGCATGCATGTCATGTATAAAAGCACACACATACATCCCTAACAATCATCGACAGTATGCAATGGCTTTCTAGTAAACAGAACTCGACTCCAATTGCAGTTTGATGGAAACGGTTTGCTGCTAACACATACACAGACATCAAAACAAACAAACAAGACACACACACACGCACAAACACGCACACAGACATCCCTAACAATCATCAACAGTATGGAATTGCTCTCTAGTAAACAGACCTTGGCTCAAATTGCAGTTTGACGAAAAGGTTTGCTAATAACACATACATAGACTTCAAAACAAACAGACACACAAACACACACATGCACAAACACGCACACATACATCCCTAACAATCATTGACAGTATTGAAGGGCTTTCTAGTAAACAGACCTCGGCTCAAATTGCAATTTGACGAAAAGGTTTGCTGCTAACACATACACACAGACATCAAAACAAACAGACACACACAGACATCAAAACAAACAGACACACACACACATGCACAAATGTGCACACAAACATCCCTAACAATCATCAAAGATAAGGCATGGCTTTCTAGTATTCAAACAGACATTGGTTCTATCTGTATAAATATAACGGTTTGTTGTGGAATGCACACACAGACACACAGACATGTACAAACAGACACGTGTACACAGGCACACATCTGACTGACATGCAATCACGCTTGCATACACAACGGGCGGTGAATTTAGGCCCAATCTCAGCGGTGTGCTGGCAGTGAGCATTGAAGTTTCAACTGATCTTTCTGCAATTAACGATACTAATGTTCGGATTTTACCACACACGCCCTTTTTTAATACTATTTCAACATTATTGATGAATTAGTTAACCTTCCCAACACTGCTAATTGCCTTTAAATGCAAGGCAGCATTCAAGATGAAATGCACCTTACTTAACCTTACTCAGGACCCATTAATACTCCAGCTAAATGTCTTGCTACATGAAAATGGGATCTAATCATCGACCTTAGAATTCAAGGTCAGCTCCCTTAACCCAAGAAAGCATTCAAACCAAAAAGTAACCCATAAAAGGGCATCAGGTGAAAGGAATTCAATGATCGTCTCAACCAGCTACCAAGGACCAGATTTATGCTCCTGGGTCGAGAACAGGCTAGAATGTCTTGCCGAAGGACATCTAAGTGAGATGGGGACCTATATAACCAACAACCTTTAAAGTCAGAGTCAGCTCCCTAGATCCAAGGGAATACATACAAACCAAAAAGCAACCCATACAAGTGCATTCATGAGGTTAAAAAGTAATTTTACAAAATGAGTACCTCATCCTACCCAGACCAATTTATACTCCTAGTCCTGGGTCAACAGCACTCCAGCCAAAATGTCTTGCTGAAGAGCAACAACCTTCAAATTCAAAGTCAACTCTTTAACTCCAAGACAACCCCAAAACGAAGAGTAACCAATAAAAGGGCATCGGGTGAAAGGAATTCAATGATCATCTCACCCCGCTACCAAGGACTGGTTTATACTCCTGGGTCGAGAGCAGGCTAGAATGTCTTGCTGAAGGACACATGTGATATGAAGATCTGACAGACAACCTTAGAATTCAAAGTCAAGAGGATCCAATCTCAGCAGAGGTTTAATAAAAATCAAGTGCGAACTGACTGCACGAGCAGTTGAGCACACTGCTAACAAATCTGCCTCCACAATTTTATCGAATATCAAATTTCCGTGTATACCAGGTGAATTGGTGATGGTATTTTCATAAACAAGACATAATTTTTCCATTAATTATCAACCTAAAATCTCATGAGATCATTTACTCCTTTCAGATTTATTTAAATCCCTCAATAACAGTTTTCAGATGCAATGATATCAATAAGGTTCTTTTGCATAACATGTTCATTTTTTGTCAAGTAATTGGATCATTTAATCCCAAGAAATGTAAATGGTCTAGTTTGGTTTTAATATGCCATTTTATGGTCACATGGTTAACATACCTTGACAAAGCCCCAAATTACCAATATGGAATGCGATTTCAATTTCAATTTCAATTCAATTTATTTCCACTTGTAAAAATGACAAATATACAATATATGATATGAATGAACACCAAATGAATAAACAATACAAAAGTGGGGGGATTAATAAAAAAAAAAAAGCACATATAGGCTTGTAAAAACGATGGACAGAGCAAAACTCTAAAAAGGAGAGAGAGAGAGTAAACTACTTTGCGGGTCAAACAAAGAGAACAGGGAACACAGGGAATATTTCATCAAAGGTCTAGTGATGGGATGAATCAGAGACGGATTCCATTGGATATATGCAGCGGCACACTTTTTACAGATCCGTAATACCCTCTATAGATCTCCAATCTGATTGACAGTCTGGTTATGATTTTACTTCAAAAAATAGGCTTGTGCACGTCAACCAGCAAATATTTCAGGCTAGCACTGAAAGAAAATCATGCAGGGCTCAGTAAGTTCAGTAAATTCAGTAAATTTGGTTAGAGTTCAATGCAAAACCAATATTAGAGTGCTGTTTTCATGCAGGCGAGCTTTAAAAGTAGCCCCGGGAAAAATCCCTGAAAGCAAGGGTCTTTGGAATATGTGTATTTTTTTAATCAAATCATAAGATATCTCATAGTTTAACAAAGTCAAAATATGGGGGAAAAACAAATACATTTTCATATTTCAATTTATTATTAAGAGGGAAAAGGCAAGGCATGAAAGAACCAGATTATGTACAAGACTGGGTTTAGTAGTCAAATCAGCAAAAGATACTAAATACCTTTAACTGTGAATCATTCTGAAGTAAATGGAATGAATCATGATGCACAATCACATTCACACATTGATTTGTGAAACATCATCAAAACAGTGAAATACTGCAATATGTTGACAAAATGTATACACAGATATTATGCATACATATATATGGGACAGTGTTTAATTTGAATGGCAAAACACCCCTTTAACATTCATATAATTGAACCTGACGAAGCAATTGACTGAGGTTGCACCTGCACCATATGGTGACATTTGGGGTTTAGATTCTCATTTCTCACCAAGGCTGGGTTAACACTTCACGTTTCAGAAGGGGAGCTATGCTCAAATCTAAAGATATATTGTGGTAATTCTGCCCCTGAAATGCGCAATAGAGCCCCTGAAAGTTATAAAAAGAGCCCTAAAAGTCATAATAGAGCCCCCTTGGTTTTTTGTTCACTGTATTTTATGATAGGCGAGCTTGTAAATAGCCCTTACAAATTAAATTGTATAATTTTCCCAGAAAATCTGCGCCACTGGGCTAAGAAGAGTTAAAGAAGGAAAGGGAACAAAAAATGTCAGGTCAGGGCAGACCCATTCATACCCCCTCCCCCGGGCATAGAGGGGCGCTTATGTTCCCCTCCTTAGAACCAACCCACCACGATCACGTGGAGGTATCGGGATCAGAGTATTACATACCGGGATTGCGTGTTGGTTACGGAGGCGTGTGGAGTTTTAATTAAATTGTTGAGGAATAAATGAGGAAGTTCCGAACATGAAAGAGCAGAATGTGATGTGACATCGTTTTTTTTTATATATACTAAAAATAGAAAATGATATGCAATTATGCATGTTCCGACACTCATATAGAGTAGCATGTAATGTACATTTTATTTGAAGATAAACTTGATGCTTCAAAGGCATACTGTACTGTAAATATGGTTGCATAAATGTAGCATACATGTGTTCATAGACTGGTTCACAAACATATTCAGACTTTTCACAACTTCAGGTTGTTCCTGGCGACCTTAAAGCTTGCCAGAGGTTTCCCAACATAGCAACAAAATGTATACAAAGTTGATTCTAAGGGTTGAAATGCATTTATCAAAAACAGTTTAATCCTAATCCTCAATCCTAATCCTAAGCCCCTACATTCTGAGCTTGTTAGTAGACAAAATAGAGTGGTGAAGTGTGACGTCATAAAAAATCAATTGATTAGAATTTTCAAATTTGAACTTCATTTTCCGAAAGAGCATCAAAAATAACGTCCAAATACCGAAAATCAATTGAATATATCAAGCATTGGCTGAGATATGCCCATCCAAATGAATTTTATTTCAATAGGCAATCAGTGTTATAGTGCTCTGGTTCATAAAGTTATGAACCAGAGCACTATAATGCGGCGTTCCCACTGTCGTGCGACCCGTTACGAATGCCACGATTGGCCATTTGTAGCTGATCGTGGAACTTCTCTGAAATTTCAGGTTTAGATACGAGGTGATGCGAGTCGATACGTTCTGGTACGATCTGGTGCGCTTAGATGCGATATGGTCACGATTGGTCAATTTCAGGTGCCACGATCTGTCACGATCTGGTCTCCCGTTCAGATACGATCATATACGTTCCGATAGGATTGTCCCGATTGAGTCCACGATTGGGTCTCGATGTGACACGATCATCACGATCGGGGTCCCCGATTTGGGACGATCGGGTACGTGCAGATACGTTCGGATACCTTCCGATACGTTCATCACGAAACGATGCGCTCTGTTGCGATATGATACGATTATGGTCGCGATGTCTTTCACGATGAGGATCGAGAGTGATCACGATTTGAGCTACGTTTGGACTCCGACGGATATATATACAGCCCGACTGACCATGGACTTAATTGTTTCTTGAACAATTCTACATAGTGAATACTACAATCCACAGTTATTGATGATGGCAGAAGTTGAGGATGATGACAACGTGACATTTGCAGTATAGTAATACTGCAAATGTCACGTTGTCATCATCCTCAACACTGCAAATGTGACTTTGTCATCATCCACAATACTGAAAATGTCACGTTGTCATCATCCTCAACACTGAAAATGTCACGTTGTCATCATCCTCAACTTCTGCCATGCTTACATTATCGTATGCTTACATTATCACCAGAGAGGAAGAAGACGAGCAGCAGCCAAACCCGCCACAACCCAACCACAGAGGGCCAAGAGAGCTGGTGCTGATTGCGACCATGGCTCTTAGAGGAGAGGAGAGGAGACAACAGCTTGGCCAGTTCTCCAGCCTCATAGACACCCAATTGTGGCTGGAAGATCCAGTAGCGTTCCAAAAATACACCAGGTTAACACCACAGCTCTTCGGTGAAGTCTCGGTGAAGTTCCAGGCAACCCCTCTCACCTGGACTGACTGGCAGTGACATTGAGTCACCTTGTCACTGGAAACAACTTTTGGTCCCTTGCGTATGCCCTCAGGTGTGAAGTGTCCAGTATCTCAGAGATAGTTCCAGACATGTGTTTAGCCTACCTGTGGCCCCCGAAGCCTGGACAGCCGTAGCTAAGAGCAGAGATGGAACACCCCCCACGCCATTGGAGCCCTGGATGGCAAACACATTGCTATCAAGAAGCCACACCACACTGGCAGTCTGTACTACAATTACAAAGGCCTTTTCTGATACCAATCCTAGCGATGGTGGATGCAGATTGCAAGTTTGTGTTGATCGAGTTTGGTGGAAAATGACACATGTCGGATTCTCATATATTTGGTGACTCTGAGCCTGGAAGAGGAAGCCCCTAGGACTCCCCCACCCTGCCCTCTGACTGCAAGCCCTGATGACCACCAAGACATGCCCTTCTCCATCCTGGGGGATGACGCCTTCGCACTCAGGAACTATACCTCATGACGCCATGCGGCACTTGTTGCTGCTGCTGCAAAGGAGGCCACGTTTCTGGCATCCACCGTCTCAGTGTAAGGGATCAAAAAGGAAAACTTATCCTACACCCACTTCTCGGTGCTGTTCATGTCAGTAATGACATCTCCTCTTGACCCACTCTTCTTGGCGCGTTTCTTCAGCCGGCCTATCATGGTCCTCAGGCTTGTGTACCATGTTTTAAGTTGCGCCACAGTAGTGTCTATCGTGGCAGCCCAGAGATCCCCCTTCTGGGTGACATCTTTGAAACCCGCAAGGAGTTTGCTGTAGAAAACCTCATTTTGTATGAGGAACTCGATGATCTCCATATTTTGCTTTTCAGTCAGTGAAGTCAGGTACTGTTTTTTCTTTCTCTTTGCTTTCTGGGTGGGGTGGTCTCCTCATCCTCCTCTGGTGCTGCCTCTGGCTGGACTGGGTCAGGCTCAGGGGGTGTGATAGTCTGGCCCTTTCCCTTCTTGCGTCTTGTACCCTTGGGTGGCATCTCTCAAAGGCTTCAAAATTAAGCAGATGCAAGTTGACAGTGACAATGTGCTCGCATTCATTCTTGTCCGGTATATATGGGCGCGAAATCTCATAACAGATCGTGAACGTACGTGGAAAGCGTGACTAATCGTATCTACTCGCATTTACTCGTATCTACCTGTATCAACTCGTATCTGCTCGTGAGTCATTCGTGTTAGGTCGTGAACAATGGTACCCGACAGAGCGCCATAGATCGTAACAGATCGTGGGAGATCGCATCACATCTTAACAGAGCGTGGTGTCCAAGTTTGATCCCGATCACCACGATTTGGAAGCACGATTAGATGCGCTTTGTTACGATACAATACGATCCAATACGATCCGATGCGATTATTACGATTGATAATTAATCGTGTTGATCGTAGAAATTTTTTGAACCGTTCCAAAAATTTCCTACGATCAACACGATTGCCACGACTGACCTTACGATCTGATAATATCTGATACGATCACCACGATTACTTCACGATCAGATACGAATGGCCAATCGTGGTGATCGTAACTAATCGCACGACAGTGGGAACGCCCCATAACACTGATTTCCGATTGACAAAAAAATAATTTGGATGGGCATATCTCAGCCAATACTTAACATATATTCAATTGATTTTCGCTATTTGGACATTATTTTTTATGCTCTTTTGGAAAATTAAGTTCAAATTTGAAAATTCGAAAAATTGATTTTTATGATGTCATAGCTTCTGTACTCTATAGCGGCACAGAGACAAAATGTGTGTATAAGTACTAAGTGACAGGTTACAACAAAAAGGATGCCTGAACTCTAGGGGATAAACAACGATGGAAGGAGGAGATAGGGTGCAAAGTTAGACCGGTAAAGAGGACAAGCTACTTGTGTTTCGGTCTAGAATGAAAATAGTTCACAAGCGGCCAACCCATATCACTAGGATTGCCTGCCTGTATATTCCCTCTGTTCATGTGGGCTTCGTGGAGGTATGATTTCGTTTTCCCTTTATTAGTTTTTTCCAATTAAAAATCCTAATAAATACATATATTAGTAGTTGGTTTTCTACTCCTCCTTTTTACCTGTCTTGAATCATTTGTGTTTTAGAAGGAAAATTAACCTGCCAATATGAAGCAATAAATTCTTCTATAAACGACTCTCAAAATATATATCATATTCTAATTTGTTCTTAGTAGAGGGGGTGTCAGAGTATCTCCTTACTTTTGTATCCATTGGTATTACTCCTTATGATGATATACTGTCGCGGAATGCACATAAAATTATATTACCAACATGCATAAACCTGGAGTTGCACTTGCACTATTGGCATATTTCCATCATCAACAAACACGACCTCATTTTCTCCCAAAAATATAAACATGTCACTCAATATGAAAGGTCACAAATGTTATAAAAATATATAAATAATGCCACAACTTGGACATGGCTGCACCTGGGAATTGCACACATATACAGATAGGCAAAGTCTTCAGCTCCCAGGAATACGTGTTCATGCCAATTTGAGGATGTGAGGCAATTATTTGCAGACACTTCGTTAAGGGTGGCGAGGTGAGTGCCGCATCAATCGAGCGGCAAATTGGTGGAATTTCTGGCAGCCTCTTGGAGTCGGCAGGGGGGTATGGTAGGTACATGTATAGTTGGAAAGCCAAGTTTCTCTTGTTAGGAGTAGAATCTTCCAAATTTGACAGGGGGAGGCGCCTCATGGTTAATTGGCACCCAGGTCAGGTTACAACTTTAATATGTCAAGAGAAAAGGAACTGTTGGGAATCACATCTCCCTACACAGAAATGATGATGTGGGGCAACACTGCACAAGAACGGAATTCACCATTGACAGTGGGTGGGTATTATCAGTTTATGGCTTGATGCAAGATTGAAGCAGGAAGGGATAAGAGCCATTTAATACATAATACAGGGAAGGTATCTCTACACAGAAATGATTATGTGGAGCTACATATGATTGAAGATGTGCAAAGACTATGATGGCTTGTTCAAGATTGAACCAAGAAGGAACAAAAGCAAAAAGGCGGAGTGGTAATTTAAATCTGATTACTAGACTTGAATATAACTGGAAAAACCAGTCACTTCAATACCTGCTTCCAAGTAACACACTTTGGTAAACAGAAGAAAAAGATACAATTGTATTTTAAATCTGATTACTTGAATCAAATATCTACGGAAATGCCTCCAGCCCCCTCCCCTCAATTCCATCTTCCTAGTAACAAAAATTGGGTAATCACAAGAAAAGGTCCAAATAATAATTTAAATCCGATTATAAGACTCAAATATCATTGGAAATAGGCGGAGTCAAACCGGATATTTTGATATCCGGATATGAGCCGAGTAAAAACGGACAGATATCGGTTATATCCGAAATGTTGTTGTTTTTTTTATTAAAAAAAAAAAAAAAAAAAAAAAAAAAATTATTTTCCTTTTTTTTTCCCCGTATACCCGTATCCGAGAATTTAAATCCGGTATCCGACCTTCACAGTCGGATATCGGACGGATATCCGTCAGCCCTAATTGGAAATACCTCTCCTATAAACCTCCTTCCAAGTAACACACTTTGGTAAGCAAAAGAAAAAGACAGGGATTGTTATTTCAATTTGATTATCAGACTTGAATATTATCTGGAAACTACCCCCTCCACTCAATCCTTACTTTCCAAGTAAGTCCCCAGGGGTAACGGGGCTAAAACAAGCTAGGTTCCTAAATACAGACTCATGAGCCCAGTCCCATATGTAGTGATTCATGTAGAGACTAATCTGGCCAATTTCCATGGGCATTCGACTAACCTAGGTGGGCTACCTACATGTCCGTCTTCCAAGAAATCTCATCATAAACGCGGTGACGAATCATGGGAGAGATCATAGGGGATAGCAGCTCTAGATACAGCTATGATATTGCGCAGCATAGCGAAGAGATTGAATACTTCATATAGAACATGTACCCAGTGGTGAATTATCCAGTGTACATCCCCACCCCCACCCAGTGGTGTAGCGTGGTCGGACTGATTGGGGGGGGGGGGGGCACAAATTATTGGGGGCACACTAGTGCTGTAACTGACCTTGATGATCGGATCGTTTGATCGGATCGGCAAAATTTTATCGATCTTCGAAATCGGATCGATGATCGGGATCGGATGATCGGCTATAAAAAAAAATCCTTTGGAAAATGATCCCCCCAAAACACAATTTGGGAATATAAATGAATACCAAAGCAACATATATCCATATTAATAAGCCCAAGGTAATCTTGTACGGGTATGCTTTCATTTCAAACTGATTACCTCTTCTTTTACAAAATTACTCACGCCGATTTTGAGCTTAGTCCCATGTAATTAATTTGGCGTAACCTTTCAGAAACACATGGGACTAAGCTCAAAATCGGCGCGAATAATTTTGTAAAAGGAGAGGTAATCATTTTTAAATGAAAGCATACCCATACAAGATTACCTTGGGCTTATTAATATGGATATATGTTGCTTTGGTATTCATTTATATTCCCAAAATATGTTTTTGGGGATCATTTTCCAAAGAAAAAAAAACGGATTTTTTTTTTTTTTTTTTTTTTTTTTGCCGATCCGATCTTCCGATTTTTTCTGCATGATCGGAAATCGGCAAAAACGGTCTGATCATGTATGATCGGATCATGATCGGCATGCCGATCCGATGATCGGTTACAGCACTAGCACACTTTATGTATTTCTTTGTTTTTAATTGTTTCTTCAAACTATTGCCTCCTCCCCCCCCCGCCCTGTGGCTACGCCACTGCCCCTTCCCTTTCAGAGATCCATATTTACTTCATCATTTGGATGTCAAGGTATATAACACCCAACCAAAGTATCCATGATTCATTCATGGTCTTTAATTCATTCATGATAACTGATAAGGATACATTCTAAATGAATTTACAATCAGAGAATACAACACATTTAAAATATCATACAAATTAGAATGAATCATTATAAATATCATAGATTGAATAACAAGTTACTAGATCCCTTTAAGTGGAGATATTTCAACGAAAAGTGGTGTGGAAATCTCTGAGTACATTAATTACATTATACCCCGAAGTATCCCAAATACCAAGAAGTTGTAATTACTGAATTATTTTTGGATATCCTGTACTACATGTAACAATAATTACTTGCACATATTCAGAGGAGATACTTCAAAGAAATGCAGTGTGGAATTGAGCACAAATTAACTACAGGTAGTTATAATAACACTCTACAACACACTCAGAATAACATAACATGTAAACCATAAATTGGCTGATGATTTTTTTTTTTGACATCCAAGACAGTTTGATTTTTGTATAACATGCAATCTCCATAGACCTGCAAAGATCATTTCGGGACCCCACCCCCAATGGGTTAAAATTCTTTAATCGTGATGTCTGCTTTAATGAGCTCTTGCGATAAAATTGTTTATGTGACTATTAGGCTGCGAAACTAGAACTTAACGTAATGACTGCATTCAATTGGTCAGTTTCACTTCCAACTCGCTACCACTATGAATGAAAGATTAACCCATTCAAGACTGTACAATTTTAGTATAACATGCAATATCCATAGAAGCCCAAGACAAGTACCTTCGTGACCAGCACTGAATTGGTTAACATGTCAAGCTGGTTACACCAGTAATTGCAAGTAAATGACTTTATAATTGTCATTATAATCATTCATTGTTGAGTTAATATCCGACTTTTTTATCACCCAAGTTCCAAGTCTTATTTTCTTAAATCATTTTGAAACCAGTTGAACCTATGCCTAAAATTATTGTGCCGATGGTTCCGGGAACAACTTTGAACTTGAAGGAAGAATAACATCATTTTTAACATGGCCCTACTACAGTATGGAACAGTTTGTCGATAGAGCTCAGTTAATCTCCTTCAGTAAAAGAATTTGAACAAACAAAATTTGAAGACATACATATTTATTATAAATTTGGAAGGTATTTAAGCATATTAGTTGTAAATGTGCTATAAAATTATGAAATATTATCATTATCATCAATCATTATGGTCATGATTATGGTTTTATTCCTACACGTAATCACTACTTGTCGGTGCACTGTTTAACATGCACTAATGAATGAGTAACTAATACCCTAGATGTTGAACATACATACATGTATCACAGAGGGGTCAAACGAACAGTTGTATAATAATAGACCATTAGCTGTTTGGCAATGAGATGGTGTTATATAAAACAGGACATCTAAACAAAGACACAAACATATGGATAATCTGCAGAATAAACAGCTGTGTACATCAAGCTGCTGTTTCGCAAGGATTAACAGAAATAAAGTAATCACTTAATATAGAGTGATATAAAGCACCTGCTATACATATCCAGTACAATGAAAATTGTATGTATATTGTCAACTTGTGTGTGTGTGTTTTTTAGACTAATTCTGTCTGTCTACATTAAATCAGAAATAATTTTTGTACGGATTATGCTAAAATGGGTTAAAAACCACATCATCACAGATCTATCGTCGGGTGAGCAGGACAGAAGGGTGATTTCGGGCTAAATTGAGTTCTGTATACCAATTACCATCTTATAGAACAGAGCCACCTCTTTGTCATGTAACATGGATGTACCAAATTTCCAGTTAATTATTATTTCTAATTTGGTAATTTTGGTTATTTCTATTGGGTTCCCAAACTCTGAACATTATTACCTCCAAAGTACAAAAAGTGATGTATACCCTCTCCTTCTCTTTCACAAGTGACGATATTTAGATAAATGTGGGGGAGGGGTAGGGTGTTAGAATTATGTAATATCTAGTAAGCCTGGTATGCCGTATCAGTCACTTACTCATCCACAATGTGTGTCAAATTGAAATTGGGACATTTTTCACAAATTAATTGCTTCCTCAACGCCCCAGTTCACTTGAATAGCATGTCAAGCATAATGATACCCACGCACATTTAAAGGGTACCACCACCCAAAAATAATATTCTTATTAAAGAAAGGTATCATCTTTAATATTCCATTCCATCAACAAGTTCACAAAAATATGTTTCCAGAAAAAACAAATATAATTGGAAACGCATCACCATTTTAAAGCATGCGTTCATGCGGTCTGAATTACGCAGAGCGAACGAATCGCGCGGGAATCTATTGTTTACAAACGTGCGCGTGAATAGCATTGGCGCACTCGCAAATGGTTGGCCCGTATGGAACCAGGAAATAGCAGTGGTTCCGTAAGTGGTGGAAATTAATTGCTTTGTTTATGAATTACACAACCCTTTGCAAAAATGTTGGGTATCTATTTGATATCACAAAACGGTACCAAAACATATAATAATGTGTTGTTCTTTGCCTGGTGGTCCCCTTTAACCCATTCATCACTGTCTTGAAAATACTTTAGATGTGGTCTATGGATAATGCGTGTTATACCAATATCCAGCAGTCCTGAAGGGGTAAATGACTGTTTTCCTAGTAACATTGTAAGTTAAAGGGGACCACCAGGCAAAGGACAACACATTATTATATGTTTTGGTACCGTTTTGTGATATCAAATAGATACCCAACATTTTGCAAAGGGTTGTGTAATTCATAAACAAAGCAATTAATTTCCACCACTTACGGAACCACTGCTATTTCCTGGTTCCATACGGGCCAAGCATTTGCGAGTGCGCCAATGCTATTCACGCGTACGTCAATAGAATCCCGGATGATTCGTTCGCTCTACACAGAGCGCTCTGGCTCTGCAAACATATAGTCTACGCAATTCAGACCGCATGAATGCATGGTTGAGAATGGTGATGCGTTTTCCAATTATATATTTTTTTCTGAAAACATATTTGTGTGAACTTGTTGAAGGAATGGTATACTAAAGATGTTACCTTTCTATAATAAGAATATTATTTTTGGGTGGTGGTACCCTTTAATGTAGCTGAGCTTTCGAATCTAGCAGACTCTTCGTCTAGGCAGAGAAATGACAAGTACTGTACTGTGACAAAGGAATTATATACTCATTAATTAAACATACAATTGATGTAAACATACCAAAAAACTACTTGATTTCATCACCATATATATTTATTTGTGGGCTTCTTATTCATCTTATAGGACAAAGCATAGTATCCCCTGTCTAAGGCTATTGAACCCTCCTACCCCCCTCCCTCCGGGTCCGTCAATGGCCGAATGTCTATGACTCAATCCACTTAGCTTTTATCAAATGTGAGCTCGGACAAAGTACAAAGTGTAACATATCACGCATACATTCTCTTCAATATGTAGTTTACTGAAAAGATATTATTGCGTTTTTTGGTAATGTTGTTTTTTCAATCAAAAAGTGTCTCAGATTTACATATAGCTAGCACTGTGTTGAACTTGAAAGAGTATATGAGGTTAGGTAGTCCTGAAAAGGACTGATTATTCAAGTTTTGTTCTGGGTGGCAATTTATGTAGTCTGCATTTCAGTAAAATGTTAACAAAATTACCCAAATTTGCAGTAGACTTTGTGCGCTAAAACCCAACCTCATAAATTCATACAGGTGGGACTGGATATTTTTTGTAGGATATTCTAATAAAGATTTGTAGTATATAATAATGATGATAACGCATCATACATTACACATGTATTTCTTTAAAATCAGTTTTGCAGATATTAAATAAACTTGTTATCTTGAATACTTGGTATACATTTCATAGGATTTCATATTTGTTTTGATTTAAACCTCAATATTCCCTTTAATCATACATTTCCAGCATACATTGTGTATGTTTATCTCGGTTTATCAGCTAGTCTTTGTGTTAGCCAGCACTTTTGGAGATGGAAATGCCTGATAAATGACATTCATGGCACCGCTTGACAGCATTACAATACAGATTGCAGAATATAGGCGCCACAGTGCAGGTGACATTGGTAAATTATTGATACACTCACTTTACTACTAATTGATAAATACTTTATGAGCTGCGCTTCTGTCTGCATAACACGTGTACTAGAAGGCTCTTAACATAGTGCACTTAAACCTTGCACAAATCATGGCATTCATCATCATCATCATCATCATCATTGTTAATATTGTTCATCATCATCTTGATCAACATCACCATCACCATTAATAATCATTTCTATCATCACAGTGATAGTTTTAATTTGTATTACCATCATTACTTTAAGTCTACATAAATGTATCATCTTCACCATCACTACAATTACGATATCATCATGATCATCATAATCATCATCATTACACCATTATGATCATCACCAACATCCTCCTCCTCATTATCATCATCATAATCATTGCCATCATCATCCTCGTCATGATTATTATCTTCATTGTTGTTGCTGTTATCGTCATCATCGTCCTCATCGTCATCATCATCATCATTAATTTCAGCTTTCAAAGTATACATGTAGATGTGCATGTTCAAGTTTACATCCCTAACCACAGAATTCTCAAACATACTTACTTCATGAAATCCCATGCAACATGGCATTGGTACCTATAACATACATGAATATCCCCTACTCCCCCCCCCCCCCCCCCTCAGGTAAAATACTCAGGCTGTGGTCTATGGAGAATGCATGTTATACCAAAAGCAAATTATAGTCTTCATTAACCCATTCGTGACTGGTCCCCAAGAAAATCTAGTTGTGGTCTATGGTGAATGCATGTTATTAATCAAAATGTGGTAAGAGTTGGGTTAGGAATAACGGACATGTTTTCAGCCCCCTGAACCTGCATGGGTGTTGGAATACCAAGTTGACATGCAAACTAAGTAGGGCGAAATGATGAATAAAGATGAAAAAAGGATTGGGAATAGCTCAGAAAAAACCGAGTAGGTGTGCGCGGGCCGTGGCGAGTGGCACCGTGGGAAGGACTCCATGAATTATACATGACCAGCAGATTATTAACGTCCCCTTGACCTTCTTTACTCCTGTGTACTTGCATAATGTCTCTGGGAATAAAATTGAATTTCATCTTGGCGTTGAAAATGTTCAGCAGTGTTCTTGACTGCATAAGACTATATAGACTTTTAGCGTAAGCCAATGTATAAAATGTATGGTGATTGTCAGATATTGAATGTTCATTGTATGTAGTTGTTGGATACTTCATTTTTCTGCTTGTTGTTCTCTGTTAATACATAAGAGTTTTATGTACTGGTACATACAATTTCATGTTAAATATTTTGTCA
Source organism: Echinarachnius parma (assembly GCA_037951105.1). Classification (NCBI taxonomy): domain Eukaryota; kingdom Metazoa; phylum Echinodermata; class Echinoidea; order Clypeasteroida; family Echinarachniidae; genus Echinarachnius; species Echinarachnius parma. The sequence continues at coordinate 114,876 of JBAMJV010002627.1, read as the reverse complement.
CGTTTTAATAACATCAAAGATTCTTATATGCTTTAGCTCAAATGTCCGATTAGGAATATGTTTGTTTTTCTTTGTTAAATTAAACATCTCAACTTCAGCTTTCTTCCCAAAGTGAATACTAGTAAACATTTCAACACTACAATCCAGACTACGATGGGGTATGGTACAAATGTTCTGACTTATTTCAGATTAAGAATATGTTGATTTTTACATTTGTATACAATATCCCTGTTTCAGGTAATTACTTCAGAAAGTGGATACCTGAAAATAAAATGTACATTTTAACACAACCGTCCAGACCATGATGGCGGTACCTGGTACACGTATAAGAGCCTTGTGGATGTTCTGACAAGTTTATTTCCAATTCAAACTACGTTGATTTGTACATTTTTATACAACATCTGTTTTTCAGATTACTTCGGAGTGTGAAAACCTGTAAATACTAGATGGATCTTCGATTGCGCGCAATCGAAAATTATGCCTCCGCTATCACGCGATTTTAATATCAAGCCCAAATTATCATGCACCGATTCAATTTTTAAAAGTATTTTTCATATATTTTGAGTCCTGTGACCTTGACCATATGACCCCAATCTTTGATGGCTCCCTAAAAACATTCAGGTACGAAGTTTGATTGAAATCTGACATTTAGTTCTTGAGATTTTGGCATTACAAGCTTTTTTGCATGTATAATGAGTCCTGTGACCTTGACCTCAACCTCATGACCCCAACATTTTATGGCTATACGTTGACTCTTTATAATACATTCAGGAACCGAGTTTGATTGAAATCTGACATTCAGTTCTTGAAATGTTGCCATTACAAGCCATTTTCGCTTACATATTGAGTCCTGTGACCTTGACCTTTGACCTCATGACCCCCCAAATCTAAGCAGATCAGTGGCACTCCGATATGTACACTCATACCAAGTTTGAAATTGATCCGTCAACCGGTTCTTGAGATATCGCAAGAACGAGGCATTTTTGCGCATACATTGAGTCCTGTGACCTTGACCTTTGATTTAATGAACCCCAAAATCTACACTAATACCAAGTTTGAATTTGATCCGTCAACCAGTTCTTGAGATATCGCGAGAACGAGGGATTTTTGCATATATATTGAGTCTTGTGACCTTGACCTTTGACCTCATGACCCCCAAAATCTAATCAGATCATTGTCACCCCAATATGTACACTCATACCAAGTTTAAAATTGATCCGTCAACTGGTTCTTGAGATATCGCGAGAACGAAAACGGGACGGACGGACGGACGGACGGACGGACAACCCGAAAACATAATGCCTCCGGCCACTTCGTTGGCGGAGGCATAAAAATGTACATTTCAACACGACTGTCCAGCCCACGATGGTACATGGTAAACATACCCACGTACAAGAGCCTTGTGGATGTTCCGACTTTTTTCTGATTCAAAAATATGTTGACTCTTACATTTGTATTCGACATCTGTGTTTCAGCTTAATTCGGAACGTGAATACCTGTAAATAAAATGTACATTTCAACACGATCGTCCAGACGAAGATGGTACATGGTACGTGTACAACGAGCCCTGTGGATGATGACACACGTCACAAATTAGCGCCGAACCAAATTCGTGAAAATCTAATTTTGCGCCTGTCACTAGCACTCAGAAAGCAGACGTCGGGACGAGTTCAATAAACAAGCTCTGTGTCCTCGCACACGAAGGAAAGAGATCAAAGTATGCAGGGGGAGAAATGTGTGGGGATTATGATTTTGGATTTATATGCACACTCTCTCTCTATCTCTTCAATGACTGCTTGGATGAAGATGTTTTCAATTCTAGGGGAATTTCTTCTGCATTTCATTAGAAAAAGGCTTGTTTGGAGAATGTGCTTGGTACATATGTGTGCACATTCCATTAAAATTTGTGTGGTATTTCACTCAAAAGTTACATTTGAGAGAGCGCATTTTGTTATAGTCTTCTAAAAGATCTTCCAGTTCTCGCAACATATTTTCAGTGACATCTTTGAGACTCAACATTTTTCAAATTATCCCATTTACATCATACTAGTAAAAAAATACATGAGGGCTTGGGTAAATTTACCCCTGAAATACCAAAAAGAGCCCCTGAAAATAATAAATGAGCCCTTATCAATTTGCCTAGATTTACATTGTATGTATGGGAAAACTAGTGATTAGTAGATCACAAATATTTCTTCAAATCAATCATAAAGGAAACTGACCAGAAATATACTAAATAAATGAAAGTCAGCAAAGAAAAATGGGCTGCACCAGGAATCAAACCCTAGACAAGTGCTCAACCATTGAGCCGCAAAGACCCTGGTCTCGACTCGATTCCTGGCGAAGCCATTTTCCTTTGCTCATTTTCGTATAGATATCCTCTTCAAACCTCCCCCTGAACTCCCTGCTTAACAGTAACAATTACTGACGTTGCCCTACGGAAAAATTTGGTTTGGGAGTTGGGGGAATAGCTATGTATGGGACAACTAGCTAATCTGGTATCAAGTATATTTCTTGCTATATCCTCCTTAAAACTCCCCTTGAACTCTAGCTCAACAGTAACAATTCCTGATGTTGCCCTGGAGAAAAATTTGGTTTGCGAGTTTGGGGAATAACTATGTATGGGGCAGCTGGCTATAGGTATCATGTATAAATGCATTTTTTGTCTTAACGCAGCCTTTATTTCAACCCTCCCCCTTTAACAGTAACAATTACTGATGTTGCCCTGCGGAAAAAATTTGGTTTGGGAGTTGGGGGAATGGCATTGTATGGGGCAACTGGCAACCAGTATCAAGTATCCGCCTAGCCTAGCCACACTGCATGTACACGTGAAGCCTGCTGAACCCTCGGCTGAATAAACAAACGTCACCCTGACCATGACAATGAAGTTTTCTCTTAGTTACTTCTCTCCATCTATAGGCACGGTCACACTGGGCGAAATTACTAACTTGTGATTTTGCTTTACATAATCCCAGTTCTTGTATTTTTTAGCCAGTCTGACAAACTTTTGTTCAAAAACTTAACAGCAAACTTCCTGTGAAAGTTGGGAAAAACATTGGAAATTTCCCGCAACACAACAACTGTACAAGTAATTTGGCCAAACTGACTTCAAACAGTTGAAAATATGAGTACAATTTGTCACGTTGTTATGTTGTGACTGTGAGATATTAAAATATGAGTATTTTGGCAGTGGTCAAAACGGACAGCAAAACTACATTCAAACCTGTCTTAGCGACCACCTGTCTATAGCAACCAACCTGTCTAGATAGTGGTCACCTGTCTACAGTGGCCATACTTCTTGTTTCCCTAAGGTGGTCACTATATATACACAGGTTTGACTGTACATGAAGTGTTTGAGAAGTAGAATTACTAGCGTGATGTTTGGTAGAAAAGATGGTAGTGTGAATCCGGTTCAAGCATCTCGTTACCTTCTCTTCATACGTCTCTTTAAAACATGTTCATCTTCCATTTATTTATGTGGGTGGAATAAGAGAGGGTGGTTCATAAAGGTCATGTCCAGGAGGTTTTCATCCATGTTTTCTTTTCCTTTTCTGTCTTGCTTGCTATTTTAGAGGGGTTGAGCAGGGTAGGATGAGAGAACGTCTATTTTAGGAGCGAGGACTAGGCATTCAGGATATAAAGAGATGTGATGGCTTTTATTTTCCTTTTAGAGGGGAGAAGGGGGTAGGATTGAGACAGATGCATGTACACCAAGGTCATGCCAGGACATAACTGCCTGTCAAGTTTGATTGTAGCATACACTCCAAGGAATGAGTACAAAAACAAACATTCAAACTTTTGATAATTCACTCTTCCAGGTACCATAACGGGGTGACTTCGCCAGTCTTTTAGAACTTCTATGTATTTTCATTGGGGCTCAATTGTGGCACCACCAGAAAAAAAAAATGCTAGGGAACTTACACTACAGCTGGACAATTGATTAAGTGTCAATAACGTATTCTTACAATCTCCATATTCCTGTATCTGACAAAATGTTGTCCAAACTTACCATCCTTGTAAGGAAATACAACAACAATTTATTATTTCTCAACTCTCAAGTACCCATATAGATTAGTATCCCATTGAAGGATTCTGTTCCAGTATAAACAAACATACTTTGCCCTGACTCATTGCAATAAAATCCTCAATTTCTATTTATTTATTTTTGTGTAGGAGCTAGTTCACCAAGGTCATGTAGGGACACAAACAGCTGTATGAACACTAGTCTTACTCCAAGGCACATAACATATATTGCAAATCCTATTCCCATAATGTCCTCCCTTATGTCCTTTAATATCCTTCTTCACTTGCCCAAAGACTATTCTGGATATGGTTGGTCCATGGTAGTATTTAGTCAAGGAGTATACTTTACAGAAATACATGTACACTTTGAGACAACCTGGTTTTGTCTTGAAACTACCTCTACCTCTGGTATTCAAGCCAAAATAAATAAACAAACTTTGCCCTGAACCCTGACAATAAAACTCCAACTTATGTTTGTTTAATTTTGTGTGGGAGCTAGTTCAAAGAGGTCACCTGAGAATGCATCCATCCCATATTCCCAGTCCTCATTCCTGCCAAGTCCTTAACCTTGGCAATAAAACCTCTACTTTTAATGTATCTATTTTTATGGGGCTAGTACTGAAGGTCATGTTGGGACATACTCATCCATCTGATACTAGTCTCACTCCAAGGTACTGTGAAATGCTAAAAAACACACGCACACATACAGTACACAAAAGTAAAAACACAAACGTGCCGGGATTTGAACACACGCATTCTGCATGCGCACAAAAATAAACATACAAACATCTCTACATAAAAAACAAATATACACGAACAAAATACACACACATAAAAACACACAACCTAATGTGTATACAAACAAAAAACACACACACACATGTACACACACACATGTACACACACACACTACAGACAGACACACACATACACAGACACAGATATACAAACAAACAAACAAACAAACACACACACACATGTATACCTATGCCATATGTTCTTACATGCATAATGTCTGCCGGTGAGATGAAAGGAGAAAGTAGGGGCCAGGCCTGATCAATACCGAACGGCCTCTGAAAGTGTCACAAACCATACCGCCCCAAGCCAAGGGTTTGCCAATACGCCAACACTATACACAGTCCACTCCCATTAAGACCATTCATACAACACAATAGTTGCGCAATTGATTTGCAAATTATTATCATTCACAGAAATGTTGTTAGAATGGTTAATGAGGAGATTAACCAATGGACTGTTTATGATTTAGCCTTGTAATATTTATTATTTTCCAATACACCAACCCTAGATATATATAGTCCACTCCCATTAATACTCTTCAAACAACTCAATAGTTGCGCCATTGACTTGCATTATTATCATTTACAGAAATATTGTAAGAAACATGGTTAATGAGAGGATTAACCAATTGTGTGACAGAGAAGGTTTATCTTTCAGCTTTGTATATATTTTCGAAAACACCAACTCTACAGTCCACTCCCAATTAACAAACATAATGCCACACAATAGCTACGCCATCAATTTAAACTTATATACAAATATTTTAAGAATTATTCATTAGAGGACTAACCAATGGTGTCCAGTGAACAGAGAAGATTGCAAGAATAAAATATAGGCAACAAAATTTAGCAGTTCCTAATATTAGTATCATTAAATATCAGATAAACCTTTGGAATCCATTTATACTGAGCCTGTACAAATGAAATATGAATGAGTATGCCAGATGGTCAGATTTAGAAACATAATTTACAGCAAATTGATCTTGAATGAAGGAATGGCTAAGACCTGGGATCATACAAGGCAGGTCAAGTAAGGTCAATGGGGTATTCAAAGGTCATGGTCACTGCTGTCACATTCTAAATGGCTGCTTTCACTCTTAACTGTACAAGTTACAACTGAAACAAATTAAACAATTGCATATTTTGTACCACTTTCACAGCTAAAAAGTAAAACGATAATATCAACTCTTGTCCCAAAATAGGAATAATTGTATTCCAGATGGTATTTGATATTGAGAACATAATTTGAGAAGTATTGGTCTTGAAGTCTAGTAATGAATGGCTAAGACCATGGATCATACAAGGCAGGTCAAGTAAGGTCAATGGAGTATTCAAAGGTCATGGTCACTTTGACTTTCTGAATGGCTGGTTTCACTCTTCAATGTACAACTGAAAGACAAAATACAAATTGTATATTTTGTACTCTTCAGCAATTTGGTTTTTGTCAGATGGTCGATGGTGAACAAATAATTTGAGGAGAATTGATTTTAAAAGAATGGCAAAAATCTAAGTCAAGTGCAATCTTACGGTTAATATGTACATGTATACAGTATACCCCTTTTAGTTTACAACACTACATGTAACTCTGAGTTGGACTGAATAAGACATTCATCTAGTCCAGTTGATATTTGCTTCAATGGCTTTGAGGAGAATTGATTGTGATAGAAGGAATTGGTCCGGTCTGGGATCATACAAGGCAGGTCAAATGGGAGTCAATTATGGTAGTCACTTTTCTTTTTGTCTTTTCCTTTCTTTTCCAAATCGTGATTTCATCACAATGATCACAAACTAGTCCACAAGTGAACAAGCAATTGAAATGTCTTTCATATCAACTTGGACTGAAAAAGACATTCATCTAGACCAGTTGGTATTTGCTTTGGCTTTGAGGAGAATTGATTGTGATAGAAGGAATTGGTCAGGTCTGGGATCATACTACAAGGCAGGTCAAATGGAGTCAATGATTGCAGTCACTCTTCTTCTTTTTTTCTTCTCCAAATCGTAATGATATCACATACAGCTCCACTAGTGATCACGCAATCGAAATGTCTTTCATACCAACTCGGACTGAATAAGACATTCATAGGCCAGTTGATATTTGCTATGCCTTTGACTTTGAGTTTGAGAAGAATTGATTCTGATAGAAAGAATTGGTCGGGTCTGGGATCATACAAGGCAGGTCAAATGGGATCAATGATTGCAGTCACTTTTCTTACTCGGCACTTAGGCATTTTATCTCTCTCCCCCTCTCTTCTCTCTATCTTCTCTCCTTGACAACGTGTTTCAATATATCTTTTATTTTAAAATATCTTTGTACGTGGGAGTATCACGTAGATGTTTGGTTAGGTTGGGTTGTCTGTGAGTTTGTTTAAATTAGTTTTTTTGGGTGTGTGTGTGGCGGGGGGGAGCAACAGAGAATGTGATTATGTATGTGCATATGTTTGTGTATGTGGTACTACATGTACATGTATGTGTATGTGTCTGTTTGCATGTGGGTTGATCAAAATCATGTCTGTATTATGTTTGTTACTTTGTTCATGTTTGTTTGTACATGTAAGTGTCTCATATGATTGCATCACACATACTTTTTTAGTGTGAGTCAGTAAAAGTGTGTTGTGTGAAATTCACCAAGATACTCACTCCACTCCAGATGGCACGACTTGTCTACAATGTTTTTTCAAAAAACTACTACTACTAGACCACACGTACACACAATTTGTAGATTTGTAATAACAGAATGAACACGTGGAACCCCTACATGGTGTGAGAGTGCGATTACTCATCGACCACATCTCAGTGTGAATGATGCATCACATCATTTCTTATTCTGTACACATCTTGGATCTATTATTTATGATTGTATTATTGCAACTGTTTTCTAGATATTATCATTCATATCATTTCCATAAATAGTTTAATTTCAGTCAAGTTCATTTCCATTTTTGTTTGTAGTCAAGTCCACTTACAATTCAAGACAGTGAATAAATGTACTGTATTTATGTTTTATTACGTTGACATCAAATAAAAATCAGATATACATATTTGTACACATTTTAGGGTAGACCGAAGGTATGTCTTATTAGTTCATTTGTTGGCAAATTGATTTTAGACCAAGTGGTTAGTAATACCAGAAAATTGTAAACAATGGGTTCAATTGAGACAAGAGGCTCCATTGTTGCCATCGACTTCCATGTCATAGAAAGATAGTAAATATTTGAATACAGAGGTCACGAGCAAGGAATATCTAGGACAAGACCGAACTACATGTATGAGTGAACAATGAAAACTGGAATGAAAACAAAAGAAAAATTAGAACAAATTGCAGTGATGTTGACAATCAATATTTGTATTCTAATAAAACAACTTTACATGTCAATACAGGTGGATGTTAATCATGATCATAGATGTTGTCCTACAATTGTTTTATTCATTTGAATGAATAAAATAGATGTTTATATTGCATACTGTACATTCTTTGTGGCAATCTAATGGAGGGATAAACATGATAGAATTATATGAACGTACAAGTAGACTATTTCATATACTTCATACTTCATACATCCTAAATATACTCTGAAGGAATCTATTATGTCATAGAAATTATACCAAAATAAATGTATCTCCCATGATCTAAATACCATGCATATTATGATCATTTCAGCCTCTGATGAAGATGCTGCTAGGATTGAAAGCTTGGCCCCACAGTTTGATTCTCATCCTATTGTGAAAGAAAACAGTTTAGTTACTGACCACCCCGGACAGCAAAACCAATATTGATGCTGAAGTTTACTGGGGCACAAATCTCATTATCGAATGTGTGTACAATGTTCTGTAGTGTACAGACCATGCTCCATGTCTGAGCTAGCTAGCTGTAGCTGTTCTGTCAATATACTTTTGGGAGATGGAAAACAACCAAATTCCAACAGCAGTGAATAAATATTTTTCCTCAAAAGGTGTGCAACTATTTTGTAACTAAGTGTCTTTACTGTATGGTAAGCAATCGGTCAGCAATAGCTATGACATTTTTAACTTGAAAATAAATATTTAACAACATTTATGACCTTAAAAATGTGTTTTACTACAGGTGCATTATTTTAAAATGACAGTAAATAATCATGTAATCATATATGATATGTTTCTATTGCAACAATTTGCAGATTACAATTTATGTTTGTCTTTGTTTCTAAACTGAATGAAGACAGGGGATACTTTTTTCTAAGAATGGAACAATGAGGTGTAGATTTTAAAGGGGTAGTTTAGTTTTGGTAGAGAGGGTGCTGCACATCACAATTTTGTTGTGAGGTAATGAAAAACTGAATGTCGAATTTGAGAGAACATGCAATTTTAATGGCAGAATAAACTTTATTTGGTCAAAATCGACCCAGAAACGGCTGAAATATCAATAAATATATCTGATCTTATAATTATTTGGGGCCCAAATAATTAGATGATTTTTAGAATTTTTTTTTAAATGCTTGCACTTTTTCAAAAATTTTTAAAAGCGTTTTTTAAATAGTTGTTGATGATCTCGCTATTTAATCATTATATCAATAAAACATCACATGCATAATTTTGTATGAAAAATGGTTGAAACCAATGCCTTTTAAAAAAGCGCCCTCTTGTGTTTGAATGGCTCTTTTTGAATGATAACAGGCTTTTTACTTAGTCGTTTGTAATTTTGTATACCTTTCGAGCATGGTGGAGTTATAACTATTAGTGTATAATGTTACTGTGCAGGTTTTAGCTACTTAAGTTCAGCCTTACCAAAACTAAACTACCCCTTTAACATGTAATCTGATCCCCATTAATTACTTAAATGGCGCCTCAAGCACCTACTGGTATAGACGAGGATTGAGAAAGAGGACAGGATTACTTACTTGTGCACTAATTTGTTTCCTTTGTTTTTGTACATTCGTAATTCAAATTCCCTGACTACATGTAAATGATGCATTCACATACATACATTTAGGACCTTTATTCTGGGTTCTAAGAATGCCTTTAGAAGATAAATATACACTTACTTACATATCAGAGCTCAAATTGAGCAAAGCCAATGACCCACTGGCACAGAGCCACCAAAATGTTATTGATATATAATTTTACTGGGCAACAAAAATAAAACAGTTATTTATAGTTTCTATCAAATTGTGACATGATACATCCCATACATGTATATATTTAGAAACTGTATTCTGTGTGTACTGAGATTTATGTAAACTCAATGTCATTGTCAGACTCATCTACAGTATGTGATGCCAACATTTCAGTAAATATTTAATTTGTTTTGCTTTCACCCAATTCTATAGGGCTCCAAATTGTAAACACGCAAGATTATCTCTAAAGTTCAAAAAGTGACTTAGCATCCTTCTCTTTCTCAACCGACGATTTATACAATTGTTCATGCAAACCATGTACCAAATGTATGTCCATCTGACTCTGACCATGGTTACATACAAATAGCAAATTGCTTGAGGTTGTTCACCTTCAAGCCAAGGCTTCAAGTGTGTAGGGCAGGAGGCATTGTGAATTATGGTCGTTTCCTCGAATATCAAATCAATGCGTCTTTGGGGCTACGCGGTGCATAATAAATTGGACCACTTTGCCATACATAATCAGTCCATTTGTGAAGCCGTGCGCACCCCTAATCTTTACACAATCCATTACGTTATGATGTCATTAAATTTAACTACATCATAATTTTATGATGTCACTAATGACTACATCATTATATTTTATTATAATATGATATCATTCAAATATTTGTATGTTGATATTTTATTATATTATGATGTCATTAAATAAAAGTCATGTTTACTGAAATATGAGGTCATTAAAATGACTACACTGTACAACATTATTATGACATGATGTCAATGAATTAGCAACATCATATTTTATTACAATATGAATTATATGATGCCATTAAAACAAACATATTTTATCATAATATATTTTTACATATTTGGGTATGAACTATAATGTAGAACAAGGACAGTGTCATGTATTCATCACAACCAATGCAGGAATTAATCTTTTATCTTAGGGGGCTACTTTTTCAATCCGATAAATATCACAAAATATTGCACATAATACATGGTAATTTTAGGGGCTATCTACTGATTTCAGGGGGCTATTTTAAAAAATAAGGGGGCAAAATTGCCCTCGGCCCCCGTATATTTTCTACCCTGATCACAATGCCACTTTCTAAACAAATCACCTGTCTCAAGAGCACGTACACTCCAAAGCTTCACCAGAACTCCAGAAGGACAAAGAAAGGCGATTAATCACTAATTTCATACAGGTGCATTTATGATTTTCTTTGTAGTTTGGTATGATCTAGTAGTACATCATGCATGCAGGGAAATGCTGTTAAATTATGTTTCATAATTTGTGGACTTGTGATACTCTCCACATCTCAGTTTAAATTTTGGAAATATAACACCTCACATACATGTACATGCATGAAAAAAAAATCAACCCATACAGGTTTGGTCCTCAAAATTATACTGGAGGCTCTGGACTGGGGTCTATAGAGATTGCAAGTTATGCCAAAATCAAAACGTCTGGTATGGGTTAAATTTGCGAAGCTGTGATTCCAGCTACAAGTAGGATGTTTGTTCAAGCAATAACAATACAATCTTCCTGCAATCTAACAGAGTCAAGATCATTGAACTCCACTTAATATATTTCTGAAGGAGCAACAATTTGGGTCATCCACCAACACAACCATGACTCACAACTGAACTCATATATTCCACCAAATACTCCCAAGATCCTTTTAAATTACTCTCTGCCTCTTTCCCTCTCTCTCCGTCTCCCAATCACATCCCTCCTCATCTTTTATGTTTTATCCATCTCTTCTATCCCCCCCCCCTCCCTCTTTGTCAATATCTTCTCTTTCTCTCTGTTATTCCTTATTCTTCCTCTCCCTTCCCAGATGATATAAATTACTACGCAGTATAGTATGCTGAACCTTTCTTTCTTTTCTTTACTTTTATTTCAATTTCTTACAGTGCATCTAGAGACATACTGTATGTGATATGTGCGTTATAAATACATTATTATTATCATTATTATTATAAAGTTTCTCCTATCCTCTAGTATCTCCCTCTTCTACTTCTAATCTTCCCCCCTTTTCCATCTATACCCTAATCTGTTTCATTCCTACTAGTTATTGAAATCACTTACATTCGAGTTTGACAGTGAACTCTGGCCATTCGACTGACTATCTCCCCCTCTCTCGCACACACACTCGCATTTTATCATTCTTGTTCTCTCCCTTTCTTATTCATATAGCTTCTTACAAGAAACCCACCCATGTACACCCACACCCCCTCCTCCCCCCCCCCCCCCCCCCCCACCCCCTCCTCTCTTTCTTACACACTTTTACATTTTATCTGTCTTGTACTATCATTCCCTCTCCCATTAGGCGTCTCTATCGTTATTCTTGTAGAAATAACTCACTATGATTCACTTCGGATTTCGTAATATGATTTTGAGTGTTACATGTACAATGTTACAGTATGTCTGCGTCTGTATCAACTGATAACAACAAAAACATGCATCACATAATACACCATAAATATCAGAGTATAGGAGACACACTTACATGTAATACTCGACTGAATATATAGAAAACACTTTTGAATAAACAAATACAGGATCTCCTTTTAACTCCAAATAAAAAATAGTTTAGAAAGAAAAATCATATATAGTCAGGGGCAAATATAATCTCTTCCAATTCAACCTGCCTGGGCCTGGGGATATCAGGTGTTGTTGCGTTAACAATAATAACCACTATAAAAAGGAACGATGTCACGGATGACAAATCGCATATTGCCATCAAACGAGGTGAGCACCCATCTGTCAATGCTTTGTGTCAAACAAGGTCATTATTTTCTGAATGAATCAAAAGATATAGAAGGAAATTTAAGAGGGGGAGGGGAGAGGGATAGAAACACACCCCTAAAGAGCTAACTTTATTTAACATCTGAAGCAATGTTTATAAGGGGTTTTTCAGGTTTATACTTGGCTTCTGGCCATCACAAGCACACTGAAAAGGGTTTCAGGGAGGAACAACCAGCACAAGGGCTGTCTAGCTCATTCCTAAGAGCACTGGTTCGAGCAATCCCAGAGGTATTGAGTTTGAATCCCAGGGAAGCCCTATTTCTTTGCTCATTGTCTTTTATACAAATATATTTCTAGTAAGTTTCCCTATAATGTTTGAGTTAATCAAATATAATTTAATGGAAAAAGAGCAAAATTGGTCAGTTTCTCTATATGTTTGAATCAAATATAATTTAATTAGTATTGGAAATAAAAGATTCAAAGACTCACCTTTCGCAAGAGGTCCGGTGTGTTGTTCAGGAGCCTGCTCTCTGCGGAGGTCCTCCTCTCATGATATAATCCTCTACTAGAACAACTGGCCATAGCCAGGCCCGATTGGTCTCGGTAAACAAGCTGTGGATATGCTATCCCTATTCCCATTGAATTCATTGAACCAATCGAGGCTCCACCGAGTGAAATAGTTGCCTCTGCCGATTCCATTGAGCCCGTGCGGTCAACCCGCCCCATTAGCGGGGCGCGAGAGTCGGCTGACCCCGCATCGCTCCCGGTCCAGTCAGCGTTCGGTACGGTCCAGTCAGCGCTCGGTACCCTCCCGCCCGCGGACAGAGAATCCGCAAGGCCACCGCTGCAACCACCTTCATCGCAAACATCGAGGATTTCCTCTTCCAATGCGGGGCCGACCAGGGTGAAGTACACGGCAGTTCCGCCTTCTTCCCGCAGACGATCCACAGCCGCTAGGAGATCGCTTCGGTGGTCCAAATTTTCGACGCCGATCGCGTCGAGATCGTCCGGTCCGATTTGCTTGCATGTTTCCAATTCGTCGTAGCCGTTGTCGAGAAACTCCTGAGCGTAAACGGTCATGTCGAGCGACCGAAGCCACTCGGTAACGATGTTCCCCAGTTCGAATTCCGCCATCGCCATCTCGTTCTCATTCCCGACCCCGAGCGGAATATTGAGGAAATCGCACATGTAAAACCGACAGAAATCGGAAAACGCGAGTCGGCTCCCGAATTATTATGTATCCCCGCCGTCTCGGATTCCAATCTTATACACGAGTTGCGAAGACAAACCAGATGGGTTTCTTTAGCTCTCCAAACACAAAATGAGAAATCGTGAAATGCAAATCCAAAGATAAGTGAATGATCAAGTGATGAAGAAATAGTAGTCACCACCTCATCACCTCATCCTCATCACAACATTGATATATCGGCACAACAGCAACATCCAGAAGAAAATTCCGCATAGGACGTACACATGCGTGCACTATAAACATACGCCGAATAATATAGGCGTACCATAGGTACAGTAGGAGAAGTAAGAAGAACCGCTACCAAACTACATGCAGATGCCGTCAATGACTGAATGAATGACTCAATGAAAATGGGAATGAACTGCGGAGCTTTTTAGCGGGGCAGCGCCAGCACACACAGACACACACACGGGGTGCAATAGTGCACCTCCGATAAGTGTTATGGTGACGCTTCATTAGTTTGATATTGGGCTTTTGGTCTGATCTGTGCTAGTGAAATCCTGTATAGAAAATCGAATTCGGCTGGAAAACATTTAGCAAATTTGTAACGTGCGTTACCAACAAGCGTCGGGGTGATGGGTGGTAAACTTGTAATTTGCCATTCTTCCTGATTTTTTAAGATTAACATTGGGTGGATTGGGTGGAGTCCATTTTTACTTCCAAAGTTTGCAGGCTACTTTTAGCAAAAGTAGCAGATAGTTTTCTATGAGTATAATAAATGACAGCTGAACGGCTGAAAACATGTGTTGTTTAAAACATTTACTTCAAATTGAAACTAGAAATCGGGTTAAAATATACTGATATAACTTATGCACCCCACCCATCCCCATTACCCTTATCCTCTTAATTGGAAAGTATTATTTATAATAACATTGTATTCAGGCGGAAATATCCACAATGGTATGATATAGCCAACAAAAGCCTCCACTACCCTTCCGAATCCGTGTTAGTCGCGCGCAATGTTGATCAGTAAATTCGGGCTAATGAAGACGCATCCACATGTACACATCTCGGCCTTGATTGTATAGGAGCGCACGTTTTCGATTTGAGGTGTGTAGAGAGATGAATGTGTGTTGTTTTTGTTTCGCTCGAAACGTGTATAGAGTGGTACATTATTATGATTAAATATACAAACATACGAGAAAGTGATTAATGCACCTTCATTATGAAATTACAAGGTCCGAGTTATATAAATATATATTATTATTATATATTTTGTTAATGGATGGTTTTATTGGTTTAGCTTTTTATTGTAACTATCAATATACATTAATCTGAAATGTGTTTAATCAAGTAAGCGCTTTTGCAAAATAGAATTGATAATTTAAAGTAACGATAAATCTTTTTATTCCATTTCATTCCATTTCACTTAAACTTTCAGATTATACATTTTGTTTGCATTTTCGCAAATGCATTGTTACATTATTATCTTGTATATCCAGTGGCGTAGCTACGGGGGGGCACGGGGGGGCACGTGCCCCCCCCCCCCCCCCCCCCCAATCGTTTGGCAAAAAAAAAAAAAAAAAAAAAAAATGACGACCGGACATGAAGCCAAATGTGTCTACAATGTATATCATTCATTATTATCACGTTTTATTTAATGTGTGATAATAATCATTATCAACGATAATAACCAAGAACATAACAGTCGTTCCCTAGTACTAGCAATAGCGCACCTATATCAGTTTGAAGAATCCTTCCAATATAGCGCCTTATGCAAATTTTCAGTCCCGTGCGCGAGGATCACCGCATTTCAGAAGACATAGAGCGCGTATAGGCCTAACAAACTTCCTAGCATGGTAAATCGTTTATCATACCAAGGGCCCTTTTAGGATCTTGAATCTGCCCCCCGCTTTTATAGATAATTTTGACGTCTTCATGCAGGCTATAAAGGCGCATAGCTGCACTACGTAGTCCTAAATGTCTAGGTAAAGACAAACTTCTTTTACTAATTTCTTCACTCCAAATGCACCCGTTCCATTAATTCATGATGCATAATCTAGGCATATTGTTGATGATCATGATTGAAGGAGCACCAGTCATCTTCTCCAGAGTCGATATATGCATCAGTTGAGCATAGGCCTACTGAAACTAATTCAAGGGACCCGAGCATAGCTGGGTTTTTTTTAGTTTGAAAAGGACTGTAAATCTTAATTTTTGCCGCGCGCTTCGCGCGCATATTCTGAAATACTGATATATATACGAAATTTATTAGACCCTCATCTATCATGTCTATAGCACACTATCATAGGAAAATAAAATAATTTGAAAAAGTATATCTTTTAGTAAATTCGGTCCATATGCGCTGAATGCAAATACAATTGGAATATTATGTCCCCCACATTAGAAAGGGGAGGAGATTGTCCCCCTCCTTTGTCATTAAGTATGTTTGGTTCCATACTTATATACTTTATATTACGTGAAATTTCTGTCTTAGGTGTGCACCAAATCGCACAATTTCAGGCCCCAAAATACGAAAGCTCCCTACTGTGGGAGGGGGACACCCCCTCCCACACCCTCCCCCAATTGGTCGCTTCGCTCCCTCGCCATGTCTCCCCTCCACTTTTGCTTAGTTCCATTGGAGCTCAATGCCCTAGACTATATCGATGGCTCTATAGTATACAGGATCACGTGGATCCATCTCACGGGCTTAATCTTATATACCATTTTAACACCCATGATTAAGACAATGATAAAGACAATAATGACCATACTTCTACAGTGATATTTTAAACACCAATTTCAAAAACTTCAAAAAAATTGGGAGGGGGTGAACCCCCTCCCACACCCTCCCCCAAATAAATGTAGACAAGCATACTGCGTGAGAGTATTTGAGTCTGGTGTGTGTGTACACGTAGGTTTGATTGTGTGTGTATACTTTATCATGAGGGAAATGATTTCTTTAATTCAGTATTTCCTTCCAAGGTATGCACCAAATTGCATTATTTCAAGTAAAAATTTGCAAAAGCTTCCTACCGTGGAAGGGGGGACACCCCCCTCCCACACCCTCCCCCCCTCGGGCGCTACGCGCCCTCGGGCTTGGTCGCTCCGCTCCCTCGCAGCTGTGCCCCCCCAATCACTTGACCCTCGCTACGCCACTGTGTATATCTTATTTTGAAAACGTTCTAGTCATGTTGATGAATAATGATATTGATGTTGTTTATGTGAAGGATCTCTTAAATGCCCATTATCCGCTTGGAATGAATGCTCCACAGGGAGTGGAAATGGTGCACACAACGTGTGCTGGTTTGCCCCTGGTTTGCATTGTATCCTATATACCGGGATAGTGTAAGCTCTTAGAGATGATAATTGTATCGTATTATAGGCGCTCTATAAATCGAACCTATTACTATTATTTTCTGATTATTGCAAGCCCATCATGCATCATATCAATAAAATAATACAACTGCACCAAACGCATGTACCTATGGTTATCAACTCGAACATGTTTGTGCATTTTATAAACAAAAAAATCTGCACGAAGAGCGAACGATGAATTACGAAATTCTCTTGAGTGTTTATTTTTCTTGGTATGTGTCTTGTCCGCGATTCTCGGTTGATCGATTGGTCTTCCTGACGTTGTTGGGGTTTTTGTTTGCAATAATAACTTACTTGTATTATAATTATTCAACCGATATAATTATAGACTCCGGTGCAGGAAAAGGGCGAAGAAAATAAAAGGAATCAAAACAAGTAATCGCCCGCCTGGTTGTCTATGATTCTAAGAAGTAGACTAGAACGAAACTTGTTAAATTTACAACTAAACATGTTATTAAAGTATTAGACTATATAGCAAAACGTCATCTTCGGAATGTGAGAAGCCTTATAAGGGGTATTTATACAATTCCCCTTTTACTGCGACCACACCGCCTAGCCTATGTCTAGCCTCTAAATCTGATGCATAAAGAACTTTAGTTTAAATACAATTTATTCAGGGTTATAGTTCTTTTAAATGCATGCCTGCAATAAAAAATGCTCCTAATATATAGCAAGATATTATATTTGCTTTATATAAGGGTTTTCGTCGCGCTGGACAAAGTAATCACTAATTACATTTAAGAATTCAAACATGTTTCATGTCAGTGTGGAAGTTGGACTATATTATTATAGTGGGATTGTGGTTTGACCAGATTTAACCGACCACTGCATTTTGGATAAGAATATTGGCGTCCCTGTGTTTGGCGCCCGATGAAAAATGTTTGTCAAGTAATGCGAAGGTGTCTCGTAAGACTTCGAAATCTGGCGCCTCATTTGTACGTAATACCTTCCTATAGAGGATGATAAGGCTACGCCCCAACACAGAGTGAAATGAATGCCCAAAAAGGCAGAGTCAGAGATA
The DNA here is from genome assembly GCA_037951105.1 of Echinarachnius parma. Lineage (NCBI taxonomy): Eukaryota > Metazoa > Echinodermata > Echinoidea > Clypeasteroida > Echinarachniidae > Echinarachnius > Echinarachnius parma. Next base: position 96,623 of record JBAMJV010002627.1, on the reverse strand, counting down.
ACACATTATGTATATTTAACTGATCAATTAAACTATACCATGATTGCATTCTATCATCTATAGATGCCAACAGATATACTAAGCAATACATTTTGCTGAAATCAGAATTATAAACATTCACCCTCAAAGCCAAATAACAGTATTGGGAAACGCCCCACACACACAAAATAAAAAAATACGCTTTTATCACCAACTATATGTGAAATAATATACCATAATGTATCTGTAAAGATATGTAAAGATTTCGACAAAAACTGCGTTGTAATTGACTATTTGAGCAATAAAATGTTCGAAATAATGTAAACAACGTGTTCAGTTGCCAACACAACATTTTGTTTTGGATAAGGATCCGACTTAATTTCCTTTGTCCTTTGAAAAGAACTGTTAAGTATGACATGTAATCTCCATAATATCCCCTTTGTCCACACAGCGTTACAACTCTGCACCATATACCCAAGTGGCGTGGTTCAAATATGTCATCCTGAAAACCTACGCCCCCCCCCCCCCCTCCCCCCACATGACTCAAATGTTTTAGACTTTGTAGTAAACTGTTCGCTGTATAGCTGTATTGCACTTAGCCTCGTGGCGCGGCGCCCCTTCTTGCACGCGTCTGTGCCTTTGATAAGCGGTTTACCACTTGAACAGATCAGAGGAAACCCACCTTTCATAACGGTTTGTTATACTTGAACGAATTAGACTAATCGCTTATCCCATTCGTAATCCCCCTTTGTAATCCCATTTCATCGTTAAAAAAAGAAGAATCCTCTTTTTTTTTCATGACACGCGAAGACCCCCTTGTCATGATTTACTCTGATTGCATTTAACTACTATTGACCAGCCATCAGAATCAGCGCTTTGAAACCACTGACCGTTTAAAAACGTCAATTCTGGACTAGATGAGCGTACTCAAACGCACCCTTAGACAATGTTAGACCACCTGCCTCTGTTCTTCCGGTCTCCTTTTCACCATTTTCGTTCTATAATCCCTCTTTGCTTTCAAGATCAAGAGCAAAATGTGAAGCAAAATACCAGCTTCACAACATGCATGTAGTACACTAAAAATAACGGGTTATTGTCGTTTGATGGTCGACTTATGTATATGCATCAAGATATTAAAAATGGATCTGCATTTATTCACTTTCATGATCATATTATTGTATATCATTCAAGTGTATCTATATCATCATGCATAAGTTGGTGATATGTTATGTCGAACAAGTAAAATAAAGTAACAGTCATAATGTTGGTTACTGTATATCAAACTATTGATAAAGTAATTGGGAATTGTAACATAAAATCTGCTAGAGTAACCATTTTAACAATGACTAAAACAAATATAACCACTACAACGCTAAAACCTTATTGGATTGCTTATCATGACTGTTACTATTCACTACGGTAATCAATATCAATATAATTCTGTTGAAATCAACAATTACATTTTTTGGTGATTATTATTTTTTAGAGAGCACATTATTCGGTAATTTTTAGTAATCATTTTAGAGTGTACAGACACCATTCGTATACAATTTTTACTATTCTATTTTATATTGTTCATATAATCATAATTGCAAATGTGTGCACCGATCATTTTAGTTTTTAAGGGTGTGTATACACATATATATTTTTTTTAAACTGATCATTCAATTTTTTAGAGCGACACATTATTCGTAATTAATTACAGATTTCAAGTCAGTCGATGTCGGACCCGTATGTTGGGTACTTGTGTTCTTGGTATTGATTACAACACTGGGCCCCAGAATATTCGAAGCTGAGTTGCATAATTTAGTTCACAATCATCTCTCTCAAGTCTCAACTTTTAGTCATGTAAACTGTATCAATGAATCTTACTTGAGGCACTGGTCACAATGGACCCACGACAGGTTCACGACAAAACTTTGGGGGATTTCGTGGCTTGTTTTGCGGGGTTGTACGACAGTCGTACGAATAAATGGGTGTCGTACGACGAAAAATCTGTCGTTGCTTGAAATTCGGACAACCATTTTTTATGCCACGACAGATCCACAAAACTTTTGTCTTACTGTGTCGTGAAAGCATCATACGACAATCGTACGACATTCGTACGAAAAATGACACGCTGTGGATGCCAAAAGTTTAGTGTCATACGGTAGACCTGCGATATAACCACGATATTTTCTGACTTCTCTGTTGCTATCGTGAAAGCATCTTAATTTCACTATGACCACTTCCACGACAACTTCTTAATTTGTCGTGCGAAATGTAACCACGTCAGAAAAATGTACATTTCGTGCGACAGCGCCCCTATATGAAACAAGTTGATGATGGAACGAACACGGAAACTCAATCGATAAGCTTGTCATCTTTACCACAACATAGAACAGTCCAAGCTGAGGTGTTTATAATCATGTTTCTCAACTTGTAGTCATGTAAACTAAATTTATATCAATGAAACTAACATCCCATTCATACTTACTTCTAGCACTGGCTCGGCACTGGATTAAGCCAGTGCTAGACGTAAGTACATGAATGGGATGTTACTTTACCGAGCCTCTGTGAAACTAGTCGATGATGGGACACGGAAATCAATCGATTTCATCTTTCAATCATCTTTCTCAACTTGTAGTCGTGTAAACTCCATCAATGAATCTTACATTATATACTTAACCGTTGCGAGCCCCTGCGTTGGGTCATTCCGGTATCTATTTATTATGGAAGCACATCAGTAGGGAATCATGCTCTATTATACAGTTGTTAACTGGTGGTGGAGGGAAAAGCACGGAATGTTCCACTCCCAAGGGATTTTAAATGCTATTGAGGGAAGAGTAAATAAGTCCCGAGACGTAGTCGAGGGACTTATTTTCTTCACGAAATAGCATTTTAAATTCCAGAGGGGAACATTCCATGATTTTCCCGACAGCAAAGTTTAAAACTGCTTTATCATCTGATTGCCATGTAACAGTGCCATGTAATATCCAAAAATATTACATGGCAGCTCATGTACTGTATTTACTAAGTCAGGTGATAAAGCTAAATATGGGTTATCCAGTCGCAATCTTCATTATTTCATCACGTGTAATTTGTTTCTTCATGTACGATTTGTACAATTCTTTTATTTGTGTATATGAATCTTCATGTACTGGTTTGATGTTGACTTTGTATACGGAAATTTAAAAAAGGAACAAACAAACATGTCGATGATGGGACACTGATGCCAATTGATTTGGCTTGTCACTAAAACATTTAAAGCTGAGTTTCATAATTTAGTTAACAATCATCTTTCTCAATTTGTAGTCATGATTGTAACTCTATCAACGTTACCGATCCCCTGTGCAACTAGTCGATGATGGAACACGGAAACTCAATCGATAAGCTTGTCATCTTTATTAACCACACAATGGCAGCTACCAGCTCCTTGTGGTCTCCACAAAACACTTACAAGGAGCGAGACAATAGGGAACAAGTGAAGACGGGATAATAGGGACCAGTCCCAGGAATAGAAGAGTACCAGGCCCTGTTATCGACCCGCTTGCATGTCGTTATTTTAGGGTCCTATAACAAGGATGCAGGTGCCATAGCTACTCTTGAAAATAGAGGGGCTAACTGGTCTGCTTGTTATAGCTGAGTTTCATTATTTTATAACGGGGTTTTTTTTCGCGATGCTTTGCAGAATTAACATGTTTCCGTCTAAATGGAACACAATTTAGTTTTGATTATGCAGCACTTCAAATAATTTTATTTGAAGTGCTGATGAATGTGGTGATTGCTTGTCAAGTTGTCAGGCTGCATGTGCAGCCATAATTATACGTATCTTTTAGGCATACTGTAGTCTTTATTGTCCCATTTTTAAATATATTTTAATCTTAATTAAATAATGAATTGCGTTACTTAAACGATTTTTAAGGAACGACTTTGTAGTTTGTATTATATAGTATTATGTTCGGGTATTTTTGTTTATATGTACAATGTAGTTTGAAGAATACACAATCTTTCAACATGCCTGCCGAAAATTGTGATTCCTTTTCAACTGATACTATACAGGGTGGCCCAAAAAACGGAACGGGGCACTTCCCAAAATATATATACCAAACTATATTATGTACATCAGATAGGGTGTCTTTTCCAATGAAAAACGTTACGAAGAACAGTAATTTTGGTCGTGTTGTTTTTGTTTGAGGACGCTGTGAGTGAGACCATGTCAGTGCCAATTTTTGTCAATTTTTACCTAGTCAGGGCCAGTAAAACCGCACTCACTGCCCGTAATACCATGCCCATTATCTCGGCACACGGCTGAGTGCACACTGTCAAAGGCGCGCTGTGTTATATGCTATGAAAGGCGGTGCGTGCGGTTTTACTGGCCCTGACTAGGTAAAAATTGACAAAAAACGGAACCTGACATCATGTCACTCACAGCGCCCTAGAACAAAAACTACTCAACCAAAATGGCTGTTCTTGGTATCGTTGTTCATTGGAAAGACACCCTATCCGTTGGACATAATACTTGTGTTGCTGTATTTTGAGAAGTGCCCCGTTCCGTCTTTTGGGGGGCCACCCTGTATAACCGGTACAAGAAAGACAGTGTCTTCGTACTTTTTTCGTTCGATCGTACATGGCTCTAATTCCCTGTTTAGGGAGATGTTTCCCCAAACAATCAAAATATTGACAGGATCTATATACACACGCCGTTGGGACCCCCTGTATAAAACTAGACACGGCGAGGAGCCCGTGGGACAGTTTCGCTGAGAACAAAATCAATCGGTAGGCCAAGTGGCGTAGCTCTGGAGTTGGGGAGGGTTTGGGGCGCGGGAGCAACCATACCCCAACCCTAATCTTTACTGACAATTTGTAAACAATAATATACTATGTAAGGGTACAAATACAAAAGCAAGCAAGTAAACAAAGGAATGATGGAACAAAGAAGTATGTAGAGCCTGCCCCCAATAATTCTCGTACACCCCCCCCCCCCCCCCCACGCCCCGCCCCCAATCTGGCGGACCAGGCTACGCCCCTGAACGTAGGCGTTGCAATGAGAAACAAGCCGCTAACAAATCGCGCGGGATTGTCACTCGCACAAATTAATGATCGATAGTGTACCGATCAATTGGGATCGATCGGATGAGTAGGTTAAATACGCAATTTACCGTTAGATAAGCATCATTTTGTTATAATCGCGACTGGTGGTCATGGAGGACGGTCTTCATGGACAATGAACCAAGACTGTGTAGGGGGGGGGGGGGGGGGGGGGTTAAGTTACCATGTAACAAGTGTGAATAAATGGGCAATATTCTTCACGAGATGGGGGGGGGGTCAGGTTGTCCCCGATCCTTCAACACCCTTTTCTGCACTTTGTACATATGACACTGTATATCTTTATGGCTAAATAAATTACATTTTATATAACGAGCTTTGACACTGACAATAAAAAGAGAATTAATCTATATAAAGCCTACAACAGGAATAACCCTTACACGGTTGCATTAATTTGTATTAGCTCAGTATCTAAACTTATATAAAGTTCGAATCAAAAGGAAATGTCGCGGCGCGAGAACCCGGAATTTACCCCACGCGTCATTTGCCCGAATAACATTCTGTTCGTCTTCGAAACTGATAATTATGATTTTGCTTGAAATGAGACGGTTTATACATTTTCCTGAAAAATAATGAGCTTGAGGCGGCCGAAAAGTGAACTGTGTGCCTAGTGTGCCAAATAAAAGAGGTGGTTTGTAGCCGAATATTGCAGAACCGTATATTGCAGCGTCCTCAATATGGCGGTGGAGGTTGTACGACTAGTGTGTGTGCGTCTGTCCGTGTGTGTTTCTCTTTACTTTATGTGTCTACTCGAAACAGTATTCATTTTTGAATTTACATTGTAACTGATTAATTTGAATGTTTCTCTCGGGGGACAACCTCGAGAAGCTTATTGTTTGCTTTTGTTGTCCCCACCACATAATTTACTATTATTTAGTTTGATGTATAACAAACTACCTGTATTTTACTGTGAATGTACACATGAATTGTATTTTAAATTGTGGAAATAAAATGAACTGAACTGAACTGAACTAGTGTTGTACGGATAGTATAGTATGGCAAAACAATTTCTATTTAACGGTTAGCATTCTTGTTTTTTAAAATTAGTATATATACATAGTGGATGTATTAATCAATTGCCCTCCCCCCTCCTAAGAGTCGGATCTATGCTACTGCTCCGCCTCGTACCCATAGGCGTACCCAGGGGGGGGGGGGGTTTGGGGGGTTCAAACCCCCCCCCCCTTTGACCAAAAATGCCTGTTTTGGGGGGGTTTGAACCCCCCCCCCTTTTCAAATTTTAGCCGGTCTCGAGACTACTTTTAAGCGGTCTCGACCGTCTAAAACCTGGTCTCGACCGACTAAAACCTGGTCTTGACCGACTAAACCCTGTCCTCGAGCCCAAAATTGTTCAAAGATCTCCGGTCTCGGACCCAAATTTTTTTAAAGTACTTGACCTTGGCTTCGAAAATTTTCAACGTACCCCCCCCCCCCCCCCCCCCCCCCCCACTGAGAGAGGTTTTAAACTTTGAAGGTAATTGGTCTTGGTCTCGAAAATTTTGAAAGTACTTGATCTCGGCTTCGAAAATTTTCAACGGACACCCCCCCCCCCCCCCCCCCCCCCCCCCCCCCACTGAGAGAGGTTCTCAACTTTGAAGGTACTTGGTCTCGGTCTCGAAATTTTTTTAAGTACTTGGTCTCGGCTTCGAAACAAATTTCAACGGACACCCCCCCCCCCCCCCCCCCCCCCCCACTGAGAGAGGTTTTCAACTTTGAAGGTACTTGGTCTCGGTCTCGAAAATTTTGAAGGTACTTTGTCTCGGCTTGGAATTTGTTACAAAATAACCCCCCCCCCCCCCCTTAAAAAAATCCTGGGTACGCCACTGCTCGTACCTATGATTTATACCAAAGACACTACAAGGGGACGACTGGACACTTCGGGGATTTTGTGTAACGCTGAATTTCGGGTTTATATTCACTTGGTCTAATACCACTTGGTCCAATCATCAGTTCGTCTAACTTCACTTCGGCTAAACCTATTTGGTCTAATCATCACTAGGTCTAATGCCCATTTAGGCAACTGCCGTTTCGTCTAATCACCAAATGGGCTAATTGTCACTTCGTCTACTTTTTTTTTTCATCGTTTCGTCTATTATCACTTCGTCTAATACCAGTTCGTCTAATTCTCAGTTAGGCTACTCTTCACTTGGTCCATATGCAATTGGTCTAATTACCGTTTGGTCTATAACCATTTGGTCCAATACCATTTCGTCTAATACCATCAGGTCTATTTTCCACTTGGTCTAAAAGCAGTTCGTCTAATGCCATTTCGTCTAATGACCATTTAGTCTAATTCCCATTTGGTCTAATGACCATTTAGTCTAATTCCCATTTGGTCTAATGACCATTTAGTCTAATTCCCATTTGGTCTAACGATCGCCAATTCGCCCACACTGACCTGTGTGGTGGCCACCGCCTGTATACCGTATACAGTATGAGCGATACCATAAGGCTGTAATTATGGTTACAGTCCGTTATTCGGAAGGTTCGTTATTCCGAAGGTTCGTTATTCCGAAGGTTCGTTGATCCGAAAATAAAATCGGGTTCGTTATTCTGAAGGTTCGTTAGTCATAAAATGAAATTAGGGTTATTAAAAAATACGACGTAGAAAAGAATTTGATTTTTTGAATTTGAATGTTGCCTAAAAAAATGATTTTGAGCAGTGTGGTCTTGGGAAAGGGGATCAATCTTATTCTAATTGCCGTGGCTGCATGGGGGTGTGGGAGAAGGGGAGGGGGCAAAGAGTGGCTTTAAAATTCTAGTAAAATTGTATAAGAATCATTTGTAATATGTTGTTATAAACTGAAATGAATTTCCTCAAAATTATTTTATTTTTCTTTGTAAAACAGTGCAATAAGAATGAGATATTTGAGATATATTTATATCTTTCTCATGTAAAAAAACCCATGAAATTAAACCAAAATCAATTTGATATTATATAATTATAATTATGTCATAAAGTTAGATTTTGCTGCTTGATATCAGTCCAAAATATCTTAATTCTAACATTGTATTTGTCTGAATTGTATGTATTTTATCATAAATAGCAACTAAGGGCAGGGGCGGATCTAGCTTTTTGCTAAAGTGGGTGTGGGAGGGGGTGCCCCCCCCCCCCCCCCGTTAAGGAGCTTTTGCATTGTTTTAATTGAAACTGTGCAATCTGAGTTTTCTTGTTTTACTCTCTTTTCCAATCAAATTAGATAAAAGCCATGATTTAAATTGATTTGGGAGGGGGCCTATGAAACACCCCCAATTTCATTTTCGGATTAACGAACCCTAATTCATTTTAGGAGTACCGAACCTTCGGAATAACGAACCCGATTTCATTTTAGGAATAGCGAACCTTCGGAATAACGAAGCGCACCCGTAATTATAGCTCTATGGATATTTAGCCACAGTGAAACAAAACCTGTGTATAAAAGAAAAATAATTGGCCATTACAATCAGGTGACCTTCATACACCACCGAAGAGAAAATAGATAATATCTATAATAGATAATATCTATTTTATCTATTTTCCCACTATTCATCAAACGGTGCATATTGACCACCTAAAAGGAAACAAGTGGGCGTTATAATCAGGTACCTTTAAAAAAAACAGGTTCCATAAAATGGTATATCGTCAAACAGGCAACGGGAGGATGAGTGGGATACATCCCGCCTCACAAGGTGGGGGATGACATGTACAACTATCCCCCCCTCTTTTTGTATTTGTATACGAGTGGGAAAGAAAACATTCGTTGTAACACCTATATCATATCAAACTTCCATTAGACCAAATGGTCATTAGACCAAATGGTCATTAGACCAAATGGTCATTAGACCAAATGGGCATTAGACCATGTGGGCATTAGACCATGTGGGCATTAGCCCAAGTGGGACATTAGCCCAAGTGGGAGTAGCCCAACTGTCAATTAGACCAAACGGGAAGTTGATGAAATGGTGATTAGACGAAGTGAGAAACTGCCCATCTGGATATAGCCGAAGTGGGTATAGCCCTAATGGATATTAGACGTTGTGGTATTAGACCAATAGAATATTAGACAATCTGGTGATTAGACGAAATGGCATTAGACTAAGTGGGTTTGGACCAAGTGGATATTAGACGATAAGGGTATAGCCCAAATGGTTATTAGACGAACCGGCTATTGGACCGAGTGGTTGTAGACGAAATGGGTTTAGACTATGTAGGATTAGACGAAGTGGATATTGGACGAAGCGGGTTTAGACCAAGTGGGGGTTTACCGAATTTCGTACATGGGGAAGGGCGCCCCTAGCGTTGGGTAGGTTAACTTCTTGTTGTTTTCGCGCGTAGCCATTGAAAACACAATAGGGAACAATGGCGAGCAGGTCGAAAATAGCTGTATCTCCATTTTGGAAAGAGGTGTACCTTTGAAACTTTGCATACAGATAGCATTCTGGTAGTTTTTTAAAATGATACCAAATTTGTTAGGAAAGGTTTTGTAGTTTTGAAACAAATTAAGAAAATGTTTGCAAAAAATCCCAAAATGTAACGGTGCCACCCTATTTGGGAGGCGAGTTCATGACACATGACCATTTATTGTTTGTTTGTTTGTTTATTTTATTTAATCACGGTATATACAATAATAAAATGCCCGCTTTCAGCTACAAGCTGTTTTTCAGCAGGGTCGTGAAACATAAGAATACAGAAATACATAAGATACATAAAATAATACAAAATATACATTACAAACAGGTAAAAAAAACAGAAAAAACATATTTACAAAGATAGGGGTAATAATAATTTACAAATATTAATCAGAATGAACGAGGAAACCAAAAGGCATAAGTACATGAGTATAACAATCATTGAACAGCTAATATGCACATTAATTATAAATCTAGTATGGTTAGCTTCATTATTTCCTTTTTAAATATCTTAACGTCGTGTATAATTCGTAAATGAATAGGTAGAATGTTGATTTATAACATTTTATTCACCATGGATACATAAATATGAAATATGAAATTTTATGTGAAAATGTTATAAATCAAACTAGGGACAAAAAATTAATGAAATTAACTCCTGTCCATGTGGATATCAGGATTTAGATTACTAGAAGTATGAACTTGAAATATATGCAGACATAAGGTACACTTTTTTTTTGATATATCTGCTATTTTAGCAAATTTGTCAACAATTACAGATGACAATTTTCAAATCCTGCATATTTTTCTTTCTTTTTTTTCTGTAGTTTTTTGCATAGAAAATGAGAAGTGAACATTATGTTTTAATCTCCGAATTTGGAGAAGAAAGTGAAAAGAGGAACCAGATTTCCTGCATGACTTTAACTCGACTTGGATTTTTTGAGGCATCGCATTTCCGATATGACAGTTAACAAAATGCTTGTGTTTCGGATGTGACACTCTTGTTAACAACAATTCTTCATATTATAAAGAGAAAAGAGGTATTCAAATAAATGTTACTATTTTGATTTCAAACCATGACGTGACACAGGTAACATCAACAATCCTGATGATGTACATGAGTTCTTTTTTAACAGCAAGCAAAGAAACTTGTACGTGAATGTTGATTCTGCATGTCTACTATTAAATATTTCTTGGAAATTTTCACCTGTAAACAGACAAACTTAGAAACAAACTCCTTTTAATATTTGGTGTACGTACATTTTGAGATAAAAAAGCAAAAATAAGAAGGATTTGATACTTCACTACCAGTTCCCTATTGTGTTTTCAATGGCTACGCGCGAAAACAACAAGAAGTTAACCTACCCAACGCTAGGGGCGCCCTTCCCCATGTACGAAATTCAGCGTTTCATTGATCGCTGTACAAAACCGGCGCAGTGTCCAGTCTTCCCCTTGTAGTGTCTTTGTTTATACCAAGTTGTTCCCTCATACGAGCGGCTGTGACCATGGATGAAGCGTACCAACTAAAAACGGGAGATGGCGCTATAACTAGTCTGAAAATGTATCAACGCACGGCTCAGAGAAGTACAAGACAATATAATAGTAATCAGTTTTGAAATAGACTCCAAATATACGAAAATTACGATCTAGATCTGGTCGATTTCAAAAGTAACTGATGCAAGAATATTTGCTAAGTCAATACTGAATGCATTCTTGTGTTTTATCAGTTATTTCAAATATAGAGAAAATTACCAGAAATAGTTTTCCTGTTCATTTTCACACTATGGTCATTTAAATTCATGAAATGTCAATTTCGTCAAGAAAGTTTAGTTTTGAAGATATTGGAATGATGAATATAATATATGTATTATGTTTAGGTGAATTAAATATAATATCAGTAATTTAAATATCTTCTAAAACTATTAACTGAAAGTTTGGAATACTAATCTCTCATAATTTTGATGCAAGGTAAAAATATTATTTTCTTAATATTTTCATAAAAATAAGGTGTTCGTGATATGTAATTTCACAGACAAATATCCAAGGTATCGATGATGCACTGCACCCCCAGGCGAAGCGCAAGCTCGGAGGGGGGATCCCCAAGAGATGGACAGCGCCCCCAGGCGCAGTGCATGCTCGGAGGGGGATCCCCAAGAGATGGACAGCCCCCCCCCCCCCAGGCGCAGTGCATGCTCGGAGGGGGATCCCCAAGAGATGGACAGCGCCCCCAGGCGCAGTGCATGTTCGGAGGGGGGATCCCCAAGAGATGGACAGCGCCCCCAGGCGCAGTGCATGCTCGGAGGGGGGATCCCCAAGAGATGGACAGCGCCCCCAGGTGCAGTGCATGCTCGGAGGGGGATCCCCAAGAAATGGACAGCGCCCCCAGGGTTGTTGGGTTGTTACACAAAACTGAAACATATCAATTCATTATTCATTTTTGCTTTTTCATTTCACTTTGGACAGTCCTTTCCCCTTTCTTTGCTATGATGCTACCTACACACACACACACACACATATACAAACTAATACAAGCACACAAACACATACACACATAGTAGCGTGTTCAGACTGATTGGGGGGGGGGCACATGTTATGTATTTTCCTTTTTTTGGACAGATCTTACCCTTATTTTTTTCTTGTTTTTGTCAAATTATTGGGGGGTATGTGATCCAAACCACACCCCCACCCCAATCCATAGCTACATCACTTCGCACACACATCAACAACAAAAACGCTGAATAAGACAATATCATGACATTCATAAATGTGATTTATTTATATATTTACAATGAAATTGTAAAAAATGGTTACATAATTACAGAAACATACAAAATGTACATGGCGTATACTAGTAATCATTAACAATATGTCAGTAACATAAAAAAATAACAACACATCATTTGCATATCGTTATGTGGCATGGACCATAAAACTAGCAATGATGTGAAATGAAATTTTCATTATTATAGAAGTACAAAGTATTCCTATGGGTAACCGTGATAGTTGATAGTGGTCTTTATAGCCTATTGCATGAAACTGTAATCTGTCCAATGCATAAAGGGAGTTGCCTTAGATAAAAAATCAACCACATTACGAGTGCTAGATCACAAATCAAAGGCAAAATTGCATCAACTTGCAACTCTCCATGCCACAGACCCCAATCTATAAAGAGAATAACTGTACGTGCAAAGTTAGTAAAATGCACTTCGGCTAAAAGACTAAAATAAAAATTCAATTGCTACAAATTATTTCAGATTATAGATCAAATAAATGAGCATCAATTTGTGGAGTAGGTAAGTCTTTTGTTCGGGGGGATGACCTATATTGTCTCGTCCCCCTGGTGACAAGAATTATTCCTGCATATCGATGCCCATGATACAATAGATACAAGTCCAATAAAAACTGTAAAGATAATATATATTTTTAATTCTAATATGGTCAGAAGTATGTTACTTTGAAATGGGTTGATTTTTCCTAAGTTACAAAAAAACAAAAACAACACTACACAGTGAAAACAAACTAGAAATAAATTAAATAAATGAAAATGAGCAAAGAAATTGGGTTTTGCCAGGAATTGAACCTCAAATAATCCCAAGATGGACTCAGTGAAAAAATTTGCCCCCGAAATGCCAAAAAGAGCCCCCGAAAATTTGCACAGATATTTTTTTTAGTGATATTTTCATGCAGGCAAGCTTGAAAAGCAGCCCCCGAAAAATAAATTTTCATTTTTTTCCCTGGATGGACTGCTGTAATCCTGAGAAGGACAAGTGCTATTTTTGTTTAACATATTACACAATGTACTTGCCCGATGCTTGAACAAAAATTGTGCAGCACCCCGCTGGATGAACCCTAACCAGCGAATACCCTGGGATAACACCTCCATTTGATTTCTAATATCGCAGTACGAAAATAGACAGCAAACCTTGTTTTACATGTTTTATACAAACATCACACCATCAGTTGCATTGTCACTTATAACTATTTGATTTTGATATAACATGCATTCTCCATAGACTCAAGCCCGAGTATTTTAGGAATGGGTTAAGGCACACACAAGGGGGAGTGAAATAGTAAGAAAGAGAGAAACAAGATATGTAGGAACAAATAATATAAGAGGGTGGGGAGAGAGTGGGGTGGGGGCAGAAAGATAGAGGGGGAGGTGTAGAAAAATAAGTCTTGCACTTTCTTTCTAAAAATGTACAGCGTATGGTGTACATGCAGAGCCTTGCATGATTCATAGTTACATTTAACCCCTTAAAGGGATCAAGTACCATTGTCAAAATTATCAAAACTTACTTCGAACTCAAGCGGTTCTCACATATCTCATTGTATTCATACATTACCAATAGAAGTATATAGAACAGCTTTTGGTTTTCCAAATTTATCTTCCGTTAGAAAGATATGTATGATTGAAGTGTTCAGATTTATAATTATCTACTGGATAATCATTACTGAGTACAAAGTCAGTGCAATAAGTTAGCGAATATCACTTTGCATTTTCGCTCATTACTCGGTCATACAACATTGATTTACCATGGAATTTTTACACATCATTCAGTGGACATATCAAATCGCAGAAATACAAATTTTTCAACCATTTTCCAGTTTTTGCATGTGTCAACAAAGTTACTAGATCTTTAAAGTTTGGTTTTGGTGTTTGAGTTTGATTTTGTCAGTGGCCCGGTCGGGCCAGTGAAATAATTTCTTCCCCTTTTCTGGTGGCCCCCCCCCCCCCCAAATTAACTACCGGTAGCCCTGAAAATTTTATTTCATGAGTAAACGTTTTACTATTCAAAATTTGTATTCTCTTTCCTGATCAAAGCTGTGATTATAGATGAAGCATGACATGGTAGAAAACAAGATTTTTCTAATTTTGTCAATGTCGGGTTGAAAACCTGCTTGCCTGATTGGGCCACCAAAATATGACTTTTATACATTTTAGCTGGCCCGAAGTGCAATTTCACTGGCCCTGGGCCAGCGGGCCAGTGCGAGTGTCGCGCCCTGTATACAGTAACATGCATTCTCCATAGATCTCAGCCGTACTCCTTTTTGGGGCCAGTTCTGAATGGAAGCATCATCCTTGCCCACTTCACAGGGCTTTATAGTCGTAAGACTACGGATGACTGTGCATTAAGTGTACTTGGCACAAAATTTGTCTACTGCTATTTCAATGTGAATTCAGGTCTATCACATAATTCCTGTGTTCTTGTTGAGTCACAAAAATATGGACCCTTTAATCAAAATGTAAGTTCTAAATAAGGCTGTTGACGAGTCACGGGTACCCGGGTCCCGCCGAAAAATGTCGAGTCCCGGGCGCAAAAATCGATACTCGATATCCCGAAAAAAAAAGCAAAAGTCCCCTTTTTGAACGCCCAAGTTATCTGCCCACTCTCATTTTCTTTTCTTTCCTTTTTCCCTCTTTGAACGCCCAAGTTATCTGCCCACTCCCATTCTCTTTTCTGTCCTTTTTGTGTTCATGCACTCTGTAATGATATGCTAGTTATCATTCAGTTCATTATAAACTCATGAGATGCAATGTATTAAACCATGTTTTCCCAGCGGCGTGACATGCCGATAGCGAAATCAACAAATGGGTAAATTTCGGGTACCCGTGACTCGCCCGAAAAATTATCGCGAGTCCCGGGAGGGAAATACTCCCGAAATCAACACCACTAGTTCTAAACAATTAAGGAAACAACACTTACCATTCAAATGATTTTCAACTATGATAATAAATAAGCAATTATAAATAATTAATTCTGATGATTAATAATGATGCTTCAACAATAAACAATGATGAAATAAAACAAAAATAAAAAACTAATAAATGCATTGTAATGTTGATAAAATAATGCCTTTTACAGCACAAGTTTGATTGCATAAAAACAAATAAATAAATCAGAAGCACAAGGATTATAATTATACATGGACATTCCAATACTCACAAGCAAGATTTGGATACAAAAAAACAAACAATTGATATACTGAACTGATAATAAGGAAAGGCTAATACATGTAACAATTGCACGGAAATACAAAATAAGCTACACGCACACAGAACTATAAGTAGAATGCACACAATAAATATGTCGTTCAGTCAGATCAAAGTCAGTCTTTGATCAGTTAAAGGGGAGTCAAACGGTGGCCTTTTCGCTTACTATTACTGATAAGCGCATACTTACCCTTACATCTAGTCAAATAATTCCTCTTGGGTATCACTAATAATGAAACTAATCAATGCTTTTTAAAACCACTATTATCTGTTTAGACTGAACACTGGAGGCTGCCATGTTATCCAAATGTACCATATACCACGAAACGTGCGCTATATAAGTAGCCACCATTATTATTATTATTATATAAAACTTCATCTGACCGTGCACTTGCAAAAGCGAGTTGAACCGAACCACCGACATAGCAGCAGTCTCGACAACGGTGGTTAAATAACCCGCTTTTGTTAGTGCACGCTCAGATGCGCTTAGATGACATTTCATGCGGTACCGTTGGAGAACATGGCAGTACTCTGTAAAAACAGTCGATAGGGGTTTCAAAAACATTGTTTATTTCCATTAATAGTGATACCCAATAAGAAATATACGACTACTGTACAAGTGACAGGAATCCTGCACTTATCAGTAACAGCAAGCGAAAATTACATTGTATCGTTTCCCTTTGATTAAGGTGTTGAGATTTTGAATAGTAGACAGTTTAAAAAGAAATGTAATTTGGGGGCTATTAGGCCACGAAATATTAATTGGAAATATTTCACCAGCCAGTCTGAGTCGCATACAAAATAATGGTTAGTGTGGAACCAAGCAATAAGAATGTCATCAGGTGAGAGTGAGATGGGCATTAAAGGGACTTAGTAACATTGTCCAAATCCTCAAAACTTACTTGGACCTCTAGTGGTTCTCTCATACCATGTTGTATTCATATTAACAATAAAAGCACGGGACACGTTTTGGTTTTTCAAATTTCCATTTTTGTTCAAAAGATATTTACGATTGAAGCGTTCAGATGTTAAACTGTCTACGGGATAATTTAAGCCGTGTACAAAGCAAGTGCAATGAGTTAGTGAATATCACTTTGCATTTTTGCTAATTTCTCGGCCAAAAAACATCCAATGAACGTGCGGTTAAATTTTTACACATTACTTTGTGGACATATCAGATCACACCAATACACATTTTATTAATCACTCATCACTTTTTGCACTTGTCAACAAAGTTACTAGATCCCTTTAAGCGTCTTTCTCTTTCTCAACAGACGATGTGTGGAATGAGTTGTAGACACATACACTGTATATAAGGATGAACTTCTTGCCCATTCAATGTATGCAACATACAAAGCATCTGAACGAGGTAGTTACAGAATATTCTACCCCCATGGTTTATCAATCAATTAGAGGCCTGGTGCCACTCTGTGACAAGTGAGATTACGTTAATACTTCAATTTATAGATAAGCTTGGTTAGAGCCAAGTCTCCATGCGCACTGAACTTCAAACCACTTTTGCATACAAAGTTTGTATATATACAACTGAGTCTCACAACAAATGCAGCGCAGCATATGATGACCATGTAGCCGAGCCACAGACGGACAGAGTGTACACGTGTGTATTGTGTGCAAGCATTGAACACCCTCTAACAGTGCCACATCCTACCAAAGATCCTACCAAGGATGCATGCACAAAAATATAAAATAAGACACGTCTCTTGTATCAACGTAGTTGCAAAAATATGGGTACAAAATATACAGAGCTTCCACAAAAAGGATATATATTAGAAATCTCTGATGAAGTTATCATTCTCGCAGTAACATTGCAAGTTGATCTTCTAGCTTCAATATTAAAGATACGTATCAAAGATGTTGCAAAAATATGGGTACAAAATAAACAGAGCTTCCACAAAAGGATATTATATATATTAGAAATCTCCGTTTAAGTCATCATTCTTTCAGTAACCTGGCAAGTTGATCCTCTAGTGCCTTGTCTTTCGCTTGTGATTCGGCTTCCCTTGTTGGGAGGGCTCCCTTGTAAGCTGGAGTTCCGGCAAGCTGGAGGTTAAAGAGAAAATGATAGAGAGGAGAAATGTTGAGGATGATAACAAAATGCTTTCAGAAACTGCATATATATTATACTGTACATGAATGTTATATATGTGGTTTGTATACTTCTTTATTTTTAAAGGGATAGTTGAGTTTTGGTAGAGAGGGCGCTAGACTACTTTTTTTTGTTTGTGAGGTAATGAAAAACTGAGTGTAAAATTTGAAAGAGCATAATATTTAAATAATAAAATCATCTTTGTTTGATCAAAATCGGTTCAGAGACGGCTGAAATATCCATAAATATAACAATTTGTAATAAACCTGGGGCCCCGGGTTTATAAGAGAATTTTGAACCAGCCGTTAAAAATTCAAAAAAATGCTTCCTCTTTTCAAAAAGTTACAAAATAGGTATTTAAATGGTTGTTGGTTATTTCTCTATCTAATCACTATTTTAACAAAGCATCACATGCACAATATTTTATTCAAAATGGTTGAAACCGATGAGTGCTTAGTGAGCGCCCTCTTACGTTGTAACGGCTCTTTTTAAATGATAACATGATTTTTACTACATCATTTGTTATTTTGTGTTCCTTTCTAGTTATAACTATTAGTTTGTAATGTAATGATGCAGGTTTTGGTTACTAAAATTCAGTTTCACCAAAACTGTACTCTCCTTACCAGAACTCAACTATCCCTTTAACAATGAAGTGTCTTTTACAAATGTCACACGTAAAAAAAAAAAAATACCAGTATATATAATGACAACTAATATGATACATGCAATAACCCGTGCAACATGCAATTTTTACCTTCCCAGCAACTTCAATTCCGATCTCGTCCAGAACTTGGTTGATGATGGCGTCCTGCTCCTCCTCCTCATCTGATCCACCCAGAATGTCATCCAGGACATCGTCCACTGAGAAGATAAAGACACCGGAACAAATCTTTATAGAACTGAGTAGTAAGTAATGTAATTTGTACTACGATCAAACCTTCTTTAGCGACCACCTGTCTTTCAGGACAGCCTGTCTACAAAGACCACTTTTTTATTCCTTCAAAAGCAGTTTACATGTTGCAAATTAACTTGTCTCTAATGACCACCTGCTTAGTACCACTTAGTACCACCTTTTGGTCTCCCTTTTGTGGTTCATAGTCATAGACATCATCTATATCCAAATAAAGTCATCATTTTGAACAGACACACAGAATACAAATAGAACCCAACGGTTAAACAAAGTAATCGTGGAAAAGTGATAGAGCTCTTTCAAGAACTCCAATCAATCTCATCAAACTATCATCATCATTGTTGTCATTGTCATCAACATCACCACCATTATCATCATCATCATCTTTATCATCATCACCACCACCACCATCATTATCATCATCATCATCATCAACATCATCACCACCACCACCATCATTATCATCATCATCATCACCACCAAGACCACCATCACAACCACCACCATCACCTTTATCATTAGTTCATGACTACTACCACCATCTTCATCATCATCATCATCACCACCGTCATCATGATGACCATCACCACCATCATCATCCATATTTACTCACTGATTTCTTCTTTCATCTCCATCTTGGCCGATTCCATCTCAAACTGCTTCATCGTCTTGGCAACCTTCTGTGCATCCATCTGTTTGTTCATCTTACCCATCGCCTGGTGAAGAAAATACAAATCTGGCATTTAGTACAATAACAAAGTTTATCCCATACAACTCAAATATATTTATAAAAAGAATGAACCTTATCAAAGTTTATCCCATGTAACAACAAAACAACACAAAAATGAACAAGATGGTACATGATTTAGTGTCTTTATCATTTAAAAAAATCGAATCAGGATTGAGAAAAATAATTTTATCAATCATAATATCAGGACAAATTTATTACATAGATAGTAATAGTGTTGTCGATTTCGGGAGTATTTACTACCCGGGACTCGCGATAATTTTTCGGGCGAGTCCCGGGTACCCAAAATTTACCCATTTGTTTATTACACGATCGGCATGTCACGCCAGCTGGGAAAACATGTTCATTCAAGTGACAAACATTGAGCGCATTTCTGACAATAAATCATCTTCTTGAATGAACATGAAAGCTCTGGCGTTCAATGAGGGGACTTCCCCTTTTTTCGGGAAATCGAGTATCAATTTTTGTGCCCGGGACTCAACATTTTTCGGCGGGACCCGGGTACCCGGGACTCAGCGACAACACTAGATAGTAATGAAAGTTCATGAGTCAAATTAGGACAATGGGGCAAAGTAAGCAACAAGTAGTCTTCTTAGTTGCCATCTTGGGTTAGCTTGGTAAGTCTTTGTTACCTGCTAAGGTAACGATAGCTGCCAACTATTTATTCATTTAAAGCTAATATGAAAACATATTTGTTAACTCAGTATAGTTTGCTACATCTTACATAGAAATGTTAAATAATTTGATTTGTTATATTCTGGATTTGTTCTATTTTGTTTGTCAATAGGAAAGGGCCCTGCATACATTTTAATACATTTTAATATTATTACACGTAATTGAAACCACTACACACTTAATTTCACGATATTAGTCTCTTATTGTTCTATGCCCCAAGCTAAAGTTTTGCACTATGCACAAATGCACTTCTCAATACGAAACATGTCACTAAATATATTTTGTTATTTTCACTCGAAATTAATTCAGCCATGCTCACTTTGAATTATTTTACCTATATTTTATTTAAATTTGAATATAACACACAAATTTATAATACAATTGATAAATGGATTTTTAATCGCGTCCCTTGCATAGGTTGTTCTTTACTTGCTAACTCGGCAGAGGCCACAGTCATCATCAAGCTTTTACGCTTACGACATGTGGTCTCCTGCTTTTTCCTTTATATAAGAAACTTACCAAGCATTACATAAGATATCCACTCTCCCCCTTATTTCTTATTTTATATTATGCAGATTATTTTCACGATGGATTGGCACCAATTAATATATTTGTTTTTGCTTGTATTTTAATTAGAAACATATTTTGTTAAACTTACATGTTACTCATTTTATATATTTGTATGATGTTTCTTTGTATTGATGTGAAAAAGTGGAAATAAAATAAACAAACAAACAAACAAACAAACTACAAAGACCTCTTGTTGCATAGGTAAGTCCTCCAAAATAGACTTAGCGTAAAACTATAATATGCTAGTAGGGACTTAGGGTTTCATGAATATGAACCTAATACCCCAATTTATAGAAATTTTATTTTAATTATTTTAACTACTATGTCACCAGCCAATCAGCATGGAGCATTCTAGCTGTTGCCATGGTACTTAAAATAATTAGATATTTACAATAATTGGAAAATGTTATAAAACAGGGCCCAGATGTGAAAGAATAAACATGGAATAATAATAATAATGGTGGCTTCTTATATAGGATACATAGGATCATCGCATACATACTGCTATTAATCCAGCACACAAAGTGAAAATTGTCCACTCCCTGGGGAGCAATCCAGACAGGCAATCTCATGGGTGCACACAGTGCTAAGAAACTCTGTTCATAAATGAAAATAATATTTTCCTTTATTTACTATGATTGTAACATACCTTTGCTGCTTTGCCCATTGATTCTGCCGTAGCTTTATTTGCTACCATTGCCTGATGGAGAAGAAATGACGAAACAAGATTTAAAACATTATTATATATTTCTAGGAATATGTAAAATATATTTCTAAATTCTAATCATATGTACATCTTACAGGTGATTTTCAAAATGTATTTATAAGGGCTGTCATTGATTTATAGACACACTTTATTCACTGAAATTTTACCATAGCAAAATGAGGATTAATAATGCTGATATTTCAGGATAAACAGATATACTATTGTCTACAAAAGTGTGGTTTACTAGAAATTCAAAATGACCCTTCCTTCACAAATAATGAATCTTTAAAACTACCATAGGAAAAAGAAAAAAAAACAATGACAAGGCGGAATAAAATAATATTAATAAAAATGGTAATAAACAGAAAATGTTCCCAAAAAACAAGTTGATTTAATAAATAAGTCCAACTGCATACCTTTGTTTGACAATTAACAGATGATATCTTTGCACTGGCCCCGTATAACCTTGCTTTCTGTTTCCTGAGGTTGATGAGTTGCTTGGCTAGGATTGATGTAGCCTGTCAAAACAAAATTAAAAAGACAAACATTTAATAACCACAACAAAACTAGCAACACCAGTGATTATAATAATAATAACTGTAGTAATAATGATAATAATAAAATCAATACTACTACTACTATGTAGTAATACAAGGTGGACAATTACAAATCAAGTGTCTTGCTGAAGAACACAAATGTTGGTTTTGGACTTGGGACCCAATAAAAAGAAATTGGGAACCGATCCTATCATATCATGCTACAACAATTCCAAGTATTATCTTCTTTTTTTTACCATGGTACATGCAGAGATTTATAGGGCCACGTTCTACGGAGAATGTATATTTGAACAAAAATAATTGTAATAGTCGAACTAGGTAGAATGAATATTCACAAGCTCTATGCACAGTTTTCTAGTCGTACAGTGAACATAGGCAATGCATGGGCTGGCGAGTCAAATGTGCCCGCTAGCCATGCATCCTCTATACTTTGCTTACAACACACAACACTCAGTATGGTAACGAGTGTATGAATGAGTGGAACCTCGCTATAAAGAGCTCTGATAAAAACAAATTATAACACATATACTAGCACAGTGATTTGTTAGATTGTAAAATTTTGAAATTATTTTGGAACATTATATCAAAGATAATGTTTTATTTTTGTGGCATAGAATTGGAGATAAATGAGGAAATATTAACAATAGGTTATAAGATTGAAAATTATGATTTTTATTTGGTAAATCTATTGATCACTTTTGCTGAATATACTATTTTAAAAATTTACATCACAAAATCTAATGTAAAAAATATGCTACAAGAGCTGAAATATGATTTAATATTTTACCTCAATTGTAAAATATATTTTCCGATTGAGTTAAACAAAGTAAAACAGTTCATTGAATGTTTGTCATAACTTTGTATACACCGTAGTGTATATAATGTGTTTCTCTGTTTTTACTTTTATGAGTAATGTAACCATATAACTTGTAAGTTTTAACTGAAATAAAGTTTCTCGAAAAAGAAAACAACAAATTATCGCTTCAAAGGTTTATTTCCATGCATACCTGTTTATTTCCTGTCTTAGCTGCCTTCTTAATTTCCATTTCCTGCAAATAAAAAAATTAACAAAATATAATTATGAAAAGAAATTATGAAAAAATAAATAATAAGAATAGGTACTTGTTTTCTCCTTGTTGAGAACTATATGCTGTAGTTTAACATTTATCCATTCACTAACTGACCATTTGGACGGTTGCCGTTTTCAATTTCATGGTTTTGGGTTACCATTCATGCCGTGAATGACAATACATCTCATACTCAAAACTTATTTTGCATTTTTAAATCATAAATGATTTTAATTATATGTAGGGGGGAAAAAATCCCAAAATGTTGCTTTAAAGAGCTCTGAAATACAAGCAACATAATCAATAAGTTTGAAATGGACTCGGGACATATACAACAGTTAATTGCCATAAAGGACGATGATTCAACGTCATTTGAAAGTGAACAAAATTCCAGACGGAAGAGTAAACGGTTATCCAAATGGTTACCTGGATTACCCCCGACGATTACCAATTTTCCGGTTACAGGTTTTTTAAGACCTGCCCCGGGCAATCAGGCAAGTGCTATTCGTATAAAATAAACTTACTAATCGTTTCTCATCTCGTTCGAGCTTGACCCGGTCTCGGTCAACCCCTCTCTGTGTTTTTTTCAGTTCCTGTTCTGTTTTACGAAGCACCTCTGGAAAAAAGAAAAAAAAATTTTTTAATGAAGAACCCATCGTTTTCACTACAGAAAATCAAAACATTGCATCGAGAAGAGTATTGCAAAAGTGCCACAAGAAAAACGTAACAGAGCGACAGATAACAAAGCACAGCAATACATAGGAAGTTGAGCGAAATATTTTGAGCATAAATCTATCGATTGAATGCTTTTTGGGCATTCTCTTCGAAGACGTGCCCATGACTTAACAACATGCTTGACTAAAAGAACCCATGCGCTATACAAATTGCATAGCACTCAGGTTCTTTTAGTCATGCATACCATGTCATGGCCACGTCTTCGAAGAGAATGCCGCTTTTTGATTGGCCTACAGTCATACCTGTTCTGTCATGTGTAAAATACTCTGTATGTTACACATGACAAACTACGTGGTACTATTGTTCTATTTAATACCGGTAGCGGCGGTCATAACCATTATTGCATTAACAACTGGGTCAAAGTGCCGTCAAAGTGAATTCGCGAACACCCCTCGCGCAATCAATGTACACATGTAAACTGCATGCCATGCCGCGCGAACAAAATATCCACTCGCGCAATGCGATTCTGTATGAAAATATAATATGCACAAAAAATATAGGCGAGGACAGCTGGTGCCTACAGTCATGAATTGGCCTAGGAATCATGAAGGTAGCAGTTATTAGTTAAATGTTCATCACAAAATCAGCAATACCTTGAGGCTTTACTTGTAAGGCTGAGTCGGTTCGGTCGATCACACCGGTTACCGACCGTTTCAATCGGGACCCGGTTCGGTATATCGGGAAACAGTGCCCCGAAAAAAAAAATTAAAAAATAAAATGTTAAAAAAGAAATTAAGATTATCACAATAATGTAGCGGAATTCAAATAAAAACGGGGCAATTGATATCATTTACTTTAAAGAGTGGTTATTTTCGAGAAATTCTTGGTTCATTACTTCATTTGACAGTCAGAAATTGAACAGGAAGCGCAAAATTGCTAGTCATTTGAACGATATTGTCGGCGGATGTGCACACAATGTTAGTCCGATACTCCAGGGGAGTTGTCTGATGGATCTTTGTATGATCCAGCTGATGAGCCAGTGCATTCAAAAAGTGGCTCAAAATACGTTTTTTGGTCATTTGCACCATTTAAAAATGTTTTGATATTCTACTTACATGATTTCATGGCGTTTGACAGCCGAACAGAAACAAAAATGAGCCCCAAAACAATGAAAACAACTACTCAAAACATCGATAAAAAACGACTACATCGCTCCCATTCGCTCGTATACCCTGTGTGCAAGTTACGGGACTATGTTCCAGTCCGCCCTCTATCGGCAAGATCCATCCGCCAGGAATTGGGGAAGTCCCCGGCGGATGGATCTTGCGCAAGAAAAGAGACCCCGTAACTTGCACACAGGGTATACGAGCGAATTGGAGTGATGTAGTCGTTTTTTATCGATGTTTTGAGTAGTCGTTTTCATTGTTTCGGGGCTCTTTTTTTTCTGTTCGGCTGTCAAACGCCATTCGAAATCATGTAAGTAGAATATCAAAATGGTGTTGATTGCGAAAAGGCTAATTTATAGCCACTTTTTAAGGGCATGCAGTGGCTCACTGTCACAAGCGATCGTACATGTGATGTTTCCCCCGCCCGACTAGCGAGCTAAGTTTCTGTGAACCGTGTTGCGATGGGCAATGGTGAACAAACGATCGATTTCTAGGTCCAATTTACTTCGAAAAAAAGTACTTTTCATTCGAAACTGAGTTAATTCTGGATAGTCTGTAACTATTTTCCCGTAAAGATTGATATGTAAATCCATAAAAGCCTCGGTATTTATAATGTTATTTGCATATAAAAAGAGCAATATAAGCCCCATACAGTGCATTTTTGCCGATGCGTGCACGATTGCGTGATTTTACCGGTCGAGTTTCGAGGGTAAAAATTTATCGGGATACCGGTTCCCGACCGGTAAAAGTTTATCGGGACCCGGTTCCGACAATTACCGACATGACTCAGCCTTATTTACTTGTTTAAAAAAAAAACATTTTTATAGTCATCATTGATTATTGGACTTAAGTTGAATCACGCAATCATGATCATTGAATCATTGTCATGTCATTGTGTGCAACACAAATAATATGAACAGGTTTACAAAAACAAGTCCACATCCATTCACTTCAGTCTTCAGAATCAAAAGTATCTGATTCTGATGCCAGCAAAATAATTAACTCTACAATAGTTCCACCCAACATAAATAATGAAATATTCCTCTTCACTCTGGCCACTACACACTACGGCAAGCTGTAATGTAGCTAAAAGTGCAGCATCATTGACAAAACAATGGCAAGCCAATGGCATGCATGCCATTGTGAATGTCATTGAGCATTGCAAACACAGACAAACTCAAAACTTACACAATATCCAACAAGTGGGACTGTGTAAACTTCCTATTCATTCAATAGCGCGACGTTTGCGAACAAAAACAAAGGCAATTTGCAACTAACGCGATCATCCGAGTTATATTTACCTTTATCTGTTGGTTTCTTGAATAGTGACATTTTATAAATAAACTGTACAATCAGCTAAGAACGAATAAATACTGTTTTTAACGATTCTGGTAACTTTTCTCTGATCGGCTTTGCTTTGTTTAGAACTGACTCATTCTCATCAGGCTCAGCTGGAGTTCGTTGTTGTTGTTGTTGCTGCTTAGGATTTTGTTCTATTTTCGTCTCACCTCTCACTGACACATGTCCTCAAAATACCACATGACGTCAAGTTTGCTGACAAAGACAGTAATGAAAAGGCGGTTCTTTGACAATCTCGATGTCGTTTTGATTGGTATCAGCAGGGAAATTGGAGCTTCAAATACCACCTCCCTGGTATCTAAAGCCTTATAAAGACTAAAGAGTTTACAAATGTTATGGAACCATAGATCTTTATAACATAAAATATGACATATAGCCTATATATTGTTCTTATGAGAAGGAAAATTGATATCGAAATTACAGATTATTGAATTTAATTTATACAGTATTTCAACAACAACAAAGGAATATTATCCATAGTAGGTACATGTACATTGTTAGTCAAGAATACTCTTTGTCATGTGGTACAGTGAAAATTACAACAACAAAATCATCAACAACATAACAAAGAACAAGAAAATCTTCCCTAAGTTAATTTTTAATAAAGTTTATTAATTTGTTCATGGGACAATTGTTCATTAAAATAAGGTAATTATTGTAATCTTTAGGCTTGTGTAAGTTCGCTGTACTTGTCAATACATGTTAAAATGTCACACAACACAACACTTTTATCCATACCATAGATCTAGGTCTATGATCCATGACCAGGCATAAAGTATCTAAATTCTTCATTGGTTATTTTGATCATTGGGTTCGCTATTCTTGGAGAAGGAGCAATGGAGGCAACCGTTGCAGTGGCGTAGTGACATTTTTTTAAAATTGTATTATTATTTTTTTTTTAATTATTATTATTACTGTAGTAATTTTTTTATTTGTAATTTTTTATATAGTTTTTATTTAATTTATTAAAATGTATTTATTAATTGGGGGGGGGGGGGGGGGGGGGGGGGCTTTTGAGGAAAGACTCACGACCAAGTATGCATGTGGGAGGGTATGGATTACCCCCTACCGCGAAATGGACATTTTGGGACTTTGGCAGGGTTATATTGAACACGGGTTTTGATAGTGCTAACTCACATGAAAACTGGTTTTGTCACTTCATGAACATGCGTAATCATGATCAATAACTAATGCCAGGCCATAATCATATCAGATTTAAATTGTATTGGGGGTGGGGCTGCACCATTATGCCCCCAAGCCAGTACGCTGCTTAGAGTAAGAACTGCCTTGTGCACAAAGCTGCCCCATCTGTGGGGAGTCGAATAAAAAAAAGTACATACTTATGTTTGGCAAAATAATGCCGCATGCTTGCATGTCCCACCTGTCCCATCATGCATTTGGACATGGAAAATCTCCTCTTTTTAGCGGTCTCGACCATCATAACCAATGATCTCGGCCACCGAGGACGTACTTAGCAAGTGGTCTCGGTCTTGGCCTCGAAATTTTGTGACGGATCTCGGTCTCGGCTTCGAAATTTTTTTTACGGACACCCCCCCCCCCCCCCCCCCCCCCCCCCCCCATGAAAAATCCTGGGTACGCCTATGTTAGGACCTGAGACGGCACTGACTGGATCAGTGTGCCGCCTTGGGGTTATTATCAATCATGGAATTAGGAGAGACTAGTATAATCCATGCATGGTTCAATAACGTTCATAGTCAGAAACTACCGCCTCTAATTTTAATGGAGACAGTATTTCTTTATAAATATAATGGAATCTCTCTGTCACCCCATGCATGTATAATTATAATCAGTGGCGTAATGAGCAACAACTTTGGTGGTGGTGCAGGGGGGGGGGGGGGGGCTTTCGAAGCAACGAAGCGACCAAGTCAACATATGGGACCGTGATGGAGGGTACTGTGGGAGGGGGCACCGCCCAGCGGTGTTAATGTTTTTTAGAACGTTAAAGTGATGCCTGTTAAGCCCGGCGCAGACAGAGCCGACTCGACCCGATCCGACTGGGTTTCAGCCTGATTAACTCCGAATGTGCTGCCCCAGGACTCCGGTTTTTCCAGTCAAGTACCAGTCGGAGGCCGATTTAACATGTTGGATTGACTCTAGCCTGACTGAAAACTAGTCGGATCGGGTCGAGTCGGCTCTGTCTGCGCCGGGCTTAAAGTGTCTAACTCCACGAAAAATACTTGGATCTTCCTCGTTTCTCTTCTGCCGTGTTGTTTAGCTTATGGTAAGAGAATAATAAAATAGGGTTATATTTTTTCAAATGTCCCTTTAGTATAGTATGAAGATAATTATCATTGAAAATCAATATTTCAAAAGCGTTAGTTAACGCTTTTGATAAAAAGTACAATTGCCGTAGCTGAACACGTCCGGCCAGCGCGCGTGGGAAACCTTCCCGACCCGACTGAACTTTGAGCCGAGCGCGCGCAAATTCCATGAATTCTGTACCGTCTGTAAACGTAAACATACACGGGTGCGGATATCGTCAAACGGATGATTATTACTGCGACAAATCTACGGCAGGCCATCAGTATTCGGTGATAAAATATGAACTCAGTTTTCGGTTTTTTCACTAGGTAAACAGTGTTCGTTTTCTTTCACACTTTCACAAATCTTTCAATTATATTTTACAATGATATTGATATAGGACTGAAGTCTCAAAATTGTCATTTTGTGCAATATCTGACACTTTACAGGGATCACTCAGATGAAAACGGAAAATGTGTCACTTCCTGAAAGTGCGTATACTTAGTAGCTATTGTTTCAAATTGATCTATAGATAACGTTGTCAGAAACCATCAAACTAACGGGTATTCAAATAGTGTGTTCAAGCCTGATTAATTTCTTCTTACTAATATATTATAAAACCGCGGCTTTGTTTTTTCGAATTTTAACTCATCCCTCAATTGACACAGAAAGTAAACGTTTTATCAACACTTTGTGATCAGTTTTGGCATATCTCATATCACAGTTACTATATGGATCCCTTCATTAAGCTGTTATAGGCTACCACATTTCAATTAAAGAGGGGGAGGGGGTGGGCTGCATCCCCCAAGATCCCTGTACGCCAGTGATTATAAACTATCACACTTTCGTATAATAAATACCACTACTATCTTTTATGGGTCAATAATTTAATTTAATTGACCCATAAAATATAGTATAATAGCGGTATTTCTGTCTACATGGTCTACTATACGAAAGCGTGATGGGAAAAGTTAGAAATTCCGTGATATTATAATATAACTTTTTAAAACAAAATAAAATACAATAATATAATAATAATAAAATTGGGTAAGAGATCAACTCACATCTTTCCCGAGACACGACGACTGATAATTATATACTGCGTGTATGCAAAATGTTTATAATATTTCGTTTCCACCAATACTGACATACTTTTACGGCTTTGCAAACAATTAAAGAATGCTGACTTATCTGTGACATTTGAGTTTTATTGTCTGAAGATAGTTTACCGTTGGTCGTTACATTCATATCATTGACTCGATCTTCGATCACAACGCTTTTTGCCCCGAGGGTTCAGAGTGAATATTTGTTCTTTTCGTTCTATACACACGTTTGTAATGCAATCTCATTGTGTTACAATATATAGGTAAACTCATCATAATGCATATTGTCACCATTTTGCAGTCTATATACCTGATCGAGGAGCAAATATTGCACACATTACCAGGCGGAAGCATATTGTGAGACAATACAGTTTCTTATCATTTTTAATTTTCCTGTACATTGGAGATTTACAGCAGGCTATCCACCGTTCTAGATTATTAAAATGTCACCTTGAGTTTGGACTCGACTTTTCATGAGACTGTGTGAGAAAAACATTGTGTTACACAATATTGAAAGCAATTTTGACATCATAATAATTATCATGATTATTGTCAAATAACAATCACTCAAGGAGCAGCAAACTTCGGATACAACTAGGGATTTTATTCCTTATTTAGGCATAATTCCAAGACGAAATTAACGAAATGGCATCCATTGGTGAAAGCGGCCTCATCAAACCATTCGTCTTCGTTAAAATGCGGGATAAGATCGGAGATGGAAAGACGATAATCACTGATCGGGCGGAGAATGTATTCGCAAGGAAGGAGGCAGGAATGATACCCGAGGTCATCCTCATCTTCAAGGTCCACGGAACGGGCCACAAGTCCAGGAAGTTGGCCGAGAAGGCCCACTACTGGTCAATCAACACACAGGGTTGTCTTCTGGACAACGCACCCGAGGTCGCCGTCTACAAACTGAAACTGATGACGCAGGAGGGTAAAGTTGCCTCGAAGGCCATTGGGAACAGCGAGGAAAAGGACATCGGAGCACGATTTTTGACCAATACAGAGAAAACTGCAGCAGGTGCAGCCGAAGACTGTAAAACTTTCACTGAAGATGGTTCTCGGGCAATCCCAATGTCATCTACGGTGCATCACCAAGATTGCCGTGGGGCTGGGAAACTTAAATGCAGTCTTTGCGCGAATGGTGATCAGTATTTCAATGATCAGATCCAGACTCGGGCTTGTGGAATTGTGATAGAGAGAGGACCCCCGTTGCTGGGTCTCTCCCCTTCGGATCTGGAGGAGCTTGATGACTACGTGTCCAGGGTTATCGGAGGCCAATACTCGGTCCTCAGAGTGAGACGGTTTCCATTCAAGAGGAACCACCAGGTGCGTCGTTAACCTGTTCCCTACTACTCCTTACTGTAGATTTTGTATTCCCCATAAAGTTGATATACAGGTCCCACCAGAGCACCACGTTCCCGTATGCAATGTGTTAACCCTTTCATGACCAATGATACAAACATTGTACATCGGTGCAGCTATATGGGGCGACGGGGGCATCTGCCCAAAAGTAGATTTACAAAAAACGATATTTAAACGTTATCCAACAAAATTTGAAATGCAAACATGCTTTGGAAGATAATTCAGTCATTGCGTGTGTGAGGACTATTAGTCTGTTCTTGCTGTACAGTTATATTAAACCCATATGTTTTTTTTCTGCATTATTCATGATTGATTTTATATTCGTTATTTTCTCATCAATTAAGTCTGTTACTAAAAATAACGGGATAATGCCCTAATTATCATTCCTACAGGTGCTTCTTCTGAGTAGCGTCAGCCAGGCCTGGCGGCGGACCCTGTGGAACAAACGACGTCGCAGTCGACGCGATCTGGGTTCTGTCGACGACATGATCACCGTTGTCAAGCTCTACCAGCCGTATCTGAGACGACTCGTCGACTGGGCGCGCGCTCACGGCGTGGGCAAGGCGAAAGTCGCCGACAGAAACAACAACACTTCGGAGAAAGAAGGAGCCGAAGGAATGAACACACTCGGCCAAATGACGCAGGTCGAATCAAATTCTGTTAACGAGTGGAACGACGTCATTGACGCCGATGATGCCGACAGCGGTGTTGAATACGCAGTTGACGTCGAAATCAACGGCAGGAATAACGACGGGGACAACGCTGGGGATGTCGATCGTAATGAACATGTCGATGATGATGGCGACAACGACGATGACAATGGAGACGATGACGACAATGTGTTCGACGATGAGAACTCGTCCGATTTTTTGATGGGAAGTGGGTCATCGCCGAACAACGCATTAATCGGCAGAGTGGCGGAGTTACGGCGGCGGAAGCGGCAGGGACGTCGCCAGTGTGTGTCGGATCATCGTCACATTATCAAGTCGGTGATCGAGGAGATTGAAAGGAGTTCCATTTAATGGACTCTGTTTGTGTTCGATGAACTTCGAGGTAAATACAACGAATAATGTCAGACAAAGGTTATACTCTATCTATGCTGCAGCTACTGTGCTGCTTATTATCAGCAGTGGCGTATGTCATGCGGGCTTTTGTCCCACTTTGTATAATCAAGCTAGTATGGTTCGAAAGTTATGCTGCGCAGTTAAAGGACCTAAAGAATACAACGTACTTTGACACTTATTCCATAGTTGATGACTTGAAACATAGGTCTGCCGAAAAAAAATCCATGAAAATAAACACAGTAGTGATTTAAGACTAGTTTTCTGATGCCAAATCTCACTTAGCAGCCAGTTTCGCCCCACCCACATTTAGGGTCCGGAATCGGCAGCGTGATCGACATGTGATTGACAATTCATTGGCTTACGTCATGACGCGTCATCTACAGAATTTTGTTCATTAGTCCGTTCTTTAGATGACGTCACATTTTGGCGATTTAAAAGGGGCGTTCCCAGGACAATTAGATATTTACTAATTACCCCAAAATTGATTGATTTCATGAGAAATGACTGCCAAATTCTTGTTCTTCGGGAAAAATTACATATAGAGAGCCGAATTGTGAAAATTAGGCCATCTAGACGCTGTAGTTCCTTTAATGATTTTGCAAATGTAAATGTATGATTTAAACTCACAAAAGTTATTATTAAACATAATCTTATTTCTGTGATGTATACTGTTATCTTATTTAAGTGTATATTATCATATCACGGGTGTTAAATATTTAAAGCTAGTATACTGGTGTGTTGTTATGGCTACGCAGTTGATGATTTTATCAACTTACAAATGTTATCAATTAAGCATAGTCCTCTTATCTGTGATGTACTGTACTGTTAAATGGGTAGTACAGCTTTGGTAAGGCTGGGCTTATAGTAACCAAAACCTGCACAATAACATTACAAATCATAGTTATAACTTAACCATGCTCGAAAGGTATAGAAAATTACAACCACTAGTAAAACACCTGTTATCATTTAAAAAGAGCCATTAAAACACTAAGAGGGCGCTCTCTAAAAATAAGCATTGGTTTCAATCATTTTTCATACAAAATTATGCATGTGACGTCTCGTTGAAATAATGATTAAATAGAGCGATCATCAACAACTATTTAAAAACCTCTCTTGAACTATTTTTGAAAAAGTGTAAGCATTTTTTTAATTACAAAACAAAATAATCATCGAATAAATTCTTGGGCCCAGATTTATTCCGATCGGATACATGTATGATATTTTCAGTCGTTTATGAACCGTTTCGATCAAATACTGTTTATTCTATATGCTCTTTCAAATTTTACACTCAGTTTTTCATTATCTCACAAAAAATATTATTCCGTGCAGCGCCCTCTATACCCAAAATTGAAACAAATGCCCGTTTATCTGCTGTCGAAATTCCCCAGCAGCCCTCCAGCAGGCGCGCCGGAAGCAGTTTGGGATTGGGGGGGGGGGGGGGGGGGAGGGGGCAAAGACCTAAGGGGGCTCACGATTTGTTTGTTTGTGTAGGGGCTCATGCACAACCCACACTCACAGTGGTTGCCAACTTTGAGCCAGAGTGAGAGTGAGACATCGCGAGGGAGCGAAGTGACTGGAGCGGGGGGGAGGGTGTTTGTTTGCACTTTTTTGGACTTGAAATTGTGCAATCTGGTGCATACCAAGATAGGAAATTCGGCTTAGATTAACTGTATCTGGATAGCGTGTTATGATTTGATCGACCAGAAATTTGAAATATATTTTTCACGATGAAGAACAATAAATTAATTGACACACTAATATACCCCACGCTACACACACAATGATTGTATTTAGCGTATCACACAGTTTTCAACATAAATTATGCCACATTATGTATGATCCAACAACATAGCCTACAGCAAAAAACGCGTTTTTCACACCCACCACCCCCCCCTCCCCCACTTTTTGGATTGGGGGGGGGGGGGCACTCAACTATATTGCTGTACACAGCGCGCGACCACAGGTTTTTCCATAACCCACCCTATAACAAGTTTTATCATTGGTCAAATTTATTACCATATTCAAGTATTTTCGCGTGCTTTTTTGACAATTTTGCCCCATAAACAAGTATAACCACTATAACAAGGTCTACGTCAATAAGGGAGTTCGTAGTTACAAACTGCGCATGCGCCAATTTCTGAGACGAAAATTCACTGATACCAAAAAACATCGATATTGCCCGATGTCCCATAGACCTTCGTGCAATTATTGTCACATTTGAAACGTGTTTTCACAGGAAATTTGGCTCGAAGTTCAAATGTTTTGTCTGATTAATCATAAGGACACTCTCATATACATAAGACTGATTTTTTTTAATTAATTTTTGTCTATTTATTTTCGGATTTTAACAAAAGTGTCAAAGTTCGTATAGGTGCTTTTATTGAAATCGCAAAGGAGCCCCATACGTAGATTTGTGTGTACTGTTTTCTTTTAAAGGTAATGGTGAGTATTGGTAATTCCAAAGTGCCCCCCCAAATTAATTGTAACGGATTGGTTTGATTTCAATTCCAAATGAAGATCATCGAAAAAAACATGGGAAATATAATAATTCCCTTTCAAATGCTTTCATTGTTGTGAAATTTGCTTTTCAAAATATGATTATAAAAGAGTGACGCCCGGTATCTCACTCTTTTAGAGAACGCTGGCGCGAGGCCCTAACGTTCTAGGTGCTCCTGATACAGGACTGAAAATAGATATGTTTGTGCACGCTAATTGTGCTTAAAATATACGTATGATACGGTACTTACCACCAATTCACTCTCCATATAGTGATCTCAACTATAGGGTGGATTACAAATTCTGATTTCCCCTCACATTCCGCATAAAATCAGTGAATATTATGCAGCTCATGGACTTCTATCCGTGTGTTAGAAAGACGAACGAAAGGGGATTGCGGTTACACATGAACATGCACGGTACATGTATTACCGTACCGCGCACTGCAGTCCCGTATTAGGACCTAGAACGCTATCGCTTCGCCGTAGAGTATAATTTGACACTTGAGTTGTAACGGCTATTTTTGAATGATAACAGAGGTTTTAATTGTGCATACTTTTCGAGCATGGTAGGTAATAACTATTAGTTTGTACCGTAATCGTGCAGGTTTTGGTTACTAAAGTTAAGTTTGACCAATCGGGCAAAGATGTGATTTTTATTCTAAAAAAATTATTTAGCCTGCTTCAAGTTTGAAAATTAAAATGAATGGTTTATATTTATTCAGTTTTAATATATTTTAGATTAAGGGTGAGTTTTTTGGGTCAGGTCCTTTCAAACGTAACGAAACACAAGGAGAATTCACGCACGCACGCGGAAAATCTGCATAGAGCTCCTGTACTTTAAATACGTGCGTCACAGGCTGTGCCGTAAACGTACGTCGTAAAGCCTCAATGTTGGTACAATCTTCTGAAAACCCGGTTAACGTCCGTTGCTCCATGGCTAACTACGAACTCCCTTATTGAACAAGTTTGGAGAAAAAGATAACCCTAAATGCTGATTTTGGCCTTTTTGACACCCTAATCCGCGTCACGCGGCGTGACGCGCCATGATCGGCAAATAAGTCCCTTTTTACGGCGTCTTTTTGGTCGGCGCGTGTGTACACGGCGACGCATGTTAGTTTAGAACGTTAATCTTAGCGGGGGGTCGCACTCCAGAGCGAGAATTTCCGCGTAGCGTCCAAACCTACAACGGTATGACTCTCCACTCGGGGGGAGGAGTTAGTTCAAATAGACATGGAATGAAGTATATTATCAAAATATAAACAAACAAATCCAAAAATAAAGTGCTTGGACACGTCACTTGGCAAATATTTATTAACCGATTGCGGAATAACAAATCTCATTCATCCAATCAGAATGATCAAAATAATGCAACTTATATAAATGTAAATAACAAGTGCAGTAAATAATTTGCGAGGTATACTTTTAAAGATAAAGGGGCAACTTATTACTTGCTTAATTAGTTACTGCAATACTGCAATACTTTTATTAAGGATCTAAGGGGAAGGGGAGGGATAATTGACAACTTTTGTCAATCATAACAAATTCGAGTAGGATATTTTTATGGCAAAATAGATATCAACGCTTAAATTTGAATTGCGAAACTTTTTGTGAGGGGGTATATGGTATAGTGTTCATCAACGTGATGTGATGTCAAGTGATGTCTTTTGATTACTTTGCCATTATTTCACAACTCATCATATTTTTGCTCGGTTGACCGGTCTGCTCAGGCTCAGCCTATTTACTCTGACTCATTTACAATTAATTGTATTGTTCTATATTATGTACTGTTAATATACCGTATGTTCTATATTATTATCCCATATTTGTTGCAACAGATTTTGTTTATTTTGTTTAGTCTTTTGAAATGAAATGAAATATATGGAAAGTTTACACTCTGTATATAGTACCTGCATGCAGGGGAATGTTCTTATCCTCGGGAATCCCACATCAACAATCTCCTGTAATGTGTAATCTGTAATGTGAAATCTACATATTGTGCAATTCTGCATATGCGTTAACACGGTATACCATTACCTATATATGAAACGATGCTATTCATTTCATTTCAATTAATTTGGGAAAACCGCTGAGATGTGCAGCGTAATGATTCAGAAGATGAGACTGTGGTTGCATCATATAATGCAATGACTATTCGTGGGGAAATTTCGAAATGTATGTATAAATCGGAGTATAAATTCAGATGCAAATCCACTCGCTGTTCATTATACGTACTTGAAGCAAGCACACTAAAGTTAATCAAAATGGATTTGAATTTGACCGAAAAGGACTTGGATTATTCCAAAAGATTTACTCATACGTTTAAACGTGAATTCGAACCACGCCGAAAAATCCAAGACGACGTCAGTTTGCAACTCTATCGGTCGATTATGCGGGAATCGATGAAGAAAATAAGATTTTAGTAGAGGGCTGGTTTGATGATGGTGGCTTGCACTCCCGACGATTCGTGGCCGCAACATCCCGTAAGCTTCCCGATGGTACGGTGCAGCACGCGGAAGGAAGAATAATCTGTCATCTCCTTCAGAACTATGATTTATTTCATAAACTGCTCGCAGATAACCGGAATCATGTTCTGCACTTGTTTACGTTTTATTCGTCATGTGCAGCCTGTTCCAATGAGATCAAGGGATTTGTTGACTTAATAAACTTGATATCTGATCGGGTGCGATTAATCATATCCTGCGTGGAGGACTACACACGCTACGGTCAAGTACAAGTAGCAGATGCTGGAGCTTTTCTTGATCTTGGAAAAATAAATAATAATGTCAACGTCATCAAGCTGGACAATGCTTTCAATTTACCCAGCCATCGGGATCTAATCATTAATCCTGGCAAAACTCCACCACGGATCTTCAACCCGATGGCGGCTTCACCGTTTGCTCGCCTGACATCTCCCGGAAGTCTGATACAACCTGGTCCAGTGGCGTAGCTACGGGGGGGCACGGGGGGCACGTGCCCCCCCCCCCCCCCAATAATTTCGAAAAAACAGTAGAAAACATAAGGGGACATTTTTTGAAAAAACAAAGAAATACATAAGGTGTGCCCCCCCCCCCCCAATAATTTTCGTGCCCCCCCAATCAGTCCGACCACGCTACGCCACTGACCTGGTCATACTGGTGGCCAGAGATACGGATGTGCTCCAGGTGTCCATCGCCCTGCTTTGATGCCTGGTCATCAGCATGTTGGCCAAAGGCCTCCCATGATGTGGCAACCATGCCCGCCGCAGCAGCACCTTACCACATGACACCGCCGCTTACAACGACCTCTTGCAGCGTATACTATTGGGACTATAGGATCCTTCTACATGCAGACTGAAATCAGTCTCTGTCCTACCAGTTGTTCCACTCGGACTGGGATTGGCTCAAATCCACTTACCATCTCGGGAAGTATTCATGTTAATCGAAGACAACTCCATTTAGAGTTAGTTATTTCTGACAATAGTACTACTGATGTGTATATCTGTATTATATAGCTGTATATTATGTTTACAAGGTGGAATGTATACTGTTTCCTATGATATTAAATGTGAATATGGGAAGCGAAAGCAGTATTGTTTGTTAGAGTTATATTAGGCTTAGGCCTATGTATCTTATTAGAGCCCTTGTGAGTAATGAGCTTGGTTGGACTTGCCCCTTGTGTAAGCTTCTGCTGGGTGAACAGGGCAATAAGATCAGGCACCTGTCCCCGGTAGGGCAATAAGATCAGGCACCTGTGCCCGGTAAAGCAATAAGATCAGGCACTTGTCCCCAGTAGGGCAATAAGATCAGGCACCTGTCCCCGGTAGGGCAATAAGATCAGGCACCTGTCCCCGGTAGGGCAATAAGATCAGGCACTTGTCCCCAGTAGGGCAATAAGATCAGGCACTTGTCCCCAGTAGGGCAATAAGATCAGGCACCTGTCCCCGGTAGGGCAATAAGATCAGGCACCTGTCCCCGGTAGGGCAATAAGATCAGGCACCTGTCCCCGGTAGGGCAATAAGATCAGGCACCTGTCCCCGGTAGGGCAATACGATCAGGCACCTGTCCCCGGTATAGGGCAATAAGATCAGGCACCTTGTCCCCTTCAGGGCTAGATTAATCACAACACATACTGCATTCGTGCCCCTTGTATTCATGTTGGCAGTAGAGATAACGGCACCTTTTCATATAAGACATAATTATTGTAATAGAGTTTATTATTATTAACAAAGTTACTTAGATTTATGTGACATTATTTTCATGCTGAAACTTCATTTTACTTTCCCTTTCTTGAATATGCGTATATACTCACAGAATGATCACGAATCAAATTAATTTGTTTTAAATAATTGCATGTGTAGCATAAACCTTCTTTAATTCCACTATCATATTTATACAATTATTGTATTTAGATAATTTTCCACAGTTTGTGTTATGATGTAAGTGTAGTCAAGTTTGTTTTTATCTTATGTCACAGAGAATCGATTACAATCGAACAACCTTTTTGTTTTCTTGTGAGAAATAAATAAATAAGCGATGTCTACGATCAACCATTATTGTTCATCACTGTGTGGATGTCCATTCTATAACGAGTCCATAATTGAAATATTTGGTATTGTTATTTAGTGAAATTGTATGATTAACTTTCCTTTTACTTTCTGAGCGCATATAGACATGTGTGATAATTATCACTGTGTGATTCATGTCCATATATGTCTATATGTTCTATAACAACGGGTCCATAATCTAACATAATGAATGTGCCCCCCCCCCCCCCCCCCCCCCAATCAGTCGACCACGCTGCGCCACTACTGGTGATGATGATGAAGGTGATGATGGTGATGATGATGATGATGATGATAGTGGTGATGCAGATGATGGCGATGGTGATGATGATCAGTGGCGTAGCTACGGGGGGCACGGGGGGGCCTGTGCCCCCCAATAATTTTGAAAAAACAATAGAAAACATAAGGGGCCATTTTTTGAAAAAACAAAGAAATACATAAGGTGTGCCCCCCCCCAATAATTTTGCGTGCCCCCCAATCAGTCCGACCACGCTACGCCACTGATGATGATGGTGAAGATAACGATAATGATGGTGGTGATGATCATGATAATGATGATAATTATGGTGATGATAATGAAGGTGATGACGAGGGTGATGGAAAATAATGATTACGATGATGATAATGATGATTAGAATGATAATAATAATAATAATATTGGTATTTTATTTAACAAAAAATGTGACATTCGCAGCTAAAAGCTGAATTGCAGCGTCATTTACAACACTATTTACAAACATGGAAATAACATTAATGAACTCACGATATAAAGAAACGTTGATATATGTATACAATAATTATTGAAATAAATCATAAAATACCTGAATAGTATCACGAATTAGGCATGAATACTAACGAAAGACAGTAAATTATATTGTTGTTTTATATATCAATTAATAAATTAGGTGATTACAAAAGTCAATAGGCATCATGTCTAAAAGACTAAATCTATATTTCCTAATGCAAATTTTATATTTTAAGATCATTATGATTGATATAACAATTACTGGGCTAGTTAAAGATTTACGAAAATTACATAAACTAGCTGCAATGCATGAAAGTAAGTAAGAATTTATTTTTCAAGGTTGTATACTACATAAAATATGAATCATTACAGTGTACTGTGCAGCGATATTTACAAACATCAAAATAACTTGAACGACTCACAAGGTATAAAGAGATCTAAATATATATAACAATTAGAGAAAGACATAATAATCACAAATGAATAGCATTACGAATTAGCCTGTGAATACTAACCAACGACGGTAAGTAATATTGTTGTTTTATATATCAATACATAAAATGAGTACCGGTAATAACAAAAGCTAATAATATAATATTTAGGCATCATGATTATGAGGATGAGGATGATGGTTATCAGTGTTCATCAAATCAATTTGTTAAAGCGTAAATCGACCATAAATAAAATCGATAACATACTGTAAATCATTATTCTTTACTATAAGTAGCCTAATGAGTAATGATTGTCCCACGGGAATGCGCATCACAAAATAAAAAGACAAGAAACAAATATACACTTATCATAATTCACATTAGAGCATATTCTGAACATGAAACAAAAAGAACCACACACACACACACACACACACGCACGCACGCACGCACGCACGCACGCACGCACGCACACACACACACACACACACACACACACACACACACACACACACACACACACACACACACACACACACGCACGCACGCACGCACGCACGCACACACACGCACACGCACACGCACACACACACACACACACACACACACACACACACACGAGCGCGCGCGCGCGCGGACACCACACACAAACAACCCTAAACCTAACCCTTAGTGAAACAAAAACTGATTCGATAAGTTCAGATTTCTTTCCTGGCTATTGCTACATTACAGGTCGGAAAAAGAATGCGTCAATACCCCTTAGTGGTACACATGGGTTATCAATGATTATTACACATACAGGCTAGTTTTCCGATTCAATAAATCATGTATTTTTTTTTCCGTCTCGGGTTTGTCAGTCATAGCGTTCATTATTGTCATGATATTACCATCGTCACGTGTATTATGTAGCTCTACAAATGTGTATCGCGAGTGCAATATCAGACGATATTACTACTCCTCCATAGACATACACGTTATTAGATGATATTTCTACTCCTCCATAGACCTGCACGTTGAGCTGAATAATAAATATCATATCCAGCGCGGAAGTGCGCAAATTCATACGCGCGTTTATTAATGACGCAAGAATGGCTTCGCGCGTATCTAATTGTGACGTATGAATACGTGTACGCACCTCTGCTATGTAACAGCAAAGACTGTAGAATTACAAGACAGCTCACTGGCGGTCGCGCAGCGATGTCCCTTCAAACAGAATGAAGATTCAAATCGAGCTTAAGCCTAGAGCTTAGTAACCATATGAAATTTATTATATCACTGTATTTGTGTCATTTTTATTAATAAAAAAACATTTTAAAATTATAGACGATTGCTTTTTTTGGAAATTCAGTTCCATTCTTTAGTAAGAATTTAAAAGAAAATAAGGATCAAACTGTACTTACAAATACTCGGCAAATCAGGCTAGCATGAAGATTGAGCAACAGCTTAAGTGTCGACCTTAGTAACCTATAGGAATATGTTTTTATGTAGAATTAATATTATCCTCATGATAAGAAAAATATTTAAAAATTATAGTCGATAGCGATTTTACAATTGAAATCAAAGCTGTGAGAAACATATTTTTTAAATTTAAAGATTTGTTACCGTGTAGAGAAAAATGGCAATGGCTACTCGCGTGTTATAATGTTAATGCGCGCTCAGTCCGCGCACTGTCTTTATTTAATTCTTTATAATTGTACGCGCAAATTGTGACCAAAGCAAATTTCACGCGCGATATGCAAATTTAGGGTCGTCAAACTTTATCACGTCATCTTGAAGTTATTTTTAGTCAGGCGAAGTAAACATTGTTATTGTGACGTCATAATGAAAAGCCTGCGTATCAAAGTGCGTGTTAATTTTGTACATCGCGCTCTGCCCATTCACGTTGTACAGGATAATTGCACAGTGGTCGGTCTTTCCATTAAGCGTCTTTGGTAACAGGCAATTC
Organism: Echinarachnius parma; assembly: GCA_037951105.1. Classification (NCBI taxonomy): domain Eukaryota; kingdom Metazoa; phylum Echinodermata; class Echinoidea; order Clypeasteroida; family Echinarachniidae; genus Echinarachnius; species Echinarachnius parma. The sequence goes on along the minus strand of JBAMJV010002627.1, from coordinate 54,682 downwards.
ATACTTACGTCTAGCACTGGCTCAGCACTGGATAAATCCACTGCTAGACATCAGTCTGTGCTCAGCCTGGCATAACTTTGATCCACTGTTGATCCACTGTTGATGCTAGACACCTCGTCTAGCACAAGGTTGCGCATGCGCATTACGGTATTGCGCGTTCAGAATTTGCAAGTCATCGTTACGTCACAATAGAAGTGTACAAGTGCGCATGCCCAGTCATGTCCTAGACAGCTTTTCGATCCACTGTTGTATTTATACTTGCGCGTCAGTTATCCACTGTTGATGCCGAGTATGAATGGTCGGCTTTTTCGTCTAGCACTGGCTCGGCAGTGGATTTATCCAGTGCCGAGCCAGTGCTAGACGTAAGTATGAATTGCCTGTAACAGTCCGCGCAAATGGCCCTTCATGGGTTGAAAATGTATAATCAGTAATTATATGAGATTCAATGCATTGGTTTTCTTCACTGAACAAGACTGAGTAATATGAATGTTTTTGTTTTTAAATGTTTTGCTCTGGATAGTATGTATAATAATAATAATATTGACTGGCTTGTTCTTTCGTGATATATCAGAAATATTGCATTCGCTAGGATCATATTGCACTCGTCTTCGACTCGTGCAATATGATCCTAGCGAATGCAATATTTCTGATATACCACTCAAGGCCAGTCAATATTATATAATTATTTCGGATAGATTTAAAGGGATAGTTGAGTTCTGGTAAGGAGAGTACAGTTTTAGTGAAACTGAATTTTAGTAACCAAAACCTGCATCATTACATTACAAACTAATAGTTATAACTAGAAAGGAACACAAAATTACAAATGACGTAGTAAAGATCATGTTATCATTCAAAAAGAGCCGTTAAAACGTAAGAGGGCGCTCTCTAAACACTCATCGGTTTCAACCATTTTGAATAAAATATTGTGCATGTGATGCTTTGTTGAAATAGTGATTAGATAGAGAAATAACCAACAACTATTTAAATACCTATTTTGTAACTTTTTGAAAAGAGGAAGCATTTTAAAAAAAATTTTAACGGCTGGTTCAAAATTCTCTAATAAACCCGGGCCCCGGGTTTATTACAAATTGTTATATTTATGGATATTTCAGCCGTTTCTGAACCGATTTTGATCAAACAAAGATGATTTTATTGTTTAAATATTATGCTCTTTCAAATTTTACACTCAGTTTTTCATTACCTCACAAACCAATTAAGTAGTCTAGCGCCCTCTCTACCAAAACTCAACTATCCCTTTAAAGGCTGTTTTGAAATATTAAATGAGACTGAATCTGACTCTGTACTTTGGATTAAATTGGAATTGCCAGGATTTTCTGTCATAATTGCATCCGTCTATATTCCACATGAAGGCTCAAATTATTATACGGATGACATATTTGACACTATTTGGAATGACTGCACAACTCTACGAGCCAAATATGATCTGCCTTTTTTGATGGTAGGAGACTTTAATTCAAGAACTGGTAATTTGGAAGATTTTATTTCCATAGAAGACGAAATTCAAAGAGAAATTGGATTTTCTTTTATATCTGAGAATATGCTTGATACTCCAGCTGAACTTGAATCTCTTGGTTTTTGTGTTAAACGTTATAATAATGATCGAAATGTTAATAACAATGGATACAAGCTTTTAGATCTCTGTAAGAATATTGATGTTCATATTGTTAAAGGAGAAAATCAAAGAAAACCCCTAAATATGACGATATTCATATCTACAGAAAGCTTATAAGCCATATAATGAGCTTGACTGACATTCAAACAATATAACGCGTCCATAAAAGCGAAATTAGGGTGAAAACATCACCCTATTCCCAGGGACAAATTCGCTCAATCGCTACACGAAACGGCCTTTAGCTGTGACGTAAGAACCGGGCTTGAAGCCCAGGCGGCTGCCGCGGTTGTATGTAGATAAGCGTATAACGTACCAGGCTGGAAAGACAAGCTTCAACTTATGTGCTATTTTTCCCTTACCAAGAATAAATTATAATACTACATTGTTTGTAATTTGCTTCTCATTTATATTTTCATCATGATATTCCAACAAATGTATTGTTTGTGACAAAAAAAGTTGAAAAAAGGTGAAAAAAGAAGGGGAAACTGTACGACTGTGTCGTGCAGTAGGCCTGCACAGATTTTTTACCAACATGTAGTTTCACTTTGCCATATCAGACGGAGAATTTACCACTTCCATTATGGAAACAAACAGTTAATAATCATTATGAATCAAATGAAATTTTAAAAAAAGAAGAATAGTTATTACTTTAGTCGATCTATCATGGCTAGTTTCATGGTTTAGCTTGAAAAGTCGAGTGAATTAGATTCGCGATCTCCTGTGTTGTTACGATTCATCCGCGATTTCTCTGAACATTGGCAGCCGCATATACGGCTGATAGCGCTGGCGGATTTACATTTCCTGCGCGCGCATCAAAACAAACGAGTGCACGTGTTAGCTAGCTAGCTTGCTCCTCCACGGATACTTCGAAGTCAATTAACAGGCTGTTTTGTTGAAATTCTTCATCCATGTTGAACTGTCAGATGTAATTCTATAGCGAGATCGTGATCGTGTGGACTGTAGAAAGCTTCGAATATATAGCGCATACGTTGGAACTACTTTTAGTTCAATAACATACACAATATGCATAGTATACGGCCGGGTATACGATCGTGCGCTTGCATGTATTTCTCGATGGACGAAACTTTTACGAAACGAAACAAAACCAAAACAAAACGGTGAGAAATACACTATTCTACCAGTTATTGACATATTGAAATGGATAAGAAATATTATATATTGTTATAACAAAGGCAATTCTAGCTCGGAACATGATTCTACTAGGTAATTTTCTTTTGAAACACAGCTATAATAGAAGTTTTCATACTATCTCCGTGTACATAATTGAACAACAATTCGGCAAAATGGATTGAGTTGTAAACAGTTATTTTACGGAGATTGACACTTTTTCAATGCCAATAATGACATGAATATTGACACTAGGATATGTTTCAGGACATGAGAGGACAACTGTGTGTCAGATATTGATTATTCAGGCAATATTCAATCGTTTTGAGAGAGTAGAACTGCGTCCACTTTATGAACAATTGCGTGTAGATCGCCGTTCGAGCTAGAGCTGTCGGGAGCGCAAAGCCCGGCTCTTACGTCACGCACATAGCCACTTTGCTGTGCCGATTTCATGGTAAAGGGGAGGGTCAATTCACTAAAATTTCATTTTCATAAAACATGAAACTGAACACTTTCATGACTTGTTAACTGCACAAATTGCTTTAATAACTCATTCTATCATAAAATAAACCATAATAAATTGATTCTATTCCCTTTGAATTTCTACTTTAACGGTAGAATTGGTTATGATTTGGGAATAGGTAATGTAACTTGTGCAGGTGCTAGCACAATTGATTATGCCTTGGCATCTCCTGAAATACTTGTTAAAATTGATAATTTTGTTGTTGATACTTTTGATAAGTTTTTATCTGATAAACACTCTCCAATCTCACTTGAAATTGTAATTAAAGAAGTGCCAATGAATGATGATAATTGTATGAATAATACTTCGCTGATGAAAAATTGCGATAAAAGAGAAAAGATGAAAAGAATTAAGTGGGACAATGACAAAAAGTTCACTTTTGTTCAAAAGTTTGATGTTTCTAAAATACAAGATTTAGAGAATTATTTAATGACTCTAGATAATGGAAATATTCGTCAAAATGATGTTGATAAAGCTGCAGAAAATTTACGTAGTATCTATATAGATGCCGCAGCTGCATCCGATATGATTGTTCCAAAGGCACTCACTCAAAAAAATATGTGAATAAAAATAGTTCAAACACGTGGTACGATAAAGGAATGTTTGGACAAAAAGAAAGTTTATATGCAGGCAAGAAATATATATCGGCGTGATAAAACCGATCAAAATGAAAGTGAAATGAAACGGCAAAGTAAGTTGTGTAAGAAATTTATTCGACTTAAGAAAGAAAAGTATTTTGAGAAGTTACATTCAGAAATTTAAAAAGTTCAAATCCAAAAGATTATTGGAATATTATAAATAAGAAAAAAAATAATTCTAAAATGTCATCGAAACTTTCAGTAGAGGATTTCTTTGATCATTTTTCAACATTGAGTAATGGTGAGAATCGACCGAGTAATTTAGAATTTGAGCCAAATCTCGATACATTGAATGAGGAACTAAATCGAGTTATTGATGAACCTGAAGTAGTAAAGCAGATCAAACGTTTGAAAAATAATAAAGCCCCTGGTCTGGATTTGATTTTAAATGAATTGTTTAAAATAGCACGAACAATATTGTTAGGTTGATAACTAAATTGTTCAACATTGTATTTGATAATGGTATTGTTCCTGCAGACTGGGTAAACGGTTTAATCAAACCGTTATATAAAGGGAAAGGTTCATCTGATTCGACAGATACTTATAGAGGTATCACGCTGTTAAGTTGTGTAGGAAAACTTTTTACTGCTGCATAGAATTTCTCTCTTTATTGAATCAAACGGCTTACTAGGAGAGGAACAGGCTGGATTTAGAAGTGGTTATTCCACTATGGATCATATTTTTTCGTTACATGCGATTCTTGATTGGTATTTGAAAAGAAGAAAAAGGGTTTACACTGCTTTTGTTGATTATAAAAAAGCATTCGATTTAATTGATAGATCCTCATTGTGGATTAAACTCATTGATCATGGAATAAATGGAAAATTACTTAGAGTAGTTAATGAGATTTATGATAAATCGAAGGCCTGCATCTCATACGATAATAATAAATCAGATTTGTTTTCGAAGTAATATTGGTGTTAAACAAGGAGAAAATTTGTCTCCTATATTATTTGCGTTATATTTGAATGATTTTACTTTTTTTTTTAAACGAAGATACCCTGGTCTCAGCTCTATCTCATCCGCTATTAATGAAACTTACCTCGATAGTGATGTCGATATGTTTTGTAATTTATTCACGCTTCTTTATGCAGACGACACGATCGTCTTCGCTGAAAATGCAGAAGAATTGCAATTAGCTCTTAATGCTTTGTTTGATTATTGCCAAACATGGCACCTTACTGTAAATACTACCAAAACAAAAATGTTGGTATTTTCCCGAGGGAAAGTGAGAAGGGTACCTTCCTTCTCATTTGGAGGAAATTAAATTTGTGTATGCGATGATTATGTATACTTGGGAACTACTTTTAATTATAATAACAATTTTAAGAAGGCAATGAATAAACAAGTTTCTCAGGCTAGAAGAGCACTATATTATATGAAGAGTAAAACATTCTCGTTAAATCTTCCCATTGATATTCAATTAGAGTTATTTGATCATTTGATTTTGCCTATTTTACTCTATGGTAGTGAAATCTGGGGTTTTGAAGATCTCACTCACATTGACAAATTTTTTTTTGAAATTTTGTAATGAACTCCTTTGTCTAAATAAGAGGACACCAAATTGCATGATATATGGTGAATTAGGTAAACATAAACTTGAAAAGACAGTTGCTCTCCGGATGCTATCATTTTGGTATCGACTCGTGAATAGTAAGGAATCGAAGATATCAAATGTTTTGTATAATTGTCAATATGCACTGTTTTTGAAACAAGAAAATGAAATGTCATGGATTGGCAAAATAAAGAATTTACTTGATAACTTGGGACTCACAGAAATTTGGGATAATCAAATATCAGTTTATTTGCTTTCAAAAGTCTGATAAGCGCCAAATTGAATGACACTGGTAAACAAGAATGGCATAGTGATATTGAAGGAAATTCTCAATGTATTAATTATAGAATTTATAAGCAATCTCATCACTTTGAAAAATATCTTAATTTATTGCGAAGTTCTGAGATTAAATCATTTTGTAAATTTAGATGCATTAACCATAAATTGCCTATAGTAATGGGAAGATATGGTCATATCCCAAGAAATGAAAGATATTGCACTCTTTGTAGTTTGTAATGAAAATAAAATTGGTGATGAATTTCATTACCTATTTCAGTGTAAATGTTTTGAAAATCAACGAAAGAATTTTGTTAAAAAATATTATTGGAAAAATCCAAACACTTTAAAAATGAACCAACTCTTTAAACTGTGAAAAGAAACGTGTCTTATCAAATCTAGCGAAATTCTGTAACTACATAATGTCGCATGTATAATTTGATCATCATATTATATTGGACGTAATGTTATACATTTAAATATATATGTATAATCTTTCCTGGGGCTGTGCCTCCCTTCCTTACTCTGCCACCCCCCCCCCCCCCCCCTCCCCCTCCCCACCCACACTCTCTCCCTTTCTTGTCCTTCCCCACCCCTCTCCCCTCTCCCTCCCCACCCCTCTCCCTCCCCACCCATCTCCCCTCTCCCTCCCCACCCCTCTTCCCTCTCCCTCCCCACCCACATCATCCCTCTTCCTTTTCCTTCCCCACCTTCTCCCCTCCCCCTCCCCACCCACACACACACACATCCTCTCCCGTTTCCCCTTTCATTCGATGTATATAATGTATATATTTCTGTATAATAACTGTATAATTGTATATTACTGTATATATAACTGTATAATATTGTCACATAATTATTTCAACGAATCTGAAATTATCTTGCATTAAATGTATATTGTTATACTTCATTATTGTGTACTCCGATACTACAGTATATGGGTCGTTGAGTAAATAATAAACTTTCAAATAAACTTTCAAACTTTCATAGAGTTATATATAATACTCTATGGAGAGTACACTACTTGTTCATATTCCTATTATATGTACACGCAGGCACATTGTTACACATGTAGACATTATGTACATTTTGTTTGCTTTATAATATGTGTACTAGAGGTTCACGCTCGGCTGTGGTATACATTTTCTTGGGGAATCCCCCAGATAACGGACTCAACCATTCTCAATCTCATGTCGGGGATGGGGATATGACAGGTAAAAACATCAATAAAGGCGTGATTTGTAATTATTCGCTCCGTTTGTACATCACTATATTTATATTTTATTTCTAGAAGTATTTAAAGAAGATATATAAAGCTATACCTATCTATATAAATATTATGTAATGTGCAATTATGTCCTTGAATAATTATTCTTCGTCCCTTCAATATGCTGGATTATATTCCCCTAATTTGAAATGCGCTGAGATGAGATAAGGTTACTACAACGTAATGATACAGAAGATGGGATTGTGCAATGATTTTTTTTTTTTGTGTGGGGATTTCGAAATGTATGAATCGGATCAGTGGTGTAGCGTGGTCGGACTGATTGGGGGGGGGGGGGGGGGGGGGGGGCACACCTTATGTATTTCTTTGTTTTTTCAAAAAAATATCCCCTTATGTTTCCTATTGTTTTTTTCTTCAAATTATTGGGGGGGGGGGCACGTGCACCCCCGCCCCCCGTCGCTACGCCACTGAATCGGGTATATAATACGGATGCAATTTCACTGGCTGTTCATTTTCGCTTGGACTTGGTATTTGAAGCAGCTCTCACTGAAAGTTATCAAAATGTATTTGAATTCGACTAAAAATAAGGACATATATTATTCCACAAGGCTTTACCGCACGTTTCAACGTGAATTCGACACGTTGAAGAACCCGAGAAGGTGCCAGTTTGCAACTCTATCGGTCGATTATGCGGGAATCGATGAAGAAAATATGATTTTTGTTGGGGACTGGTTTGCTGATGGTGGCCTGCACTCCCGGCGATTCGTGGCCGCAACAGCCCGTAAGCGTCCCGATGGTACGGTGCAGCACGCGGAAGAAAGAGTAACCTGCTTTTTCCTGGAAAACTTTCAATTATTGCACAAACTGCTCGGAGATAATCGGAAGCATGTTCTGCATTTGTTTACGTTTTATTCGTCGTGTGCACCGTGTTCCAATTATACGATCAAAGATTTTGTTAACTTAATAAACTCGGAATTTGATCGGGTGCGAGTAATCATATCCTACGTGGAAGTCTACAAACGCTTCAATCAAGTAACAGACATTGGTGCTTTTCTTGATCTTAAAAAAAAAATTTACAACGTCAACATCATTAAATTGGAGAATGCCTACGATTTATCCAGCCACCGAGATCTAATCATTAATCCTGGAAAAAATCCAAACCGGATCTTCAACCCGATGGCGGCTGTACCATTTGCTCACCAGACATCTCCCGGGAGTCAAATGCAACCCGGTCATGCTGGTGGCCAGAGATACGGATCTGCTTCAGGTGTCCATCGCCCTGCTTTGATGCATGGTCATCAGCATATTGGCCAAAGGCCTCCCCTGATGTGGCAACCATGCCCGCCGCAGCAGCACAATAATTACATTTCTCGGCCGTATCAGTACCCCAGCAGCACTTATGGGCCGGGGAACCCAGAGGCGCCGCCGCAAGAACGACCTCGCTATCCTCTAATCAGATCTGGAGCAAACTCCTGGCAGTACTTCGGCTAGTGTCCAGAGATACGGCTCAGCTTCAGGGGTCCATTGCCCTGCTTTCCTGCCATGTCATCAGTCTCTTGTCCAAAGGCCTCCCATGATGCGTCAACCACGACCATCACACCGGCACAATTACATCCCTACTAACTACTAATCTTATGGTAGTATCACTAGTACCCCAGCACCTATACAGGGGCCACCCTGGAAACCCATGCAGACGGATGCCCCACTGCAACATAGACCCCCGGCCATCTCTCATGCACATCCCTCGCATCTTCGTAGACAACAACTCCTGTCGGTATTTGGACCAGTCTTCTTCTATTGCTTATAGACCAACATTTAAATCGGTCTCTGTTCCAACACTTTTTCCATTCAAAGTGTATCTGGCTCCACATCTCTTGCTCTTACTCATTTACAATTATTTGTATTTTTCTATATTATGTACTGTTCTATACCTTATGTTCTATATTATTATCCATATTTGTTGTAACTGATTTTGTTTATTGGTTGCAGAAAATAAAGTCTTTTGAAATGAAATGAAATATTAGGAAAGTTTACACTCTGTATAGTTCCTGCAGGAATGTCATTATCCTGGGAAATCCCCACATCAACAATCTCTGTAATGTGTATCTTATTTCAAGCAGTATGAAGAAGATAAAGAAATCTACATATTGTGCAATTCTGCATATGCGTAACATAATATGAAACAATGATATTCATTTCATTTCAATTAATTTGGAAAACCGCTGAGATGTGCAGCGTAATGATTCAGAAGATGAGACTGTGTTGCATCATATAATGCAATGACTATTCGTGGGAAAATTTCGAAATGTATGTATAAATCGGGTATAAATTCAGATGCAAATCCATTCGCTGTTCATTATAACGTACTTGAAGCAAGTCACACTAAAAGTTATCAAAATGGATTTGAATTTGACCGAAAAGGACAAAAGGATTTACCATACGTTTAAACGTGAATTCAACACGCCGACAAATCCAAGACGACGTCAGTTTGCAACTCTATCAGTCGATTATGCGGGATTCGATGAAGAAAATAAGATTTTAGTAGAGGGCTGGTTTGATGATGGTGGCTTGCACTCCCGACGATTCGTGGCCGCAACATCCCGTAAGCTTCCCGACGGTACGGTGCAGCACGCGGAAGAAAGAATAATCTGTCATCTCCTTCAAAACTATGATTTATTTCATAAACTGCTCGCAGATAACCGGAATCATGTTCTGCACTTGTTTACGTTTTATTCGTCATGTGCAGCCTGTTCCAATGAGATCAAGGGATTTATTGACTTAATAAACTTGATATCTGATCGGGTGCGAGTAATCATATCCTGCGTGGAGGTCTACACACGCTACGGTCAAGTACAAGTAGCAGATGCTGGAGCTTTTCTTGATCTTGGAAAAAATAAATAATAATGTCGGCGTCATCCAGCTGGAAAATGCCTTCAATTTACCCAGCCATCGGGATCTAATCATGCATCCTGGAAAAAACTCCAAAACTGCTTTGATGCATGGTCATCAGACTATCGGCCAAAGGCCCCCCATGATGTGATGTGGCAGCCATGCCCGCCGCAGCAGCACACTTAGTTGTGGAGTTATAACTATTAGGTTGACTGTATAATGGTGCAGGTTTTGGTTACTAACATTTAGTTTGACCAAAACTCAACTATCCCTTTAATCGAAGACAACCCCATTTAGAGTTATTTAATTCTGACAAGTACTTCTGATGTGTAGGCCTACATGTATATCTGTATTATAGGGCTGTATATTATGTCGACAAGTTGGAATGTATACTGTTTCCTAGGATATTGTGATTATGGGAAGCGAAAGCAGTATCGTTCGTTAGAGTTAGGGTTATCTTATTAGAGCCCTTGTGAGTTATGAGCTTGGTTGGACTTGTCCTTAGGGCAAGCTTCTGCTGGGTGAATATGGCAATAAGATCAAGCACCTGTCCCCGGTAGGGCAATACGATCAGGCACCTGTCCCCGGTAGGGCAATAAGATCAGGCACCTGTCCCCGGTATAGGGCAATAAGATCAGGCACCTGTCCCCGGTAGGGCAATAAGATCAGGCACCTGTCCCCGGTAGGGAAATAAGATCAGGCACCTGTCCCCGGTAGGGCAATACGATCAGGCACCTTGTCCCCGGTAGGGCAATAAGATCAGGCACCTGTCCCCGGTAGGGCAATAAGATCAGGCACCTTGTCCCCGGTAGGGCAATAAGATCAGGCACCTGTCCCCGGTAGGGCAATACGATCAAGCACCTTGTCCCCGGTAGGGCAATAAGATCAGGCACCTGTTCCCAGTAGGGAAATACGATCAGGCACCTTGTCCCCGGTAGGGCAATAAGATCAGTCACCTGTCCCCGACAGGGCAATAAGATCAGGCACCTTGTCCCCGGAAGGGCAATAAGATCAGGCACCTTGTCCCCGGTAGGGCAATAAGATCAGGCACCTGTCCTTGGTAGGGCAATAGGATCAGGCACCTGTCCCCGGTAGGGCAATAAGATCAGGCACCTGTCCCCGGTAGGGCAATAAGATCAGGCACCTGTCCCCGGTAGGGCAATAAGATCAGGCACCTGTCCCCGGTAGGGCAACAAGATCAGGCACCTGTCCCCGGAATAGGGCAATGAGATCAGGCACCTTGTCCCCGTCAGGGCTAGATTAATCACAAAACATACTGCATTCGTGCGCCTTATATTCATGTTGGCAGTCATTTCATCATTTCACATAATACATTATTAGTGGGTATTATTACTTAAATTTATGTGACATTTTATGCTAAAACTTCCTTTAATATGCGTATGCACTCACAGATCACGAATCAAATTAATTTGTTTTAAATAATTGCATGTGTAGCATAAACATTCTTCAGTTTCACTATCATATTTATACAATTATTGTATTAAGATAATTTGTCCATATGTTGTGTTATGATGTGTATTGTCAAGTTTGTTTTTCATCTTATGTCACAGAGAATCGATGACAATCGAACAATGTTTTGTTTTCATGTGAGAAATAAATTAATAAGCGATGTCTACAATCAACCAATTGTTCATCACCGTGTGATTCATGTCCATTCTACAATGAGTCCATGATCTAACATAATGAATGTGTCCCTCGACATTTGCTCGTTGCAACCAAATAGTTTTTTTAGCGCAGCATTTGTTGTTAGTTAGACTGAACTGCTATATATAAAGCATATTAATGATGATGATGATGATGATACGATGATGATGATGTTGATGATGATGATAATGATGGCGATGGTGATGATGATGGTGATGGTGAATTGCTGATGGTGGTGATGATGATAATGATGATTTTGATAGTGGTGATGCTGATAATGATGGCGATGGTGATGATGGTGGAGATAACGATGATGATGGTGGTGATGATGATGAAGATGATGACGAGGGTGATGGAAAATAATGATTACGATTACGATGATGATGATTAGAAAGATGATGGTAATGATGATAATGAGGATGATGGTTTGATGTGTTCATCAAATCAATCTTTAAAGAGTAAATCGACCATTATTCAAATCGATAACATACTTGAAATCATTATTCTTTACTATAAGTAGCCTAATGAGTAATGATTGTCCCATGAGAATGCGTATCACAAAATAACAAGACAATAAACAAATATACACTTATCATAATTCACATAGCATATATATTCTGAACACGAAACAAAAAGAACTACACAATCACACATAATATATCACACACGCACGATGCACGCACGCAAGCACGCACACGCGCGTTCACACACACAAACACACACACACGCGCGCGCGCACACCACACACAAACCACATTAATAATGATATATTTTCCTCTAAATGGACCCGATATGTTTATTTTGCATGAACTAGGAATGTCAAATTTGTGATATGAATATGAAAAAGTAAGTAGTTCATGGGTGAAATCAGCCCTTAAAGGGGTAGTTTAGTTTTGGTAGAGAGGGCGCTGCACATCGCAATTTTTTTGTGAGGTAATAAAAAACTGAGTGTCGAATTTGAGAGAACATGCAATTTTAATGGCAGAATAAACTTTATTTGGCCAAAATCGACCCAGAAACGGCTGAAATATCAATAAATATATCTGATCTTATAATTATTTGGGGCCCAAATAATTAGATGATTTTTAGAAAAAATAAAAAAATGCTTGAACTTTTTCACAAATTTTCAAAAGCGTTTTTCAAATAGTTGTTGATGATCTTGCTATTTAATCATTATATCAATAAAACATCACATGCATAATTTTGTATGAAAAATGGTTGAAAACAATGCCTTTTTAAAAAGCGCCCTCTTGTGTTTCAATGGCTCTTTTTAAATGATAACAGGCTTTTTACTTAGTCGTTTGTAATTTTGTATACCTTTCGAGCATGGTGGAGTTATAACTATTAGTTTATAATGTTACTGTGCAGGTTTTGGCTACTAAAGTTCAGCCTTACCAATACTAAACTACCCCTTTAAACTAAAATTAAGTGATACATATTCTCAAAATTGGCACAGTAGAATTAATGATAGTACATGTTGCTTAAATTACCGAATTTTTAAAAGTATGGTAATTATGGAACCATATTTTATATTAATGCCGCCCTCATTGAGGATTGCTTTAGCAAAGCTCCGATGTGGAATTCACAGATTGCCTGTAGTAACTGGAAGATACAATGGAATCGAAAGAAAGGATCGAATATGTGAGCTTTGTAATAATAATAAGTTAGGGGATGAATTTCATTATCTCTTTGAATGTCCAGTACTAGTGGCCCGGTCACATCTGACCGGATTGAGTAAACGTATGCCAAACGAACAGCAAAATTGTTAATCCGTTCGTCTCCGTTCGTATACGTTTCTTGTCCTTTTCTTGTTCGGTGAATACGTTCCTTGTACGGCGATGTCTGTTCTATCCGTTTGAAAGGTTTGTGCATGCACAAAACTTGAAACGGACACCACCGAATACAGTCGTCCGCTGGTCGTACGTTTGTTGTACGCTGTGCATCCGTTTGGTTCGTTATCCTAATTAGTTTTCCGGTCCACCGGACATCAACGGATACGAACTGACAAGTACAGGACGAGAAACGTACGAGTTCCGAACAAAGCGGATGCACAGCGCATAACAAACGTACGACCAGCGGACGACTGTATTCGGTGGTGTCCGTTTCAAGTTTTGTGCATGCACAAAACTTTCAAACGGATAGAACAGACATCGCCGTACAAGGAACGTATTCACCGAACAAGAAAAGGACAAGAAACGTATACGAACGGAGAGAAACGGAGACGAACCGATTGACAATTTTGCTGTTCGTTTGGCATACGTTTTCGCAATCCGGTCAGATATGACCGGGCTAATAAATACGTTCGAAGAACGTTTTGTCAGTTTCTTATGCGTTCCACTTTCGTTTTGACCGGTTCTTGTAAGTTACTCGTACGGTGTTGTCCGTTGCTCATACGGTGATGTCTGGTAATCGTGAGTTTTTGTACGTTAAATCCGTTTCATATCCGTTCTTCGAGCAACAATGGAGATTACGTTCGTCACCGAATGATTTTATTTCGCATATTTTATATACGTTTACGCAATCCGGTGAGATGTGACCAGGCCTTACATAATGAAAGAAAGACATTCATAAAGTCGAGTGAGACCGAATGTTGAAAATGAGCCAGTTATTTATAGCCCGGTCACATATCAACGGATTGCGTAAACGGACGTCAAACGGAGAGCTAAATTTTCCATCCGTTCGTCTCCGTTCGTATGCGTTTCTTGTCCGTTCCTTGTCCGGTGATGTACGTTGTTCTATGTTTTGTACATACTAGCTGTACCCGCGGAAATCCGCGGGTTTTTGTGAGAGAGAGGCGATGATGACATAACGATACTTTAAATCTTTACTATTCCCAGAGTCATAATTTAAATAGTATAAGACAAAATAAACACGGGCGACTCAATCCCGTCCCACAACCCGTCGTTGGACGGGGCCCCGACGCATTAGGGTCCCGTCAAACGATATCTGGCCAATGTGATAGACATATGCACACTATCACGGTGGTGTGGTAGCTCATTTTTCAATCTAGTTGGGTGAACAATTATAAACACATATTTGGGTAGATTCAAGCATAACCGTATTTAATTTGCAGAGGTACTGCACTATGGGATCATTTTTTACAATAGTCTTTTAAAACCGATTTGACAGAATCTGTCTTTCATTTCGTGTTTCTGTCCGTAATTCTAGCATTCATTTCTGTAAATGTGTATGTGTATACTATTGGAAGTGATTTTAGTGACTTGTACATTCCACAAAAAATTAAGAGAACAGTCGTTTACTTTATTAAATATGTTTTATAACTCTTTAAAACGTCACGAAAAGCAGCAGGCTGAATTGTCGTATGGACGCTGTGCAGATATTGGGCCCCCTACGTCGGCGGTGAAATCTAAGTGCTGTTTGGTGCTTCGGCTAGAATGCCTACGCGCATTCTGTGACACTGGCTTGTAGCTTTATGGCGGTCCTACTAATCACCGCGAACACCGTGAATCACTACGAAGCACTACGAAATCACTACTAAGCACTACTAAGCACTACGAAGAGCAAAAAGATAGCATTTGGAGCGCATGTAGAAGTAGATGAGCAAAAATGCAAAGTGATGTTCACCAACTCCTTGCACTTGTACACTGTTTCGACGATCAATTGGATAATTCAACATCTGAACACTTCAATCGTAAATATCATTTTAACGAAAGGGAAAGTCTGGCAGCTACCATAGTCTACCTCTACGTGCGCGCATTAAACGTAGTTTTTAGTACAGGGCGCTCTTCGCAGTGCAATCTTCGTCTTCGTAGTGCCTCGTAGTACGATGCCGTGTCTTAACTTCGCGCACGAAAATTTAGGATTTTTTCAAAGTGGCTTAGGATCAAGAAAATTACAGTAATCTCAATGAAACAATAATAAATTACCCCTCAAATTCTGAGGATTCGATTTATCTTGAACAATTTCATTTAAACTCACAATTCGTGGTGTTAATGACCCGATTCCGTGACTATGTCATATCAGCAAGAGCTTCTTCACCGAGTACGGTAGTCTCCATACTTCGCGCATAATACATAGGGCACCCTGCCATTGACTTAACACGTATCCCGTGTAGCAAACCGTAACACGCATTTCAATGGCAGTGTGATGATGCAAACATTTTGTGCGCATTAGCATCTTAGCACGCGCAGCGTTGTCAAGCTACGGAGATTGCGCGATCCGAAAGTAAATTTGATGGGTAGGTCGAATAAAGGAGCATTTTGCGCAGCCTTTCGATGACAACAAATATGTTCTACTGGAACGATTTCCGTCTAATTTGCTTGATACTTCCTCCTCCATAATTTTGTTGGAACACCAAAGTTGTGATTTACAAAAAAAGACCACAAAAAGTAAGTATTTCTTCAGAAATATTGCTCTTTATTGGCTAATTTTTTGGTTTATGAGTAATTGATGTGTGCTCTTTCAGTTGACATTGAAAATTCCCGTCGCCTATGATCCGCGAAGTTGGGATACGCGCGAAGTTAAGACACCTGTCCATACTGCGAAGACATGCTCTTCGCGGTGCTTCGTAAGGGTATCGTAGTGCTTCGTAGTGTGCTTAGCAGTGCTTCGCAGTGCTTCGCAGTGCTTCGCAGTGCTTCGCAGTGCCTAGTACTGATCCTTGGCGATTAGTAGGACCCGCTTTATGGTATATAAAAACCAATTTAAAAGTGGTTAAGAATCATTTTAAAACTTGGTTTATACAAAGAAAACAATATTTCTCGACATCTGATACGCATGAAATCCAACAAATATAAGCAAGTATTTTAAATAAATGTATTAAACATCACGTCGAATACAATCCAGAATTCATACACGAAATATAGGATTATGGGACCGAACGGCGCTTGGAATTGGTGCATCATTCCCGGCCCGACGCCGACGGAGGTGGTCTACAGACTCTAATACACTCGTGAGACTTGCTGTACACGGTACATGTGACTGGGTATAGGCAGAATCGGGACAGAAACACTCCCGTCAATCAGTCATTTCCTTCCTTATTCCAAAAAAAAAAATTATACTGTTGTACTCACCAGATGTGATTGATTTTCTCACCTAACTTTGCAGATCGTTCAGGATTCCCCGGTCAAAATATCGCGTCATGTTGGCCCTAGATATCCCAGTTTTTAAAATGGGAATGTTCGCACATCCGTCTATTGTACTGTACACGTCCATCCCGTATCACTTTACATACACAACATACGATCTTGTTTTGGTCGGAAGCCAACAATTCGCAAGCAAATTACGATAGTCTTAATTCAGGCGCACACAGCGGCACACGTGTTATTTCCGATTTGACAGGCATACGATAATGTGTGTAAGTAATTTACAACGTATCGATTCCAGGCTGAACAAAGACTACATAATGAAAGGTCATTTCAGCAACACACTTTTCACGGTACTTCCGTCGCAAGCATGTGCGATGATCAGCGCTCGACGCGACTGCATGGCAAATGAACGTGGAATATTGGCCGATTCATAACTGACCACTGGTCAAACTGACCCCGACCTGACCCAGACCACAAACCTCTATGGGTCATCACCAATCACTACCCAAAGTTTGATGTTGGTGCCTCAATGCACTACGAAATGCATAGATGGACAGACAGACAGACAGACAGACGTGATCGGCTACTTTAGTATAGTAGAAAGCAACGGAGACGACTTTCATAACCGGATAATTTCATTTCGCAAATTTTCTATTCGTTGGGCATTCGTTTCCGCTATCCGTTGATATCTGACCGGGCATAGTGTTAATCATAGGGAATTAGCAAATGTATCAACATTTTGTTGTATAATAATGGCACTCTACAAGAAATAGTTGCGGTCTGCAGCCACAACGCTGTTCTGTAGTATACAACTAACGAATGGGCTTCTTGTGATAGTCAAATCTATTACCGAGGTGGGCTCAAAATGATTATTACCCGAAGCGTAGCTGAGGGTAATAGTCATTTTGAGCCCACCGAGGTAATAGATTGCCTATCACAATCAAGCACATTCGTTAGTTGTTTTATATCACTCATCAATATCAGTGATTGTGTTCAGCTTATAGCAAAATAAGTGAAAATCTCTTGAATATTTCATAAAATCGCTTGTAAATTTTGATATAAAAATCAGTCGACATTAATGAAGCCAGATGAGCCTCCAGAACCTGGGCGCATCTAATACGCTTAAAGTCATTGTTATTTTGCGCATACAATCACAAAGACGCAAAACCGAGTGCGCACCAACGCGCTGGCAGTTGCGCACATACGCAATGAATGCGTGCTAACGCTCCCACGGATGTGCTTATTGGCTGTCTTGGCGTTCTTCTTCCTAGGGTGTTAGTTTTTACCAGCAATGGCAATCACGTGACTAGAACGTGTGCGCCATAGAGCACTGCACAAATTTGATCGCGTGTGCATTTTGCTTAAACACATGATCTATGGGACGAACGCGTAACGAACTTTTAGTGTTAATTTTTTGCTAACAGCCCGGTCAAGTGATTGCGCGGGGATTGCGCGTGTTGTCCAAAACTATCATTTGTCAAATACAATGGTAAAACGATCTTATGAGGGATATAATATGTATGATCACGGGCGTCGATCTGTCATGATGATCTATTCATTCATCCCCCCTGATGAATAGGTATTACGTAAGTATCGACGCCCATGTGTATGATTATCTTTAAAATTGACGAATCGTGGTAATTTGGAAAGTACAGTCCTTTTATCTTAAACATGTACGTTGATGCACACTTTTACTGCATCATCCGAACAAGTAGTTTTGTTGTACTGTTGTATGTAAATATTGTTTTTACTGCATTGATAGTTTAATATATATTGTGCATTTTCTTGACAGTAAAATTTCCTTGGTCAATTCATAGCTTGAGATTAACATCTTACATTTTTTTTCTTTCTCTTACTTGTTTTTTAAAATAATTTATTTACAACGCCAAATACCGTCTTCACATTATATTATAATGTTTATTTAGCCCCCATAATTATGAAAGTTAAGAATATTGATTTTGGAATAGTACATAATCTTTACAAACTTAGTTTAGATTATCATCAATATTTTCTCAGCTAACTTTTTTTTTTTTAGCAGTGTTTATTTATTTCAATGGTCATCATTGTATAGCGGTTTCACCCCTAATGTAATATCACATTTTAGTATAGGTAGAAATTTAATTTGATGCACCCGATTAACGTTTCTTAAAGAATGTTCTTCACATTTTTAAAAGTTAATATTTTTTAAATCGATTGTAAATTGCAATTAACTTATTTCCTGTTTGTTTTACGTTACATTTTAGCTTTCTTCTATTGTATATCAATGTTGTGATATATGTTTTGAATATGTGTATATAGATTTGTATATATATTTGTTATATTGTGCTAAATGTGATTTTCTTCACACCCTTCAACAGGGTGACATGATAAATAAAACATTGAACATTGAACATGAACATGAACATAGAATTATGAATAAACAAACCAACTTGTTTATAATACCCCCGTCACATATAGCGCCAACCTCGCGCCGCTCCTAATCCCCATTCATAAAATTGCTACGCTCCTAATCCCCATTCATAAATTTGGCAGTGGGAGGCGAAGCATTGTCCAAACGATGATTAAATGACGAATGAATGGGAGGATTATCGCACATAGGTGAAAGGATAGCCTCTCATGCATGGACATACAATGGCTCCCTAAACAAAAGAGTAGAACGCCAAAGACTCACGACCGCTTTCGACATGTCCAAAGCTTAAAAAGTGGTCGTGGGTCGGTCGTGAGTCTTTGGCGTTCTACTGTTTTGTTCAGGGAGCCATTGTATGTCCATGCATGAGAGGCTATCCTTTCACCTATGTGCGATAATCCTCCCATTCATTCGTCATTTAATCATCGTTCGGACAATGCTTCGCCTCCCACTGCCAAATGTATGAATGGGGATAGCAATTTTATGAATGGGGATTAGGAGCGGCGCGAGGTCGGCGCTATATGTGACGGGGGTATAACTAGAAGGCCCACTTATCGCGCGCAAGTCACGTGCCCCATTCACTTTGTACAGGATAATTGTAGAGTGGTCGGATTTTCCAGCGTCTTTGACACAAACAAAGAGAGAGAGAGAACCACGTCAGTGTTGGAGCGTGTTGGAGTCATAGAGTAACTACTTCTATGGAGAGAACAAAGGAGGTTTGTGTAAAACATGGTTTAAACCATAGAGTAACTGGGAACTAAACCCAACAAAAAAAGTAAGTCCCCCCTAATCAAAATAGCGTAACCTTTTAACGAAAAGGTTTTGAGCAAAATAACTTGGCAGGATTGTTCCTACACTTATTGAATAACTTATGTGTGAAAATGAAATTGGTCCGTCGAGTCATACATGAGTGAGCACACATTAAAGGCAAAATTGTCACTTTTGAAAAGTCACATTCATGAGTCATTTTTGGGGGCCTATGAAACAAGATTTTTGCGAATTCTGTTACTTTCTGGTGTATGTTTAAGTGCCGTTGTTGTTTTATCATCCATCGTTTGACCCCCTCACACCTATCCTGACACTTTTCACGTTTTTTCACGGTTGACTGAGCACAATTTTAGGGGGAAAATTGCTATATTCAACCCTCCTGAAGTGGCAAAATCCATTCAGTTTATTGAATGAATTGACATCAGATATTGTTACCAACATGTATCATCACATGTTGTGTGAACATAATAGGTAGTCGTCGTGTCATGGTTGAGTGAGCACACTTTAAAGATGAAGCGAGAAATGCTAGAATTTACTGTTAATATGGCATAAATGCAATATTACATGTTAATTTTTCTTTTATTCATACAGTTTGAGGGTCATTTTTATTGTTTCATGGAAGATCTTAATGTTCACCCTATATCTTTGATCATTCATAAAAGAATATGTTCTGTGTTACAAGGCAGTCTGTACTTGACAGAACATTTGGCGAGTGTGGTGATAGGATTACCACTACCGATATAAATGTATGTACTCGTTTACCAGGGGGGACTTACTTTTTTTGTTGGGTTTATAATACAAATTGCACTCCAGTACACACAGGCACATAATACACATACTGTACATAATTATGTACATTTTGTTTTGCTTTATTTAGCTTAATACGAGGACGCCTATTATTTCTCAAACGAGGTAAGACAAAGTCCACACCATCCGAGGACAAAAATTATTATTTTGGTAGGGAATTTTTCTTCGTAATTATTATCTATTATAAAATGGGTAGAAGAATCCCTGCATTCTGATTAGTCAATTAGCATGTAAATTTTGTTTACTGATGCATGGCTCACTTTAGTTTGATTTTCACAGTTTTTTGCGCTCATTTTATAAAACAAATGCTGCACAGGCATATTTTGTGGATCGAAAAAAAAAAAATAATAAAAAAAAAAAATTATATTTTAAAATTGATATAAATTTTTTTAATATCATTTAAAAATGTTTTGTTTTTTTTAAATTATATAATTTCAAAAACAAAATTTTCAATTTTAAAATTTATATAAAAAAATATATATCATAAAAATTAAAAAAAATTTAAATACAAATTTGAAAATCTAAATTTTCCCCAGCCATGGGTCGGTACTTTTGCAGCCATGGGTCGGTACTTTTGAAGCCATGGGTCGGTACTTTTCAGCCATGGGTCGGTACTTTTGAAGCCATGGGTCGGTAAATTTAGCCAATTTAACCATAACTGGG
This sequence comes from Echinarachnius parma, assembly GCA_037951105.1. Taxonomy (NCBI): domain Eukaryota; kingdom Metazoa; phylum Echinodermata; class Echinoidea; order Clypeasteroida; family Echinarachniidae; genus Echinarachnius; species Echinarachnius parma. The sequence goes on along the minus strand of JBAMJV010002627.1, from coordinate 33,457 downwards.
TAAAAGTCTGATTTTCACATTTGTTCGCGCCCATTTTATAAAACAAATGGTGCACAGGCATATTTCGTGGATCGGTAAGAATTGTATGCATTGTATGGAAATGGTCTAAAACCCACTCGCTGCGCTCGTGGGTTAATTAAACCATACCAAAGTTAAACTCGTGCATCCAATTCTTACCGATCCACTCATGCCTGTGCATCATTTTGTATACTAAACCATATTATAATTAATAGCGGCGTTCCATAGATACCACATTATCAAGGTAATGTACATGTAACCTACTACACCAATACATGTATGACGGGCCAAACATGACATAATTATGTACAACTATACATCTATACATCCATGGTATAGATGTAAGGTTTTAACCAATCAGGGCGCAGGAAAGTGAGGAAACAATACAACTATGCAACTGTGCAACTATGCAACTATACATCTACTCAGAATATACAGTATGGATGTATAGTTTTAACCAATCACAACACACGAAACTATACAACTATACATCTACTCATGCAATTATCGAATGGATGTATAGTTGTATAGTTGTATAGTTTCCTGTGTTGTGATTGGTTAAAACTATACATCCATTCGTATAGCTGTATAGTTGCATAGTTGCAAAGTTGCACAGTTGTATAGTTGTATAGTTTCCTGCGCCCTGATTGGTCAAAACCGTACATCTACACCGTGGATGTATAGATGTATAGTTGTACATAATTATGTCATGTTTGGCCCGTCATATACATGTCATGAATACACTATACAGTCATGCATGTAGGACATAGGAGGTCCACGCGCGGTTGTGGTATTATGGGGAATCCCCCATAACGGACTCAACCATTCTCAATCGTCGGGGAGGGGGGAGGTAAAAACATCAATAAAGGCGTGATTTATGATTCTTCGCTCCGTTTGTACATCACTATATTTATATATATATTATTTCTAGAAGTATTTAAAGAAGATATATAAAGCTATACCTATCTATATACATATTATGTAATGTGCAATTATGTCCTTGAATAATTATTCTTCGTCCCTTCAATATGCTGGATTATATTCCCCTAATTTGAAATGCGCTGAGATGAGATAAGGTTACTACAACGTAATGATACAGAATATGGGATTGTGCAATAATTTTTTTTTTTGTGTGGGGATTTTGAAATGTATGAATCGGATCAGTGGTGTAGCGTGGTAGGACTGATTGAGGGGGGGGGGGGGGGGGGGGGGCACACCTTATTTATTTCTTTGTTTTTTCAAAAAATATCCCCTTTATGTTTCCTATTGTTTTTTTCTTCAAATTATTGGGGGGGGGGGGGGCACGTGCACCCCCTCCCCCCGTCGCTACGCCACTGAATCGGGTATATAATACGGATGCAATTTCACTGGCTGTTCATTTTCGCTTGGACTTGGTATTTGAAGCAGCTCTCACTGAAAGTTATCAAAATGGATTTGAATTCGACTAAACATAAGGACATATATTATTCCAAAAGGCTTTACCACACGTTTCAACGAGAATTCGACACGTTTATGAACCCGAGAAGACGCCAGTTTGCAGCGTTATCGGTCGATTACGCGGGAATCGATGAAGAAAATATGATTCTAGTTGGGGACTGGTTTGCCGATGGCGGCCTGCACTCCCGACGATTCGTGGCCGCAACGGCCCGTATGCGTCCCGATGGTACGATGCAGCACGCGGAAGAAAGAGTAACCTGCTTTTTCCTGAAACATTTTCAACTATTGCACAAACTGCTCGGAGATAATCGGAGTCATGTCCTGCACTTGTTTACTTTTTATTCGTCATGTGCAGCGTGTTCCAATTATACGATCAAAGATTTTGTTAACCTAATAAACTCGGAATTTGATCGGGTGCGAGTAATCATATCCTACGTGGAAGTCTACACACGCTTCGATCAAGTAGCAGATATTGGTGATTTTCTTGATCTTAAAAAAATAATTTACAACGTCAACATCATCAAATTGGACAATGCCTACGATTTATCCGGCCATCGAGATCTAATTATTAATCCTGGAAAAACTCCACCGTGGATCTTCAACCCGAGGCCAGTGAATGGACCGTTTGCTCGCCCAACATATCCCGGAAGTCAACTGCAACGTGGTCATGCTGGTGGTCAGAGATACGGATCTGCTCCAGGTGTCCATCGCCCTGCATTGATGCATGGTCATCAGCATATTGGTCAAAGGCCTCCCATGATGCGGCAACCATGCCCGCCGCAGCAGCACAATAATTACATCTCTCGGCCGTATCAGTACCCCAGCACTTACGGGCCGGGGAACCCAGAGGCGCCGCCGCAACAACGACCTCGCTATCCTCTAATCAGATCTGTGCAAACTCCTGGCAGTACTTCGGCTAGTGTCCAGAGATACGGCTCAGCTTCAGGGGTCCATTGCCCTGCTTTGATGCATGGTCATCAGCATATGCGGCAACCATGCCCGTCGCAGCAGCACAATAATTACATCTCTCGGCCGTATCAGTACCCCAGCACTTACGGGCCGGGGAACCCAGAGGCGCCGCCGCAACAATTACGACCTCACTATCCTCTAATCAGATCTGTGCAAACTCCTGGCAGTACTTCGGCTAGTGTCCAGAGATACGGCTCAGCTTCAGGAGTCCATTGCCCTACTTCCCTGCCATGTCATCAGTCTCCTGTCCAAAGGCCTCCCATGATGTGTCAACCACGACCACCACACCGGCACAATTACATCCTATAGTATCAATATACCCAGCACCTACAGGGGCCACTCTGGGAACCCATGCAGAGGCCCCGCTGCAACATAGACCCCCGGCCATCTCTCATGCGCATCCCTCGCATCTTCGGAGACAACAACTCCTGACAGTATTTGGACCAGACTTCTTCTATTGCTTATAGACCAACAAATCGGTCTCTGTTCCAACAGTTTTTTTCCATTCAAAGTGTATCTGGCTCCACATCTTGGAAAGTCATCATAATCACAGACAATACCCAATGAGAGTTAGCTATTTCTGACAACTTTTATTACACCGTATAGGGATGTATAAAACCCCGTTACCTCGATGTTACCATGGCTACATCAGGGTGAGAAACAGTTGGTGGTCTAACCGCAAAACACGGGGTGAACTTTTGGACGGTGGCTTCGGTCACCCGCACAAACCTCACCCGAGCGAGCGTAAGACAGTATAAAGTCAACTTAAAAGGAAACAAGCATTATTATCATTATTCGTACAGATACATACAGTGAGCGCGATCAGCGATTGTTGTTGAATTGAATGTGCACAGTCAGATATCAGTTGTTGTGCTTACCTAATTGTAGCTTTTAAAATTGACGATTCATTTATTAATTGTATTAAAACTTGTATTATTTGATTAATTCCCAGTGTAAAATAAGTAACGCAGGTAATAGTTTATGTGTGTAAATCAGCAAGTTTAATTGGCGACCTTGTTTTCAAACGTGCTGCATGTTCGATCCAAAGTGCGATTGCTGCAATGTTTATATTTTTACGGCCCATTTGCGCATGCCCGACTCGGACGTCATCTACCCGGGTGACCACAGTCCGTGGCTTAATAGGTCTTTTTTTTTGTCAGGGTGACATCTGGGTGTCGTCCGGACGTTACCACGTCCTCACCCTGGCCCGACTTGGTTGAAACTCACCCCGATTGAACCGTCATAGGAACGGGGTAGGATCTCCCCCGGGTAACGCCAGGACGTCACCACGACTACTTTGTCCAATTAAGACAGGGTATAATATAGTGACATATCAAATGCTAAAATAAAACAAAACTCCGTGTGCACGATTTGTTTGTGGTGATATTTCGGCCATATGTCTTTGTCATGAGCCTTTATCATATAGGCCTTTGCCATAGGCCTTTAACATAAAGTGATACTTATTTTGGACAATGTGGAATGTGTTGTTTCCGAATATATATTGAATGTGGATATGGGAGGCGAAAGCAGTATTGTTTGTTATAGTTATATAGGCTTAGATTATCTTATTAGAGCCATTGTGAGTAATGAGCCTGGTTGGACGTCCTTAGGGCAAGCTTCTGCTGGGTGAACAGGGCAATAAGATCAGGCACCTGTCCCCGGTAGGGCAATAAGATCAGGCACCTGTCCCCGGTAGGGCAATAAGATCAGGCACCTGTCCCCGGTAGGGCAATAAGATCAGGCACCTGTCCCCGGTAGGGCAATAAGATCAGGCACCTGTCCCCGGCCGGTAGGGCAATAAGATCAGGCACCTGTCCCCGGTAGGGCAATAAGATCAGGCACCTGTCCCCGGTAGGGCAATAAGATCAGGCACCTGTCCCCGGTATAGGGCTATAAGATTAGGCACCTGTCCCCGGTAGGGCAATAAGATCAGGCACCTGTCCCCGGTAGGGCAATAAGATCAGGCACCTGTCCCCGGCCGGTAGGACAATAAGATCAGGCACCTGTCCCCGGTATAGGGCAATAAGATCAGGCACCTGTCCCCAGTAGGGCAATAAGATCAGGCACCTGTCCCCGGTATAGGGCAATAAGATCAGGCACCTGTCCCCGGTAGGATAATAAGATCAGGCACCTGTTCCCGGTAGGGCAATAAGATCAGGCATCTGTCCCCGGTAGGGCAATAAGATCAGGCACCTGTCCCCGGTATAGGGCAATAAGATCAGGCACCTGTCTCCGGTAGGGCAATACGATCAGACACCTGTCCCCGGTAGAGCAATACGATCAGGCACCTGTCCCCGGTATATATAGGGCCATAAGATCAGGCACCTTGTCCCCGTCAGGGCTAGATTAATCACAAAACATACTGCATTCGTGCCCCTAATTGTATTCATGTTGGCAGTAGAGATAACGGCCTCTTTTCATATAAGACCATGCATAATTATTGTAATAGTGGGTATTATTATTTAAAAAGTTACTTAGATTTATGTGACATTTCATGCTAAACTCCATTTTACTTTCCCTTTCTTGAATATGCGTACATTCACAGATCACGAATCAAATTAATTTGTTTTAAATAATTGCATGTGTAGCATAAACATTCTTCAGTTTCACTATCATATTTATCAAATTATTGTATTTAGATAATTGTCCACATGTTGTGTAACTTAATGATGTACTGTATGTATTGTCTAGCTTATTTTTATCTACATTGAAATACACCACTTCTTTCAATGATAATTCCCGAGATAATTTTAATTACGAGCGGCTATTTCGAATGTATTTTGTCAAAGACACATCATTTACTTGAAGGACAGTTTACATACAGGGTGGCCCAAAAAAAACGGAACGGGGCACTTCCCAAATTATAGTAACAAATGTATTGTGTCCATCGGATAGGGTGTCTTTTCAAATGAACAACGATACCAAGAACAGTCAATTTGGTCGTGTACTTTTTGTTTTATGGCGCTGTGAGTGACACCATGTCAGGTTCTCTTTTTTGTCAATTTTTACCGAGCCACTGCATGATAGATCGCACGTACCGGCTTTCATATCGTTCAACGAGGCGCGCCGTTGTTAGTGTGCACTCAGCCGTGTGCCGAGAGAATGGGCGTGTTCGTTGAATGGTATTACGGGCAGGGGGTGCAATTTAACTGGCATTGACTAGGTACAAATTGACAAAAATAGGCACCTGACATGGTCTCACTCACAGCGTCCTAAAACAAAAACTACAAGACCAAAATTACTGTTCTTGGTATCATTTTTCATTGGAAAAGACACCCTATCAAATGGACATAAATATGTTGGTACTATATTTTGGGAAGTGCCCCGTTCCGTTTTTTTTGGGCCACCCTGTATAACACATTTTTGTGTAAGTTCAAGAACCGATATAAGGGGTTTCTCTTTGCTATATGTGCATAGCTGACTAATAAGAGGCAGAGGCTAGAACTCGAAGTTCACGCTTTGAAATTACTATCATTACGCGTGTACATTGTACCAAAGACACTACAAGGGGAAGACTGGACACTTCGCGGATTTTGTGTAACGCTGAATTTCGTACATGGGGAAGGGCGCCCCTAGCGTTGAGTAAGTAAAAACATTGAAAACACAATAGGGAACTGGTAGTGAAGTATCAAATTCCTTCTTATTTTTGCTTTTTTATCTCAAAATGTACACCAAATATGAAAAGGAGTTTGTTTCTAAGTTTGTCTGTTTACAGGTGAAAATTTCCAAGAAATATTTAATAGTAGACATGCAGAATCAACATTCACGTACAAGTTTCTTTGCTTGCTGTTAAAAAAGAACTCATGTACATCATCAGGATTGTTGCTGTTACCTGTGTCATGGTTTGAAATCAAAATAGTAACTTTTATTTGAATACCTCTTTTCTCTATATATGAAGAATTGTTGTTAACAAGAGTGTCACATCCGAAACACAAGCATTTTGTTAACTGCGGCACATCGGAAATGCGATGCCTCAAAAAATTCAAGTCAAGTTAAAGTCATGCAGGAAATCTGGTTCCTCTTTTCACTTTCTTCTCCAAATTCGCAGATTAAAACGTAATGTTCACTTCTCATTTTCTATGCAAAAAACTACAGAAAATTAAAAAAAAAAAAGATTCGAGGATTTGAAAATTTTCATCTTTGTTGACAAATTTGCTCAAAAAGCAGAAATATCAAAAAACAAGTGTGCCTTATGTCTGCATATATTTAAAGTTCATACTTCTAGTAATCTAAATCCTGATATTTCATTTCATTCACCATGGATACATAAATATGAAATATGAACTTTTATGTGAAAATGTTATAAATCAAACTAGGGACAAAAAATTAATGAAATTAACTCCTGTCCATGTGGATATCAGGATTAGATTACTATAAGTATGAACTTGAAATATATGCAGACATAAGGCACACTTGTTTTTTGATATTTCTGCTTTTTGAACAAATTTGTCAACAAAGATGAAAATTTTCAAATCCTCGAATCTTTTTTTTTTTTTTTTTCTGTAGTTTTTTGCATAGAAAATGAGAAGTGAACATTATGTTTTAATCTGCGAATTTGGAGAAGAAAGTGAAAAGAGGAACCAGATTTCCTGCATGAAGTTAACTTGACTTGGATTTTTTGCGCCGCAGTTAACAAAATGCTTGTGTTTCGGATGTGACACTCTTGTTAACAACAATTCTTCATATAAAGAGAAAAGAGGTATTCAAATAAAAGTTACTATTTTGATTTCAAACCATGACACAGGTAACAGCAACAATCCTGATGATGTACACGAGTTCTTGTTTTAACAGCAAGCAAATTAAGAAACTTGTATTTGAATGTTGATTCTGCATGTCTACTATTAAATATTTTTTGGAAATTTTCACCTGTAAACAGACAAACTTAGAAACAAACTCCTTTTAATATTTGGTGTACATTTTGAGATAAAAAAGCAAAAATAAGAAGGAATTTGATACTTCACTACCAGTTCCCTATTGTGTTTTCAATGGCGACGCGCGAAAACAACAAGAAGTTTACTTACTCAACGCTAGGAGCGCCCTTCCCCATGTACGAAATTCAGCGTTTCATTGATCACTGTACAAAACCGGCGCAGTGTCCAGTCTTCCCCTTGTAGTGTCTTTGATTGTACATAATGATGGTGGGCCTTGGGGGAATCCCCATCCCAGAAATAAAGGACTCTTCCATTTCGATCAAGCCGGAAGGAGGGTATTGGGTAAAACAATAAATGAAATGTGAGTAAATTATACTGATTCCTTGGTATGATGTGTATACATTACTATATATTTCTATATATTTCTTTTCTAACAATGTTGGTCCAGTATTGTCCAATAGCCTGTCTTTTACCTTTTTTACAACTTAAATTTGTTCGATTCCACCCGTGATTTGAATCCTTGAATCTGGCGGGAATTTTAATTTTTTTTTTAGCAACGACTTTGTTCTTATATCTCCCGCGGGCTGAGAGATGTGCAACGTTACTGCAACGTAATTCTATACAATTATTACGTTATGAATTTACTTTTAGATCGGGGTATTTTGAGATATTTATACTTAGTAAGCCTGAGTCATGTCGGAATTTTTTTGTTCTGAAATCCGCCGGTGTTGTGCCGGTCGGAATCACTGACCTCTACTAATGGACGGGCGGTCATGGCTCAGTAATTGAGGCCGCGGGCTGCGGGCGCGCGCCATGTTGGGACCATCAACCCGTAACAGCGGATATTAACGTGGTAGTGCATTATACTTGGTACGGAGTTGTTGCTCACCATGGCATTTTGATATCCCTGTCACCCTGTTTCCCATGATGTGTTCAAATGTAAGTAAAGTGGTATTTGTGTACCCTGTTTTATTATATTAAATCGGACCCAATACAAGCAAACTAGACAAACTTGCTTTACATGTAATATAGTATATGTTTAATCTAAGCTTTCAGTTACAAGCATCAATACATTCAGTTACGGTTATCAAATTAACTTCATTACGTATAAAGACAGGTGAGTTACCAAGTCTTTATAACCAATTGCAAGAGAACACTGGAATAATCTATTCATAAAAGCCGGCAATTTTGGAGGTCATTTAAGAGGAGAAATAGCTAATAGTAATTCTCAGTATAAACCCTATCTTAATGTTCGGATTATTATGGTGCACCAATTGAATCAAACCATAACGGAAGAATGGCCGTAGAGACGCGTGAAGACTCTCGTAGCCTACAGTCCCCGCTGAACGCTACTCGAATGCCGGATCGCGTGCCGGATCATCGTCGAGACAAACTGTGCTGAAGACGAGCGACCTGTCCACTGGGTGCGCGAACCGAATACATCAATCGGAGTTCGACGCTGGGTTCAGACGCGGAACGCGAACATCGGATACCGTCGTCGGATGACTACGCCGGTCTAGGATACCGGATGCCGAAGTCGGATACCAGATGACGAAGTCGGATATCGGATGGAGACATCGGATACCGGTTGAAGAAGTCGGAAGTCGGATATCGCCACCGGATGTAGATGCCCGGTCCAATCACCGGATGTAGAAGTCGGATACCGGCACCGGATGTGGAAGCCAGGTCCAATAACCGGATGCAACTGCAAACAATAATTCCAGAACATATTTCCACTACGGTGCAAATTGCATACATCAATATTTTATATATATAATTTCTAAGCAAGCAAAAATGTAACAAATATATTGCCGACCGGCTTTATCATTTTATTATCAAAACAAGTATCAACAAGCCCTAGCTAATACACACTTGAGCATAATGCGGAATCACCTCGCATACAGAAACAACGAATTGAACTTCCTGTCAATCTCAAATAATATCATCCTCCAAAGATAGCATCCAATATAAAGAGCAAACATATATTCCGGAGGTTAAACACGACCTCTCAAATAATTTAACTTACTTGGTTTGTGCTCCACTAGCACCATCCTTTCACTGTCATATAATTTCTAGTACAACTCTTATATACATTCGTAACATTCGACACAATTAACAGACTCCAAAACAGAGTCAACAAGCGATTTAACTTACGGTCACCAGTTGTGGTGAAGGCTTGGACGTTGTCGTGCTGCACACTGGGCTGGAGAGTCACCGAAAAGGGATTTCCTTATTTAAAACCTTTAACTAAAACATTTAGAAAGGCAAACTTGGTCCACTCAAATCACAGCCATCTCACGCACGTCCTTCTGGAGCAGGATCTCAAATCACTCTGCCTTATTCTGATATACTCACACACATCCAGACACTCGCATTTCCCGCCCCGATCTTACAGCCAATCAGCGCTTCCACCTACCCCATCTCCAAGCAACCGCACAATATCCTCACCCACGTGATACCGAGGGCCCAATCACACGCGCTACACGAACTAGCTCCCGACTGCCACGTAGGCCACTCACTCACGTGACTCGATGACTCCACAGCAACACTCACTCTATCACGCACGCTGGGGCTAGCGAAAGTTACGCACGGATCGTCCTATTGTTACCTAACGACATGCTGCTGCGGTATCGCTCGGTATATCTCGCGCAAGCAGGGTCTAGCGAACGCTATATTGCGATCGACCTGTTGTTGCCTAGCAACATCAAACACCTTAATTACGCTAGCAGGCACCAGCAGCGATAAACTTATCCATTTTCCGCTCGGCTGGTGACAATTCACCCCCTCCTTTAAGAGAAATTTTCAGGGGAAATTTACTTCTCAATTTAAAACGGCCCTTCTGGCTCGTTAAAAAAAAAACGAGACGGTATTCCTTTTCTTCCTTCAGGGGACCTATAAATCAAATCGAAACAGCATTTTCTCCTTTCTGCGTCCTTGTCCAGCATTTCGGTTTTGCCTAAGGGTAAAGAAAACACAAATTAAACCAACATCTACCTCTATTGCGTTTCACCTTCGCCGCCATTCTCTAGTTTATTTACAATAATCCACACACCCCGACACATGGCCTGCCGAGATTTCCTACAAACAGAGGTAGAAGGGGGAAGAAAAAGGTGTATTAATATACTTTCGATTTCCTTTGTATCTACTCTGCTCACAAGATCTGCCCGACGTTGTCTTTCCACTCGATTGCCTCGAGAACGAACTCCTTTCCGTAGCGATAGGTCTCAAATCGTTGTATGGTCCATACCACTGCCAGACACTCCTTCTCAATGGGTGCTGAATATGGCGATGTCGACGGCTCCGAGACTCCCGAATACCACATCACATTCGCCTCCTGATGAGATACAGGGTGCGGCTTGCTGTGAATTGGGTGGCCGTGGACGAGCCGGATGTCGTGCTGGCCCGCTGACGTGATCCGCTGTGTCGGTCACCACATCTTGGGTCTCGCCACGTTGGTCACCTACTTCCCTCTGCGGTTCCGCTGTGAGTTGGTCGTTGACGTTTGCCACACCGTGTGTCTGCTTGGTTTCCGGGATATGGAGAAGCGATTCCCGCGTCGTGCTCGGAACCAGCTCGGCGTCATCGGCATCTTCGTTCTCAACGACCGCCCTCGCTGCCAGGTCAGACGCTGTCCTGATTGCCCTATGCATCGGTTCGATCTCCCTGTACGAGAGCTTGACCTTAGGTTCGTACTTTGTCCCAAACTCTCTCCGACTTACTTCGACCTCCCCCGTTGTAGCATCCATCCGCCCCTTGTCCAGCGATTCGTCTGACTCTTGGGCTTTCAGGAATTCTGCTGGTGGTGCGTCTGCACTGGGGCTTGGCCCCTTCAAAGTCCTCGGTGGTTTGGTCGAAGCCTCTCGTTGTCTGGTCTCCACCGCCAGACCATCTCTCGCTGACTGTCCCACCAATCCCGGTTCCCACTCCGGATCTGGATCACTGGGGTCCCGGACACCTGGTACATTTCCAATGATTAACGAGTACACCGGATTGGTCATGCATAATGCATCCAGCTTACCCACGAAGTAGGGCGTATCGACATTCACCGTAGCTATGCGGAACTTCTTTTGAGTGCCGTCAATGAGGACGCACTTTCTCCACTCGTCAGTCATCTGACCCGGAAGTACGCGAACCTCCTTCACTACCGCAGTTGAGCAGCCGGTATCCCGCAGTACTACCGTTGACCGACCGTTAACGAGTCCCTCGGCTACTGGCCTTGAGCGCACAGATTTCGCCCCACCAGCCGCACCAACTGTTGGGAACTCGCCTTCCCGCTCTCCTGTGCAAGAATAACAAACTTGAACTGGGTCACATGAGAAACATGAATCTAGCAACAGACATCCGCTTTCCTGCCGGTTTGCACTTACGTGGCTAGCCATCTGACCTGTATTGGTAGCACCATAGCTACTCGTTGCCTCGGCTATCGGCTCGGATTCTACTTGTTGCTGATTCTCTGCCCGCCATAGAGCATCACTTTCCCATTCCGCCTGCCCGTCATCTGCCTCCACTACACCTGCTCCCAACTTCTCAGCCCTTGGGCGCTGTCGGCAGTCCCTTGAGTAGTGGCCCGCTTTGCCGCAGATGAAGCACTTCCCAGTCTTTTTGCTTGGGGTCTCCGCCGTCTTGCTCTGCCCCTTCTCTGCACCTGCTATTTTGGGAGAAAATTCAGATTGCTTTTGTGAACGATCATATCGCGGTTTATTACCACCCGTTGCTGAGGTCCAACCTGACCTAGCATCTAGGTACCGATCTGCTACTTCAGCAATTCCTGCTATGCTTTTAGCAGTGCTTTCCTTTACGAAGACTGACATCTCCCTGGGACAGCTTCTGTGAAATTGTTCGATGAGCACTAGATCTCGTAGATCCTCGTAGCTCTCCTTGCCACCTGCAAGAGATAACCATTTTTCTAAGTAACCTTGCATCCGGTTGAACAACTGACTGGCACTTTCGCCAGACTCTGGCCGTACTGACCGAAACTTCTTCCTGAACCCCTCACTATTGAGCTCAAAGCGCTGCAGCAAGGCTAGTTTCACCTTCTCATAATCCGCAGCCTCCCTATCAGACAGTCGCGCGTACGTTTCTAACGCTTTACCAGTCAAAAGTGCGCTTAAATTTGAAGCCCATATCGCAGGCGCCCACTTCTGCATGCGCGCATAGCGCTCGAATCTATTGAGGTACGCATCCATTGCATCCTTACTTTCATCAAACACGGGCAGTTTAGGTGCCCTCAGGCTGCCCGTAGGTTGCGCATCTGCCGCATTACCCTGCGCGTTTTGAAGTCTCAAGTTTTCTTTCTTTTTCTCTTCCACCTCTAACCTCATCTTCAGCAACTCAAGTTCCTCCGCCCGCTCATCTCTGGCTCTACTCTTCTCTTGCTTAATGAAATCTTTCAACTCATCTCCCACAAGACCAAGGGTTTGCCCAATGTTCATTAATTTTTCGGTCTCCATTTCAGGAGGTAATTCCAAAAACCTAATTCAATATTTAATTTTAGGGTATCTTACCAGTTTGGTGATGACTCAGCCCAGCATGTAGCACGTCAGTCCACTGTTACCACTTGACTGTAACACGGTTTGTCGTTACCTACACTAGAAGGACAAGAATAGTTAACCAGAATTATTTCTTACATATTTCTTACATCAAATCCTTAACAAGAATACATCATTTATTTATATGCATTATAACAAGGTAACCTTATAAGAAATCCCAGTAGTCTAATTTTACTCTACTAGAATTGGTCCCTTCGTGGTCGCCAAAATGTCACCCTGTTTCCCATGATGTGTTCAAATGTAAGTAAAGTGGTATTTGTGTACCCTGTTTTATTATATTAAATCGGACCCAATACAAGCAAACTAGACAAACTTGCTTTACATGTAATATAGTATATGTTTAATCTAAGCTTTCAGTTACAAGCATCAATACATTCAGTTACGGTTATCAAATTAACTTCATTACGTATAAAGACAGGTGAGTTACCAAGTCTTTATAACCAATTGCAAGAGAACACTGGAATAATCTATTCATAAAAGCCGGCAATTTTGGAGGTCATTTAAGAGGAGAAATAGCTAATAGTAATTCTCAGTATAAACCCTATCTTAATGTTCGGATTATTATGGTGCACCAATTGAATCAAACCATAACGGAAGAATGGCCGTAGAGACGCGTGAAGACTCTCGTAGCCTACAGTCCCCGCTGAACGCTACTCGAATGCCGGATCGCGTGCCGGATCATCGTCGAGACAAACTGTGCTGAAGACGAGCGACCTGTCCACTGGGTGCGCGAACCGAATACATCAATCGGAGTTCGACGCTGGGTTCAGACGCGGAACGCGAACATCGGATACCGTCGTCGGATGACTACGCCGGTCTAGGATACCGGATGCCGAAGTCGGATACCAGATGACGAAGTCGGATATCGGATGGAGACATCGGATACCGGTTGAAGAAGTCGGAAGTCGGATATCGCCACCGGATGTAGATGCCCGGTCCAATCACCGGATGTAGAAGTCGGATACCGGCACCGGATGTGGAAGCCAGGTCCAATAACCGGATGCAACTGCAAACAATAATTCCAGAACATATTTCCACTACGGTGCAAATTGCATACATCAATATTTTATATATATAATTTCTAAGCAAGCAAAAATGTAACAAATATATTGCCGACCGGCTTTATCATTTTATTATCAAAACAAGTATCAACAAGCCCTAGCTAATACACACTTGAGCATAATGCGGAATCACCTCGCATACAGAAACAACGAATTGAACTTCCTGTCAATCTCAAATAATATCATCCTCCAAAGATAGCATCCAATATAAAGAGCAAACATATATTCCGGAGGTTAAACACGACCTCTCAAATAATTTAACTTACTTGGTTTGTGCTCCACTAGCACCATCCTTTCACTGTCATATAATTTCTAGTACAACTCTTATATACATTCGTAACATTCGACACAATTAACAGACTCCAAAACAGAGTCAACAAGCGATTTAACTTACGGTCACCAGTTGTGGTGAAGGCTTGGACGTTGTCGTGCTGCACACTGGGCTGGAGAGTCACCGAAAAGGGATTTCCTTATTTAAAACCTTTAACTAAAACATTTAGAAAGGCAAACTTGGTCCACTCAAATCACAGCCATCTCACGCACGTCCTTCTGGAGCAGGATCTCAAATCACTCTGCCTTATTCTGATATACTCACACACATCCAGACACTCGCATTTCCCGCCCCGATCTTACAGCCAATCAGCGCTTCCACCTACCCCATCTCCAAGCAACCGCACAATATCCTCACCCACGTGATACCGAGGGCCCAATCACACGCGCTACACGAACTAGCTCCCGACTGCCACGTAGGCCACTCACTCACGTGACTCGATGACTCCACAGCAACACTCACTCTATCACGCACGCTGGGGCTAGCGAAAGTTACGCACGGATCGTCCTATTGTTACCTAACGACATGCTGCTGCGGTATCGCTCGGTATATCTCGCGCAAGCAGGGTCTAGCGAACGCTATATTGCGATCGACCTGTTGTTGCCTAGCAACATCAAACACCTTAATTACGCTAGCAGGCACCAGCAGCGATAAACTTATCCATTTTCCGCTCGGCTGGTGACAATCCCTTTATCCCCCAGGAATGAAATATGATCATATATGTGAAGTAAATAGTCTTAGTGATTGAATACTAGCATGATTAATTAAAATTATCCAGCGTATTGAATCACAGCTCAAGCAATGACAATTCGCCATTTGTTATGATGCTTACACGGTAACGTAAGGTATACGCGCGCCGGTGTTGCCCGGAGAGATTCACTCGGATTCCCGCTATTGACCCGATCTTATAACTATTACTCGCCCCTTGTTTTTAACAAGATTTTGTTCCCCATGTAAAGAAAGAACTTTTCTGCTGTTTTCATTAATTTATTTAATTGTACCATGCGTTCATGCATCACTTTACTAACCATAATTATGGCATGTAATCCTCGTATATCAAAATATCATAAAAAGAAAGCCAATCTTTGTTTTCTTTCCTTTTCAATTTATTTGGTAACATGTTTTCCGCGTTCTTCCTGAGATTACTATTTCAAAGGGCATGCTTTGTGAGTTATGGTTCATAATGTTACCTTTATGGTTTGTTTTAAATCATTATGAACATCGATCATGGAGGTTATAAAACACTTCTGAAGAAATTCGAAGTCGACCATATGCAACCTCTATTTATTAGATGTTATAATAGTCAATTGGATAGACATGTTGTCGTTGCTGTTGTTTTGTGTTTATTGCCCTTCTTCATTCATTTTGAGCCAATCTGTTTTTGTTTTCTTCCTTCTTTTCTCTTTTTTGTTTCAACTCAAATTAATTGCTCCTTTAAAAAAAAGAAGACATTATGTATCTTTCTATATGCCCATGATATACACATACCAATATAATTTCCCATCCGTAAACGATGCAATATAGATTAAAATTTTAATATTATTCAAATTACAATGGTTGGCCTATGTATATACGACTGAGTTACATTACTTTGAATATTTTCCAAGGAAGATTCAAAGTCCTCTCATCTTTGTTGCCATTTAACATAATACTTTTGTTTAATCATACTATTTATTTGACTTTATAACAAATATCCTTTTTTCCCCCAAGCCATGTTTTGCTTCTCTATCAACCATTTCATTGCAGTAATTCCACAATGACTATAGTATCCCCTCAAAATTCACCACGATTTCTTGTAAATTCAAATGAGTGCATAATACCAATATTTCATATACAAATGTATCTTCTTTCATTATTTCACTTTTTATGGGCTGTAATTAACTTAATGAGTCACTGTCTCGACAGAAAACCCTAGCCTTATTATAGGCTTTATGAATTCAAACATACATTTTCAAAACCCAATCACTTAATTCAATTATATCAAAAATACATTTTCAAGTTTACAATCACATTTTTGTCATCTATTTGCCTGCCCGTATCTAAATCTCTTATCGATTTCACTACGTTTTATTTCAATATTTAAACAAATCTATCAGTACAGTACCCTATTTATAATGTAGCAACCTAATATATATGTGGAATATAAGAGGTAAACTATAATCTTTTCTGACACAAAACATAACACATGGGACTGTAGGCGGCCCAATGACTGCTAACAACTCGCCTATGAAACGTGATTTCAGCCTTTTGTATGTCATTATCATTTCGATTTGTACAGCCAAATGCCATGTAATGTGCCATCCCTAATCAGAATACAATCACACTTTTTATCTAACGAGAACAATTGGTAAAATTAATCTGAAAAATGTTTACGAATGTTACACACTATCAACAGCGGGTTATCGACGGTCCATGATGATGGTCCCAATATGGCCGCCGTGCGCGCGCGGCGGCCTCATTTTTGAACGGCCAATCAACGTGCAGCCGCCCGTCCATTAGTAGAGGTCAGTGGTCGGAATCCGGTATTCCGATAAAAAAAAACCTGCCAATACGGAACGAACACGCTCTGCCATAGCTTCGGCAGCGCAGGCAAGCCCCGCGCTGCGAGACAGGCCAACTCAACTGCCTTGACCTTGCATTTTTCAAGTTGCACTCTTAAAAAGTGCCGAAAAGGAACGAAAATGTAAGATTATTACGATTAAGATCGCACCTATTCTAGACTCTTATTTTACTTATACGAGAACAATTACCTGCAAAAACAGCAACAAAAAAAAATGCGCTGATTATATCTCGAACATTTTCTAACTCCTCGAACCTGCATGTGTACTGCTGAAGCTTACATCATATCAGTATAGTCAAAGATCCTATATTATATGTAGGATCTTTGGTATAGTACAACGCGCGCGACACGAATAAGTCAACACTAACACTTCACTTGTATACTTTCCGTGCAGCTTATCGGGTCTTTTTTCTTACGCGAGATATCCATCCGCCGGGAATTGGGGAATTCCCCAATTCCCGGCGGATGGATATCGGGTCTTTTTTCTTACGCGAGATATCCATCCGCCGGGAATTGGGGAATTCCCCAATTCCCGGCGGATGGATATCTCGCGTAAGAAAAAAGACCCGATAAGCTGCACGGAAAGTATACAAGTGCAGTGAAGTGTTAGTGTTGACTTATTCGGTATAAATACAGATGCAAATCCACATGAGCTGTTCATTCGGCATTTGGTATTTGAAGCAGCTCACCATGGATTTGACTTTAACTGAAAAAAACTTGAATTATTGTACAAGGCTTTATCGTACGTTCCAACATGAATTCGACACGCTTTTAAACCCAAGACGACGTCAGTTTGCAGCATTATCGGTCGATTATGCAGGAATCGATAAAGAAAATATTATTTTTGTTGGGGACTGGTTTGCTGATGGTGGCCTGCACTCCCGGCGATTTGTGGCCGCAACATCCCGTAAGCTTCCCGATGGAACGGTGCAGCACGCTGAAGACAGAATTATCCGATATTTCATTAGAAATTTTGAATCGTTTCGCCAATTGCTCGCAGATAAAAAGGTACATGCTCTGCATCTGTTCACGTTTTATTCGGGTTGTGCTGAGTGTTCTGAAAAGTTGAAGAGTTTTATTCAATCTATACAACTTGAATTTGATCAGGTAAGAGTAATTATTACCTACGTCAGTATATACGTGAAACCCTATATTGATAAAAGTTTGACAGTTGACCAACAATTGATCGCAGATCTTCACGCTTTTCTTGATCTTGAAAAAATCAATAGCAATGTTGAAGTCATGAAATTAAACTTATTTAAGGAAAACAAAAAGAATTTAATGAAAACCAAGCATCGGGATCTAATAATTAATCCTGGTAAAAAGTGTCCGATCTCCCCGATGGCTGTACCGTATGTAAGCCCAAGGCCCAGATATCAAATGCAAAATGGTGTTGAATTTGTTTATTGGGAATGCGGCGTTGCGGCGATGTACCAATATAATATCTCTGCAGCCAACAACTCATGGCTGTATCTAGGATACTGGACAGGAAAAGAATTAATTTGCCATTTTAGGGGGGTTTGTTTTCAATCTGATGGATATCATAAAATATTTCACATAATACCATATGATAATTTTAGGGGCTACATATTGATTTCAGGGGGCCCTTTTGAGATAAAGGGGGCAAATGAATCGCCCTCGGCCCTCGTGTATTTCCTACCCTGATACTGGATAGGCTTCTTCTCAAACAAGATGGTACACACAAACAGTTTTGTTTTTGTTTTCAAGTGAGAAATAAATTAATAAACTACGGTATGCCTACAATCAACCAATTTGTTCTAAAATGATACATTTTGTTTAATACGCCGATGTCACCAATGTATTTATTTCACATTCTGATAATATCTCTGCAGCCAACAACTATTGGCTGTATCTAGGATACTGGACAGGGAGAGATTTACATTTTAATTTAAGGGGGCTATTTTTTCAATCTGGATATCATCAAATATTTTACATAATACCCTAGCTGTGGTGATTTTAGGGGCTACCTTTATTAAATCAATAGGGCAAAATTGCCCGCAGCCCCCGTACGGTGTATTTCCTACCCTGATACTGGATAGGGGCAATTCCATGATTTAGAGGGACATGAACCATGTTTTTATGATGTCATGATTGTAACTGAAACCAAAAAGAGATATTTCAATATTTTATAATTATATATATCACACAACCTGCCAAGATACTATCATTATGAATGGTTTAATCATAACACTTTATTTCAGATGACTCCTGTTTACGAGAACTATGTTGAACAAAGTCTTGTCGTTTTTTTTCTATACAATGATTCTTAAATTTTTGTAACGTTACTAACCAAAGTCTGAGTACGTGTGGTAACTCACAAAATGTGTGAAATGTTTTTCATTTAATAGCTGTGTGAAGAAGTGGTATTGAAGTAATGAAAATTAAAAGAAAATATTCAGGCATCTTTATGTAGCAGCCAAACATATTAATTGAAGTCGTAAGGGCATTTCCACGGGAAGATGGACATGAACTGAAAAAACAATTGGCTCTATTTCATATCTTATTTATTTTGCCTAGATTTTTTTTCTCATAAATCATAGATCCTATAATTAAATGTTTCAGTTCACAATTCACATGATTGTTTAAATTGTTTAAGTCATTGAAGAATAGTAACGCATGGGGATTTGATAATTTGAGTAGTAGTTTATTGAAAACAAATAATATATTATATTGTTGATCCCTTGGTTTATATTTTTTATATTTCTTTAAGATCAGGTATTGTACCAGATAAATTGAAAATTGCTAAAAAATGCCCCTGTATTTAAGAAGAATGATCCACATACATTCAATAATTATAGACCAATTTCAGTTTTACCCAATATATCTAAATTGCTTGAAAAGTGCAGACTCGACTCTATTCATTTTGTTTGAAAAATACAATTCTTATTGATTCACAGTATGGATTTAGAAAACATCATTCTACTTCTCACGCTTTAATTGAGTTACAACTTACAAGATAAAGTTCTGTCTGCAATTAATAATAAATTTGCTATAGGGGTATTCATGGACCTGTCAAAGGCTTTTGACGTAGCTGATCATACAATATTATTATCAAAATTACAATATTATGGAATTAGAGGAGTGCCGTTATACAATGGTTTAAAAGTTATCTTAACAATAGGGTCCAATATGTAATGTATAATAATAATCGTTCAGATGTATCTGGTATTACCCACGGTGTACTCCAAGGTTCATTCATTGGCCCCCTATTATTTTTGCTATATATAAATGATATCACGAAAGCTACCGATAAATTTGAATATATAATGTATGCAGATGATACTACGCAGCCAAATAATGTTGACTTAGAAAGTAATGTTAATAATGAATTAGAAAAGATTTCTTTATGGTTTATATCAAATAGACTATTGATAAACCTTATTAAAACAAATTATATATCATTCCATAATAAGACTTGTAAAATAGCCAATACACTATTGTGGTCTCATTCTCAAAATCGATAATATTCCGTTACTTAAGATTTATACTGTTAATTTTCTTGGTGTATAAGTAGTAATATGCATGGGGATGCACACATAGATTACTAAACAGGTAACGTTTCTAAATGTATTGGTATACTCTATAAACTGAAAGATACAATCCCTGCATCCTCTTTGATATTGTTATATAATGCATTTATGATGTCACATTTAAATTATTGTATTGTTGTATGGGGTAACAGTAATCACACAAAAGTTGACAAATTATTTAAACTACAAAAGAAAGCCCTTATAGAAATGCTTGGGATGTCATTATCTTACTCACTCTGCCCCATTGTTTGTGAAATAAAAAAACGCTGAAAATATTTGATTTGTATTTTTATTCAATTGCCCTGCATGCTTGGATTCTTTTATTTTCAAAATAAACTACCGCAAAATATTTTGAGAATGTTCACTTTAAATAATGATGTTCACTTTGAATAATGATGTTCATAATTATAATACTCGTGGGCGTGACTCGTTTCATTTTTGGCCAGTAAAGACAAATATATTTTTGAAATCTGTAAGAAACAATTTTCCTGTTATTTGGAACTCTATTCCTCCTGAAACATCCTCATGCAAGTCTTTAGCATTATTTAAATAAAACTTGAAGCAGCATCTTATATCTAAATATCAATGATTCTTGTACCAATTTTATAACGTTACCTATAACTTTTTTCAAATGTATGATTGTGTAATGATTACTCCCATTTGTATCACTTATCATGCACGATGCCCCTGTTTTGTTTTGTTTGTCATGTATGTTTCTTTTTAAGTTGTGTTTGTATAAGTAAATCTCTTAACTACTTTTTTTTGGTTCCCCATTTTCATTTTCTTGTATATTGCAACTTATGCTTATTATTATTTATAAATTGTTGTATTGGTTTTTTTTAATTGAAAATGGAAATGAATAAATTGAATTGAATTGAATACTAGTGTATATCAAACAAGATGATATAAACCGGTACTAGTGTATGCAATTTACAATATGGTACGAACAGGTACTAGTGTATAGCAATTTACAAGATGGTACAAACAGGCACGAGTGTATTATGTGTATAACAATTTACAAGATGGTACAAACAGGCACGAGTGTATTATGTGTATAACAATTTACAAGATGGTACAAACAGGCACTAGTGTATTATGTGTATAACAATTTACAAGATGGTACAAACAGGCACTAGTGTATTATGTGTATAACAATTTACAAGATGGTACAAACAGGCACTAGTGTATTATGTGTATAACAATTTACAAGATGGTACAAACCGGCACTAGTGTATTATGTGTATAACAATTTACAAGATGGTACAAACCGGCACTAGTGTATTATGTGTATAACAATTTACAAGATGGTACAAACCGGCACTAGTGTATTATGTGTATAACAATTTACAAGATGGTACAAACAGGCACGAGTGTATTATGTGTATAACAATTTACAAGATGGTACAAACAGGCACTAGTGTATTATGTGTATAACAATTTACAAGATGGTACAAACAGGCACGAGTGTATTATGAGATGGTACAAACCGGCACTAGTGTATTATGTGTATAACAATTTACAAGATGGTACAAACCGGCACTAGTGTATTATGTGTATAACAATTTACAAGATGGTACAAACCGGCACTAGTGTATTATGTGTATAACAATTTACAAGATGGTACAAACAGGCACGAGTGTATTATGTGTATAACAATTTACAAGATGGTACAAACAGGCACTAGTGTATTATGTGTATAACAATTTACAAGATGGTACAAACAGGCACTAGTGTATTATGTGTATAACAATTTACAAGATGGTACAAACAGGCACTAGTGTATTATGTGTATAACAATTTACAAGATGGTACAAACAGGCACTAGTGTATTATGTGTATAACAATTTACAAGATGGTACAAACAGGCACTAGTGTATTATGTGTATAACAATTTACAAGATGGTACAAACAGGCACGAGTGTATTATGTGTATAACAATTTACAAGATGGTACAAACCGGCACTAGTGTATTATGTGTATAACAATTTACAAGATGGTACAAACAGGCACTAGTGTATTATGTGTATAACAATTTACAAGATGGTACAAACAGGCACTAGTGTATTATGTGTATAACAATTTACAAGATGGTACAAACCGGCACTAGTGTATTATGTGTATAACAATTTACAAGATGGTACAAACAGGCACTAGTGTATTATGTGTATAACAATTTACAAGATGGTACAAACAGGCACTAGTGTATTATGTGTATAACAATTTACAAGATGGTACAAACAGGCACTAGTGTATTATGTGTATAACAATTTACAAGATGGTACAAACAGGCACGAGTGTATTATGTGTATAACAATTTACAAGATGGTACAAACAGGCACTAGTGTATTATGTGTATAACAATTTACAAGATGGTACAAACAGGCACTAGTGTATTATGTGTATAACAATTTACAAGATGGTACAAACAGGCACTAGTGTATTATGTGTATAACAATTTACAAGATGGTACAAACCGGCACTAGTGTATTATGTGTATAACAATTTACAAGATGGTACAAACAGGCACGAGTGTATTATGTGTATAACAATTTACAAGATGGTACAAACAGGCACGAGTGTATTATGTGTATAACAATTTACAAGATGGTACAAACAGGCACTAGTGTATTATGTGTATAACAATTTACAAGATGGTACAAACAGGCACGAGTGTATTATGTGTATAACAATTTACAAGATGGTACAAACCGATAGCCTACTAGTGTATAGCAATTTACAAGATGGTACAAACCGGTAGCCTACTAGGGTATAGCAATTTACAAGATGGTACAAAACGGTAGCCTACTAGTGTATAGTCCTGAGTATGACGTTAAACTGCTTCAGGTCACCCTTGGGCAAGGTGTAGCACCTGTCAGCCCTCCTCACCAGGGTTACGGTTGGCTCGTCGGTCAGCAGGGCGAGTGTCGAAGCTAAAGGCGACTGGGACAATAATAAGAACCTTTCGGCAGAAGCTTCAGATGCCATGCGAGTCCAGTGGCCGAGAGCACGATCATGACCCAGGACCCGACCTAGTTCCACTGATCTCTAGATATGCTTTACGGTTGAATGAGTAAGGGCGGTATGTGTGCTCTGCTACGTTCTATTGATTTGTACGTAATTCTAGCATATTGACATCAATGATTTAGAGCCAATGATGCTAATTACCATGGTAAATGTCGCTGGTCCGTAATCGGGCCCCTGCTCCCAGGTATAATGTGGGCTAACGGATGGGGTCAATGCTGCAATTAGGATCAGCACTGCTGCGGTTGGAAGAGGACTGGGGACTTAACCTTTTGTATTTATCTCCAAGAACATCATGCGTCACACCAGGAATGAATATAAACGGGCACTAGTGTATAGCAATTTACAAGATGGTACAAACAGGCACTAGTGTATTGCGAACAAGATTTTGTTTCATCAAACAGATTACTAGTACTAGTGTCAAACAAGCAGGAGTGTATAGCCACCAATCATCAAACAAATATACCTAGTATGTGTTTTATATAGTGTCAAACGCGGTAGTTGAATATTGTGTTCATTTAATTTTTTGTAAAGTTAGTGTTTTTTTAATGTTATCTGTTGTAAATATGAGAAATACAGATATAATAAACAACACATATCACCAACCTATTGCTCATCGTTGCATTTTGTTGTTTTAAGCCAGGCGGAGACAGAGCCGACTCGACCCGACTGAAAGTCACAGTCTGTCCGTTTCAGTTGCGGTCGATTAAACATGTTAAATCGGCCCGATAATTGATATCCCGATTGGTTTTCGACTGGCTTCCGACTGGTAAAATCGGAGTCGTGAGGCAATGCACACAAAGCCGATCCGACTTAAAACCAGACGGATCGGGTCAAGTCGGCTCTGTCTGCTCCGGGCTTAACTATGCAATTTATATCATACTACGTATTCGGATGAGAGGATTGATTAGAGCAATATGGTGATGGTAACGATGAAGATGGTGATGGTAACAATGATGATGGTGGTGGTGGTGTTGATGATCGTGATGATTGTTATGATGGTGATGGTGGTGGTGGTGGTGGTGTCGATGATCGTGATGATTGTTATGATGGTGGTGGTGTTGATCGTTATGATGGTGGTGGTGGTGGTGGCGATGATCGTTATGATTGTTATGATGGTGGTGGTGGTGGTGATTGTTATGAAAATGATGGTGGTGGTGGTGTTGATGATTGTTATGATGGTGGTGGTGGTGGTGATGATTGTTATGATGATGGTGGTGGTGGTGTTGATGACAATGGTGACAAAGATGATGATGATAGTGATCATGATGGTGATGTAACTGGTAAAGTAACTACATTATGATGATGGTGGTGATGATGAGGATGATAATGGGGAGGAGTGTGGGGGGATGGGTAAGTGGAGATTATGATTATAATGTTAATGATGAGGAGGGTGGTTATAATTATGACATAATCTTGATGATGGTTATGATACTGATGCTGCTGATAATGAAGAGGAGGGTGGTATAAAGATTACATAATTATGATGATGAAGGTGGTGGTAGTGGCGAAGATGATGTTGATGATAATGAAGATTATAATAAGGATGATGACAATAGGGATGATCGTGATGGTGTTAAAAAGGATTTGGATGGTACATACTTATGATAACGAGGAGAGTGAGTGGTATAACGATTACATAATTATGATGACGGTGATAATGACGGAGGGGGTGGTAGTAGTTGTGAAGTTAATGATGATGATGTTGATGATTACGATGGCAATATGGATGATTATGGTGATACTAATGATGAGAAGGAGAGGGAGGTAAAATGGTTACATACATAATGACGGTGATGTTGATGATTGATGATGGTGATGATGATGATAATGCATGTATATAGGGGTAATTATGATGATGGTGATACAAAAAAAGAGGAGCGTGGTATATGGTTATAAATAATTATGATGATGATAATGATAACAAGGAGGAAGATAGTATAACGATTACATAATAAAGATGACAGTGCAAAATGACGGAGGTGGCGGTAGTAGTGGTGATGATGATGTTGATGATAATGATGACGACGGTAGCAAGGAGGAAGGTAGTATAACGATTACATAATTAAGATGACAGTGCAAAATGACGGAGGTGGCGGTAGTAGTGGTGATGGTGATGGATGATTATGGTGATAGTGATGATGAGGAGGAGGAGGAGCGAAGTAAAATAGTTACATGATTATGATGACGGTAATAATGATGAAAATAATGATGATAATGAGAGGAGGCATAATAATAACATTATGATGATGGTGGTGGTGATGATGATGATGGTGATGATGATGATCATTATGATGATAACGAGAAGGAGGATAGTATAACTATTACATAATTATGATGATAGTGATAATGGAGGTGATGGTAGTGGTGAAGATGATGATAATGAAGATTATGATAAATATGGTAATGATGATGATGATGGCAATATATGGATGACTGGAGGAGACATTTTGACTATGATTATTGTCATTGTGATCATTATGATGATGATGATGTTGATAATGACGATGAAAATGATGATGATAAAGATGATGATGATGATGATGATGATGATGGTGGTGATGATAATGATGATGACGTTTGAAAGGTAGTCAGTCCTATATTGACGACCGGCCCAGGTAGATAGTTCCAGACTCGTATGGTCCGTGGATAAAAAGAGAATTTGTACGAGCCAATATATAGTAGATAATGGAACGGCGAACTTCAGGTTGTGATCATGTCTTGAATAAAAGTTGGCTTGGCGGACTTCTGGTGGGAAAGGCACGTGGACTAGCTGATGATGGATCTAAAAGAGCGTGCACTATGCAAGGAGCCGCCGGATGTGTAGTGTATAGACCCAAGGGCTGTCACGAGCGATGAAGATGACGTGGTGAATCTGTAATCGCAGTGTACAAAGCGAGCAGCTGCTTTCTGCACTTGTTCAAGTCCATTAACACAGGCGATGCTGTGAGGGTTCCATGCCTCTGAACCATATTCCAGTTGAGGGCGGACTAAAGCTGTGTAGGCTGTGTGATCATGATGTTGATGATTTAATGATGATGATGATGATGATGATGTTGATGATGTAATGATAATGAGGATGATGATGTTGATGATGTAATGATAATGATGACAATGATGATGATGAAGATTCCATATTGCCTTGATTTCCTTATCCCTCAATCGATTTGTTTTCAATTTCCCAGATATTTGTAAACATAGTTATTTCAACCAAAAGTCATATATATATATATAACACAATTTATGTTCATGAGGCTTTTGCTCCTCTTTAATAAAAATTGGTCAACTTTAGTAACTATAAATGCTTATAAACGAGAAAATGTAACTGTTGGCCTATACTGGTATTGAAATATAACCATCCTGGTTATGGGTTCTACATTTAAAAATACATTAAAACATACGATGTAATCATAGACCCTATAATTGAGACATAAAGAACGAGTATGACATAAACATATTTGATTAAACATCACTTCAAGGGATAGTTGAGTTTTGGTAAAGAGAGTACAGTTTTGGTCAAACTGAATTTTAGGAAGCAAAACCTGCACCATTACATTACAAACTAATAGTTATAACTCCACCATGCTCAAAATAAATACAAAAATTCAATTGATTAAGTAAAAATCCTGTTATCATTTTGTTTAAAGACATTTTAAAACTCAAGAGGGCGCTCTCTAAAAACCCATTGGTTTCCGACCATTTTAAATAAAATTGTGTGCATGTGATGTTTTCTTGAAATAGTGATTAGATAGAGTAGAGAAATAACCAACAACTATTTAAAAACCTCTTTTGTAAATTTTTGAAAAGAGGAAGCATTCTTAAAATTTGTTTAACGGCTGGTTCAAAATTATCGAATCATTGTGGGGCCCAACAATAATTGCAAATTGTTATGTTTATGGATATTTCAGGCATTTCTGAACCGATTTTGATCAAATAAAGTTTATTCCGTCATTAAAATTGTATGCTCTTTCAAATTTGACACTCAGTTTTTCATTATCTCACAAACAATATTTTGTGTAGCGCACTCTATACCAAAACTCAACTACCCCTTTAACAGCATTGCCCGCCGAAACATGGTGGGTGATATAACTAACAAAATCAGGGAACTGGCTCAAAGTAAATTTATATTTTAATGAACATTAAGAATGCATACAAATACATAATACATTTTACATGATAATACATATTCAAAATTCACATAAAGGGAATTTCAAAATATATAATTATGTAGATCAGTGTTCATCAAAGCAACTTTAAAAGCGTAAATCGACCACTGTTAAATCAAATCGATAAAATACACTTTAAATCATTATTTTTTAAACTTTAAATGGCACCACCACGCAAAAAACAACACAGTCTTAAATGTTTTGGTATCAGTGTTTGATATTAAAAATATATACAACACTTTGCAAAGGGTTGTGTAACTCATAAACAATACAATTAATCTCCAACACTTACGGAACCATAAGGGCATTATGGTTCCGTATGCGTCAATTGTATGCGAGTACGCCAAATCTATTCACGCGTATACGTTCGGAGACAACCAACGGAGATACGTACGTCTTATATAACAGCCGCAATCTTCGTATACAGACCCATGAACACTTACACTAGTATGGTGATGAGTTTTCAAATTATATAATTTTTATCTGGATGCCAATTTTTTTGAACTTGTAGGTGGAATGGACTAACAAAACAATTACCTTTCATTTATAAGAATATTATTTTTGGGTGGTGGTTCCCTTTAAGTAGCCTAATGAGTAATGATGCGTATTCCATACCCGGGAACACATTATTTTGTTACAAATAATGATTATGGTGACTAATTAAAATGAGAGGCCAACCTCAATAAATGTTGATTCAATATTATATGCTGACACCCAACGAGGCTATCTAGCGTTTTCAGTGTTGTTCATTATTATATTCACATTCATAAAAAAACATAAATAACAACACAATAAACAAATACTATTATAATTCTCATTGCATATCGATCCTGAACGCGAAGCAAAAAGAAATACACACAGATAATATAATACATACGTGCACGCACGCACGCACGCACACACACACACACACACACACACACACACACACACACACACACACACACACACACCCAATTAAACACACATACACACGCACAGATAAAGAGAGTAGCCTACACTTGTTCATATACCTATACACGCGCGCACATAATCACATTAGCTACATTATGTACATGTATTTGTTTTGCTGTCCGAGAACAAAGTCCACACCATCTGAGGACAATAATTATTATTTTGGTATGGAATTTTTCTTCGTGATCTCTCATATAAACATGATAAAACAGAGTTATATACTAAAGAGTATATAACTCCATGGATTGTACTATCCGCTAGTACAATCCATGATAACTCTATGCTCCTAAACCATCGACAGAGCGACATCCACATATCAACGTAAATGTTGTGATGTACTATAATACAGTACACGATTCATGCTCGGTTCCGGTTGTGGTACGTAATGCATCTCTTGGGGAATCCCCAAGATAACGGACTCAACCATTCTCACTCATTGCACGGAGGGGATACGGTATGTGGTAAAACATCAATAAAGTCGTGAGTTATAAGATAATTCTTCTCGATCACTATATTTATATTTTATTTATAAAAGTATAAAGAAGATAAATAAAGCTATATCTATCTATCCGATATCTATATGTTCAATTCTGCCCTTGAATATTCTTCGTCCCTTCAATATGCTGGATTCCATCCCCCTAATTTGAAATGAATCTGCCTTAGTTTTTCATGTGGAAACTACTCCGATCGGCTGAGATAAGATCACGTTCGCAACGTTACTGCAACGTAATGAGTCATAAGATGTTGCAATGACTATTTTAAATGGGGGGAATTTCGAAATCATCAATCAGGTATATATATATTCGGATGCGAATCCCGCACTGTTCATTATAACTTTGACTTTCAGCGCACACTGAATCTGCATGGGCACTGAATGAACCAAAATGGATTTGAATAATTTGACCAAAAAGGACTATTCCAAAAGTCTTTACCGCACATTTCAACGTGAATTCGACACGTTTATGAATCCGAGAAGACGCCAGTTTGCAGCGTTATCGGTCGATTACGCGGGAATCGATGAAGAAAATATGATTCAAGTTGGGGACTGGTTTGCTGATGGTGGCCTGCACTCCCGGCGATTTGTGGCCGCAACAGCCCGTAAGCGTCCCGATGGTACGGTGCAGCACGCGGAAGAAAGAATAATCTGTTTTTTCCTGAAACATTTTCAACTATTGCACAAACTGCTCGGAGATAATCGGAAGCATGTTCTGCACTTGTTTACATTTTATTCGTCATGTGCAGCGTGTTCTAATAAGATCAAGGGATTTATTGACTTAATAAACTCAAAATTTGATCGGGTGCGAGTAATCATATCCTACGTGGAAGTCTACACACGCTTCGATCAAGTAGCAGATATTGGTGATTTTCTTGATCTTAAAAAAATAATTTACAACGTCAACATCATCAAATTGGAGAATGCCTACGATTTATCCGGCCATCGAGATCTAATTTTTTATCCTGGAAAAACTCCACCGTGGATTTTCAACCCGAGGCCAGTGAATGGACTGTTTGCTCGCCCAACATATCCCGGAAGTCAACTGCAACCCGGTCATGCTGGTGGCCAGAGATACGGATCTGCTCCAGGTGTCCATCGTCCTGCTTTGATGCCTGGTCATCAGCATATTGGTCAAAGGCCTCCCATGATGTGGCAACAACGCCCGCCGCAGCAGCACAATAATTACATCTCTCGGCCGTATCAGTACCCCAGCAGCACTTACGGGCCTAGGAACCCAGATGCGCGGCCTCGCTGTCCTCCAGATCCCATCATCTCTGGAGCAAACTTCTGGCAGTACATGGGCTAGTGTCCAGAGATACGGCGCAGAGCTCTGCATATATCAATTGCCCTGCCTTTCTGCCACGTCATCATGAGTCTCGATTAGCCACCACCACCACCACCACCACCACCACCACCACCACCACCACGGCCACATGCAGTGGCATAATTACATCTTACGGCCGTTATCAGTACCCTAGCACATACGAGGGCAAGGGAACCATGCAGAGAGTCCAGCTGCAGGTGCACCAAAGAGACCTCGCATCTCTTGCATCTTCGGATCCAACAACTCCTGGCAGTATTTTGACTAGACTTCTTCTAATGTAGACCAACAAATATGTCTCAGTTCCATCAGTTGTTCAACTCACAGCGGGTGTCTGGCTCCAATTACCATATTGGGAAGTCATCATAATAAAAGACAACCCAATAATATATAGAGTTAGTTATTTTTGACGTCTTTTATGTATGTTTTTTTTTATAGGGTTGTATATTATAGTCAGTGGTCAAAAGATAAAATAAAACAAAACTCTGACACGATTTTCTGTGTTGATATTCGGCCTTGGGCCTTTGTCAAACCTAATTTCTTCGTGATCTCTCCTAAACCATATACATCGACAGCGCGTGTAGTGTACCACATATTGACAACGTAATTGTGATGTACTATACCGATACGCAGGAGGTTCACGCTCGGTTATGCATGGTACGAATATATATATTTTTTTTATATGCATCTTATATCTTGGGGAATCCCCAAGATAACGGACTCGACCATTCTCACTCATGGCACGGAGGGGGCTATGTGGTAAAACATCAATAAAGTCTTGAGTTATAATTCTAATCTATTGATCACTATATTTATATTTTATTTATATTATAGAAGTATAAAGAAGATAAATAAAGCTATATCTATCTATCTATGTTCAATTCTATGTCTCAGTTCCATCAGTAAGTTGTTCAACTCACAGCGGGTGTCTGGCTCCAATTACCATACTGGGAAGTCATCATAATAAAAGACAACCCAATAATATATAGAGTTAGTTATTTCTGACGTCTTTTATGTATGTTTTTTTTTTTATAGGGTTGTATATTATAGTCAATGGTCAAAAGTTTTAAAAATAAAACAAAACTCTTGACACGATTTTCTGCGTTGATATTCGGCCTTAGGCCTTTGTCAAACATAATTTCTTCGTGATCTCTCCTAAACCATATACATCGACAGCGCGTGTAGTGGACCACATATTGACAACGTAATTGTGATGTACTATACCGATACGCAGGAGGTTCACGCTCGGTTAAATGCATGGTACGTAATGCATCTTATATCTTGGGGAATCCCCAAGATAACGGACTCGACCATTCTCACTCATGGCACGGAGGGGGATATGTGGAAAACATCAATGAAGTCTTGAGTTATAATTCTAATCTATTGATCACTATATTTATATTTTATTTATAGAAGTATAAAGAAGATAAATAAAGCTATATCTATCTATCTATGTTCAATTCTATGTCTCAGTTCCATCAGTAAGTTGTTCAACTCACAGCGGGTGTCTGGCTCCAATTACCATACTGGGAAGTCATCATAGTAAAAGACAACCCAATAATATATAGATTTAGTTATTTCTGACGACTTTTATGTATTTTTTTTTTTTATAGGGTTGTATATTATAGTCAATGATCAAAAGTTAAAATAAAACAAAACTCTGACACGATTTTCTGTGTTGATATTCGGCCTAGTGGCCTTTGTCAAACATAATTATTATCATAATAGTGATACTTATTTTGACAACTTTTTGAAAGTGCATGGAAGGTGTTGTTTGCTAGGATATTAAATGTGAATATGTGAAGCGAAAGCAGTATTGTTTGTTATAGTTAGGGTTATATCCTATCTTATTAGAGCCCTTGTGAGTAATGAGCTTGGTTGGACTTGCCCTTTGGGCAAACTTCTGCTGGGTGAACAAGGCAATAAGATCAGGCACCTTGTCCTTGGTATAGTGCTAGATTAAACACAAAACATGCTGCATTCACATCCTTTGTACTCATGTTGGCAATAGGGCAATTCCACGGTAACGGAAGGACATTCAGACGCAATTTCTGAAATTAAATCAAATAATTCCAGGATCCTGCTTATGATTCTTCATTGTAAATTACATTTCTGAGACTCTTGGTGGGACACCTTTGATTTCCTATTTTTTAAATTTATTTTTTACATTACGTTGATTAGATATGGACCGGTAACGGAAGGACGGCAAAACGGACATAGATTTTCAAGTTCTTTAGTTATGATCCAATCTCTGTGAAGTTAAGAGGACTATCATGTTACATTGGCTCATAGTCCATTCCCTAATGTTCAAAGAGTATTACAACACTTATTTGAAAAAAATATGTCTATTGGTATATTAATTACAAGAAGTTAATTGCTTCACTGTTCGGTAACGGAAGGACAGAGTTTTTGATTCATTAAAAATATACTTTAGGTCTCTCAAAAGACTGAAAATATCACCTGAACACACATTGTGATATTCAATCATCCAATTTGGTACCTTAAAACAGAAAAATACCAGAAAGGAATGCAAAAAATGAAGAAAATCTTGAAATAGGCACTGTGTAGTCCGATGTGTATAGGTTCATGTATGGTGTATGTTTCTCCTATCAGGAGACGCCCAATATTTTTTTTAATCATGAAAACTGAAAGATATTATTATGTGATCATGATTTATTAAAAAATAATCCAGAAAAAATAAACAAGATCAGAAATAATCGTCATTTGATTTTTCCACTTTTGGCTCATTTGGCGTGGAATTGCCCAATAGGGACGACACCTTTTCACTAACCTATTTTTACATAATTGTAATAGTTGGTATTGTTATTTAAACTTACTTAGTAATTGTGATATTTTATGCTGAACTTTTCTTTTACTTTCTGTTCCTAATAGCACTTAGACGTGTGTGATATGTGCGTTATAAATATTATTATTATTATTACTCGATATGAGTATTCACCCAACACGAATTAAATTACTTTGATTCATGATTATAATTGCATGTATAGCATAACAGTTATTTATTTTCACTATTGTATCATGTTTATACAATCTTGTATTGGGATATTTTGTCATAATGTTGTGTTATTTGATGTATGTATTGTGAAGTTTATTTTATCTTATGTCAAAGGAAATCGATAAAAAAGGTCTTT